>JAMPIV010008344.1:0-72182 GCA_024509875.1 Oreohelix idahoensis
GAACATTAGTAGTTAGCAATTATCCTTTAAATTATTTTAGTACACAAGTTATTGATAACGTCATTATCACACAGCCTCTTATTGACATTTTTTAATAAAGCTTTCCAGACAGTTACAGGAAATAATACGAGACCTGAAATCTCTAAATAGAATTAAATATACCCTCGAATAAAAGGTTATACCATTTGATATCATAGTTAGTTAGTTGCTTATCCTTTACAGGACGTGGCAATCAACCCCAGCTTTTATTGGCTGTTTGTGATTTTTCTATGCAATTATTTTCATTCAGTAGTTTGCCATTGCTTTCTGAACGGTACGGCGCTTATACCATTGTTAAAAATCCACACAAAGCGATCTGCTACCAAACCGCCTGCAGTAGGTTTCGAACCTGGTATATCTGGATTATGAAACTGCGATCATATCCATTAGGCCACAGACGCCGACAAAATCGATATCATAGTAGCTTGTATAATAACTGTGACGTAAATATGACATAGACATAACTAGTGGACTATCCATCTTAACTGGTGGCTTCGCCAATGACACAGATTATCCCAAAGGATATCCGGTAGACTGACAAATCAAAATAACTTCCCCCAACAGTCTTAGAAACCAGTTTGTAATATATGGACCGCCCAAACCCCTAGCAGTAGAGTTCTCACCACGATTTATTTGTAGCTTCATGGAGACTCCAGTGAAGAGAATAATGGCTAACCCGACCCCTGGCCCTATGACACGTTTATTCTCTAAATCAACGGATATGTTTTCAAGGTTCAGAATACAGAACATATTTGATAGTCAGTATGACCTATTCCTCAGGTGGGTAAAAATCTCGATTTAGTATTGTGACTTCGATATATAGTAGTGAAGAATATAATGTACATTTGTTCAACAAAATTTGGAGACCTGAAATTTATGTGACAATTCATATTGAAGAATGTATGCTACAGGAATGAAAATGGAGACGCATTTTAACTACTGTTGTACATCTGGAGGAAATCTAAATAAAAGCTTCATTTATATATTCACCAGACTTTACTTCGCTGCAAATAGAATTGTTGATTTTGAATTACTTAAAATTCAGGGATCTAGGAACTATTAAGAGTACTGCCATTACTACTACGTGAGATACTTCCCAATTCAAAATCTAAACCGAACCTGGAACCCGTAAAAATGGCTCAAGTAAAATAACATCTCTGGAGAAAATCCAGTGAACACAAACTTGATATACTATCTAAGTTAAAATAACGTCGGAAATTCTTCCTATTCTGTCCTTTATTCTTTCAACGGAGAATAGCTCCTTAAATTACTGGACACAAATATACATTGACACAACACCAGCTTCTTAGTTGGTGTGTCAATGTAACACGCAAGCCGTACTTATACAAATACACCTATCATTCTTGTGACGATATTCTCAATACAATAGCTAAATTAGATAATATTCTAGTGCATAAAGTAAAAAAATAAGATAGAAAATAAAAATTGAGTCCAGCGTAGTATTCTCCTACGCCCGCCCGCATGTCGATTCTGATAAACCTAATAGCCGAACGAAAGATACTGTCTTTTCGAAAAATTCGTCCTTCAGATTAAATGTAACACTTTTGCAAGGTCAAGTCGAATTGCCAAGACGAGAGTGAAAGAATAAAAGAATAAAAGAGGGGAGGGATGGAAAGACAGAACCTAGGGAACGCCGTCTCGCGTTGATTTCACAAAAGCCAACTCGAGCATCATAGCCTTGGGCACGTTTCAAATTACAATACAAAAAAAAAAAAAAATGGAATTATGAACCATAATACATAGGGCCATAAAAATTATATATTCGGATGCCTTATGATGTCCTGAGCAATAATATGGTGTCAGTTACCCACTAGTACAAAAAAATAACCAAAATAATGGCAATAATATTATGTATGATAAGACGGACTGACGAGAAAAAAGATCACGCCTGCTTAATTTTTTCATGACATATTTTGAAAAAAAACTTTGGGTAAATAGGACTAAAAGGTACCAAGATTTTGATTGGCTGTAATTTAAAGGAAGGCGAGAGGGGATTGGTTAACCTAACACTAAAAATATACTTGTAGAAGTAACCGTAGTATTTTGGGAATTGTTTTTTTAAAGTTCGATTTAAAATTCATAGTCGTCTGTTTCTATTGGCCAGCTTAGTTGATATTGAGGAAAAATTGTTAGGCTAGGACGCCATTTCTTTAAAAAATCTTGCCGCGAGACGATGAGATCAGAAGTGTAATTCTAAATACAAATATTATAAACTTATGGACAGGGCAGTGATAAACTGGGGCCAGATCTGCCAGTCATCGTTGTTTGTGTGTAATATTCATTGAAATTGTGGTAAGATTGAATTTATTAACCATTTTATTTAAAATAAAGTTTGAATGTGAGATACTAACATACGACTGTAAGTAAGTGAGTCGATGGCAGACTTAGGCAAAGCCTAGAGATTGATCCATCATATGATAGCCTATCAGAGAGGTGTAGAACTACAAAATTATATATGATTGTCATCAAGGAGCATAACACCTATCCTATTGTATGGAAAAAGATTACTGTTGGAATTGCAGAGGCGTTGTAACCATTAGGGGAGAGGAATACTGGTATACATTGTCACTTCAAAATATAATGGTACAATAGGTTGTCATAAAGAGCTGACCCTATGCGTTTGTTTGTACTGTACCTGTAATTAACTGTGGAATATTATTGTATGCTTATTATAAAGAAGGATGCATAACCTTCTTATTTCAGGGGTTTTGTGGCCCTGACAGTCCCATAAAACCAGGCTCGTGGGAACTGATTGATTCCTGACTTTGTTGCATAATTCGGGCATGTACTGGAGGCCATTGCCTTTTATGAAGTGAACCAGATGGTCCATCGAGCCTAGGACAAGACTTACCAGGGTTCTCCTTCGAAGTTAAGTGCCCGTTCGGCACCGAAAGTCTCAACCTCTATGAACCTCAGTTATTAACAATAAAAACTGAAATTATCAATTAAAAGAATTTCACCTGTGACAAATGAAAATAAAATAAACGATAGGGAGTGAAGATAACCAACAACCTACCATTTTACATATACCAGTATTATCCTATTTACAAAACTACACCTACACACTTTTATTATATTAATACTTGTATTATGGACAGAAGATCCATTGTATAAAGTGAATATTGTAAATAATTTCATTGATTTCAATTTTGATTGTCAATCCTGATTCAAACAAAATAGAGTCAGGATAATAAATTGAAAAAAATTATTAACGTTACACAAAATTCAACCACTGACTTACTTAAGATAGTCTTTTAAAGTGTAGTGTGTATGTGATTGTTGTAGTACTGTTGTGTTGTGTTGGATAATAAAATACTTGTGTATATGTTTAGTTGGTTAATGCAACATTACACTATTTATACATAACCCTAGACACCAAACGTAGTAAACGTAGTCATCATCATCATACATTCTAGTCAAAGAATAAGTCTGAGTGAGATCATAAAGGTGGTAGCAGAAAGGTACCCTGTAACTTAACCTAATATTTATTATATTCAGGGACCTTCACAGCTGACCTCATTCAGTACACTAAGAGGACATAACAACAACATTTCTTAACATCAAATCCACCACATATATTGGGTAGCTCGATTCCGGGATTTTTAAATTCTTATAAAGTCTCAGGTCCCGGAAATTTTAATTACCTGTCAAATAAAATTAAAAGTATTCTTTTGTGGAATTTAAATAGTGGTTGAGCTATCGGTGCCTGTTGTTGTTCTTAGTCATTCTAGAAATTCTTAGTTATAATTAGATAATTGTCTAATTAGAAATTTTAAAAGGTTGCATAGTACAGAATGGCTGATCTGGCAAAGTTTCCATCTGCTGCTGTGCAGACGGCTAGAGAGATGGGCATGGACGGACCAGAGCTGGTCCAGTATGTAACCTCAGAATGTGACAAATTTATTGAAAGAGATCGGGAAGACAGGAAATTAGAAGCAGAAAGGAAATTAGAGGCTGAAAAAGAAATTAAGAGGTTGCAGATTGAGGCTGACAAAGAGGCTAGGGCATTGGAGGCGGAAAGGGAGGCGGAGACTAAAAGGCTCCAATTTGAAGAGAAGAAATTGGAAGCAGAGGAAAAGAGATTAGCTACAGAAAGAGAAGAAAGAAGATTAACTACAGAAAGAGAAGAAAAGAGACTGGCTGCTGAAAGGGAAGCAGAAGATAGGAGATTGCAGAGGGAGCACGAGTTACGACTAAGGGAGTTGGAGTTACAAGGCCATGCTCCTGAAAATGGTGCCAGCTCCTTTACCTCCGATGCCACTGCTATTCAGGGAGCCTCAACCTCAGCTATGGGTTTTCATTTAGACCATTTTGTTGAGAAAGACGATGACATAGAAAGTTTTCTGGGTAGATTTGAACTGTTGGCTACCACGTATGGTTTAGAGAGAGAAAGATGGAGCCTAAAGTTATCCCAGGGGCTTAGGGGAACAGCTTATGAAGTTTTTGCCAAAATGAGCAGGGATGATCAAGACAATTATGACATGTTAAAGCAGGCTCCTTTGTTAAGGTATGAAAAGAATGGAGAATTTTATAGGAAACAATTTAGGAATGCAAAACTACTGTCGGGTGAGACCTATCACCATTTCTCTGCACGTTTAGAGACCTACTTGGAGAAATGGACTGCTCTGGGGAAAACCCAAGATCTTAAAGAAATGATCCTTATTGAGCAATTGAGAGAGTCCATGGCTCCAGACTTGAGAAAGTTTCTCATGGAACAAGGTGCAGAGAGGCTGGGTGAGTTACTCAATGTCGCTGAGAGGTATCAGGCAGCCCAAGCAGAGGTAGCTGGCACAAAAAAGAAACAGGTAGACAATTATAAGGCTCCTCAAAACTTTAACAGATTTGACAACAAAGATCAGGGAAACAAAGGTAAGCAACATTTTGATAGGCCACGAAAAGATTATAGAAATAAAAACCCACAATTCAATGACAGAAAATATGAGGAAAGAAAACCTTTTCATAAAGGTAGATTATATTGTAAATGGTGTAAGATGGACAACCATAACACCGAAAAGTGTACTAGGAAACCTCCTTCCTTCGCTGCAATGAAAACGGGGAGAAAGGGAGCCAAGGCCAACCCTACTAAACAGCAGGAACCGTATCATCCCCCAGTGTGTGAAGAAGTAATATGTAATGGAGTCACCATAAGGTGCTTGTATGATACTGGATTGGATTATGATTCCGTTGTGAGTTCTCACCTGGTGCAAGCAGATCAATACACCACAGAAACAGTGGAGATCCAAGCTGCAACCAAGGACGTAGCGACCATGACACTTCCCATCGCCAGGATAAATGTAAAAACGCGATATGTGGAAGGAATCATCAAAGCAGCAGTGATAAATGAACCAATCTACCCTCTGATATTGGGGTGTAGATATGTCTTCTTGGGGAATCCCAAGAGACCTGTGATCATGGCAACAGTGCAGGCCAGATCACAGTCCAAAAAGGAGGAGGAAAATCCAATAAATACCCATCCAGATGAGATGAGGAAGGCACAGGCTGAGGATAAGACCCTCAAGCCTTGTTTTAAGAAATTGCCCAAATGTCATACACCTCCAGGCAAGGGAGACTTCTATATGAAAAACAAATTGATATATAGGAAGGCTGGAACTGGATCCAATGGTCACGGACAGCTGGTCCTTCCCACGTCATTTAGGAAGAAAGTGTTGGAACTAAGGCATGCGATTCCCTTCAGTGGTCATATAGGGATCAGCGCAACAGGACAACGTATAGCTTGTCATTACTTCTGGCCAGGGATAACTGAAGATATAAAGAGATGTGTAAAATCCTGTCCAGAATGCCAACGGGTAGCTCCAAAGCATTGGACTGCTCCAGCAACTCTAGGGGAAATGCCCATAGTGGGAACACCTTTTGAGAGAGTTGCCGTGGACATTGTGGGACCTCTCACTCGGACCAAGAGGAGGAATAGTTATATTCTGACTCTGGTGGACACTTGTTCAATGTGGGGAGAGGCGGTAGCCCTGTCGTCAATCGATTCGAAGCATGTGGCAGAGGCATTACTCACAATCTTCACCAGGTTAGGCTTTCCGAACCAAATCTTGACTGATAATGGCTCACGGTTCAATGGGGAAACTAACGGAAGAAGTTTTCAGGATCTTTCAAGCGAAACACTTTCATTGTAGCCCGTACCATCCACAAGGAAATGGCCAAGTGGAAAGATTTAACGGGACACTCATTGCGATCCTGAGAAAGTTGGCACATGAAAAACCAGATACATGGGACCAGTATTTTCACGCCGCCCTGTTTGCTTATCGGGAGGTACCCCATAGTTCAACCGGTATGGCACCGGTAACCCTGTTATTCGGGAGGCCAATAAAAGGTCCATTAGAAGCCCTGTTAAGGACGTGAACTGATGATAAGGCAGAAGAAAATATTACCTCATCATATCAATATGTGAACGAGCTGACCACTCGTCTTAAAACTGGCTGGAAATTTGCTAATGATAATTTGAGACAAGCCAGGAAAAAAACATGCTGCCTATTATAATAAGATGGCGAAGGATAGAGATTTAGCTGTGGGAGAGAAGGTCCTCCTTCTATTACCAGGCAGTAGTAATAAGTTGCAGATTGGATGGCAAGGTCCATATACAGTTCTAGAGAAGGTGTCTAGAACAAATTATAAGATAGATAAAAAGGTGAAAGAGACAATCTATCATGTGAATCTCCTGAAAAAATATCTGGAAAGAGAAAATCAGGACGAGACACACTTACTAACCTTGTCCATCGCAACGGGAATGAAAAACGAACCACTCACCTCTCATGAATATCCGCTACATCCCTGTGAGACAGCCTCACAGTTAAAAATCAGTAAACACTTAACGAAAAATCAGAGGGAGAGAGTTCAAAAGGTTTTGGATGATCATGCAGATGTGTAGAGTATTTGTTGAAAAAAGGAATTATTTCACACAGTGAGTCCCCGTACAGTTCTAGTGTGGTTCTGTTGAGAAAACCCTCTGGGGAACACAGACTGTGTATAGATTACAGGAAACTGAATGCTGTCACAGAAGGTCAGGTGGATCCATTACCTGATACAAATCAGCTGTTTGCTAGGCTGAACAAAGCTAAATATTTCTCTAAGGTAGATCTGAGCAAAGGCTATTATCAGATTCCAGTAAAACCTGAGGTTAGACCGTATTTAGCCTTTAGCACCTCGGATGGACATTATGAATTCAACATGTTGCCTTTTGGGTTGAAAAATGCTCTGAGTGTGTTTTCTAGAATGATGCGAAAGTTGTTGGATCCCCTGAATAATCCATGTATCACGAATTTCATGGATGACATTCTCATTGCTACAGAAACATTTGAGGAACACATTAACTCTCTGAATATGTTGTTGGATAGACTCAGGGAGGCAAACTTGACGGCTAGACCGACCAAATGTTGTATTGGATGTAAAGATTTTGAATTCCTGGGACACACAGTATCTCAGGGAAACATGACCCCTGACCCCAAGAACTTGGAGAAAATGAAGAAAGCTCCGAGGCCACAGACAAAAAAAGATGTGAGATCTTTTGTCTCGTTGTGTTGTTTTTACCAGAAATATATTAAAAATTTTAACTCGATATGTGCACCACTGACGGATTTAACGCGCAAAGGAAATCCTGATAGAATTACTTGGTCCGCGCAGTGTGAATCGGCCTACCAAGACTTAAAAGAAAAACTCACAAGCAAGCCAATATTGTAATTGCCCAACTTGAGTCAAGAGTTTCTTGTGAGGACGGACGCGAGTAACGTCGGATTAGGGGCAGCCCTATTACAAAGATCCAATTCACTTGATGGGGAATTAACCCCAGTTGCTTATGCTAGCCGTAAGCTGAACACAGCGGAACAAAAATATTCAACTTGTGAAAAGGAATGTCTGGCTTTGATATGGGCGATAAAAAAGTTCCAAATCTATCTCTATGGTAGATCATTTAGGATTCAAACAGATCATAAACCACTTGTATTTCTGTCGCAAGCAAGACATGAAAATGCTAGATTATTACGTTGGTCTTTGCTCTTGCAGCCATACCAATTTATCATAGAATATATCCCCGGGTCGGAGAACGTAGGTGCAGACTTTTTAAGTAGACACCCATACGACGAAAATCAGAGTAGTCACCAGGCATAATGATTTAAATTTATATATGTGTATTTCGAATTCTAAACTGACATCATGTAGTCTGTTCTAAAAGTGGGGAGATATGTGACGATATTCTCAATACAATAGCTAAATTAGATAATATTCTAGTGCATAAAGTCAAAAATAAGATAGAAAATAAAAATTGAGTCCAGCGTAGTATTCTCCTACGCCCGCCCGCATGTCGATTCTGATAAACCTAATAGCCGAACGAAAGATACTGTCTTTTCGAAAAATTCGTCCTTCAGATTAAATGTAACACTTTTGCAAGGTCAAGTCGAATTGCCAAGACGAGAATGAAAGAATAAAAGAGGGGAGGGATGGAAAGACAGAACCTAGGGAACGCCGTCTCGCGTTGATTTCACAAAAGCCAACTCGAGCAACATAGCCTTGGGCATGTTTCAAATTACGATACAAAAAAAATAAATAAATATGGAATTATGAACCGTAATACATAGTGCCATAAAAATTATATATTCGGATGCCTTATGATGTCCTGAGCAATAATATGGTGTCAGTTACCCACTAGTACAAAAAATAACCAAAAATAATGGCAATAATATTATGTATGATAAGACGGACTGACGAGAAAAAAAGATCACGCCTGCTTAATTTTTTCATTAAATTAATATTAGACAAACATAAAGGTATGTTTTCAGGCACTCGTAAGAAATAAAGAAGTAGAACACTTGGACAACAGAAAAACAACAGACGTGAGTGGCTTACCCAGGGTTCGAACCCCGTACCTTCCGTGCGACAACTCCGCCTAGCTATCCCACGTATAACGTGAGTGGCTGTTTTTCTGTTGTCCAAGTGTTCTACTTCTTTATTTCTTACGAGTGCCTGAAAACATACCTTTATGTTTGTCTAATATTAATTTACTGTTTACAGGCCTCGGGTTTCCCTTCCTTATGTGTTATTTATGTTTATACAATACCAGAAACCTACCCTCTGTTCTATACTAATGTCCTTAAGTCTTCTACTATTTACTGGACCCAGTATCAAGGTCTTTGTCTTGTTTGGACTGACACATACTGTTAATAGGAGAACAACAGAAGTGATTGCGTCATTTAAGGGCTGAGTTGCCCACTGTATACTTCCGGTGTTATCTTGTGTGTTTCGTACTGATAAATAGCCAGCAAAGCATCTTTTTTTGGGGATGCCTAGCTGGCCGTGGGGTCAGTGTGATTCGCTTGATAGCTAGGCGGAGTTGTCGTACGGAAGGTACGGAGTTCGAACCCTGGGTAAGCCACTCACGTCTGTTGTTTTTCTGTTGTCCAAGTGTTCTACTTCTTTATTTCTAACGAGTGCCTGAAAACATACCTTTATGTTTGTCTAATATTAATTTACTGTTTACAGGCCTCGGGGTTCCCTTCCTTATGTGTTATTAATTTTTTCATGACATATTTTGAAAAAAACTTTGGGTAAATAGGACTAAAAGATACCAAGATTTTGATTGGCTGTAGTTTAAAGGAAGGCGAGAGGGGATTGGTTAACCTAACACTAAAAATATACTTGTAGTAGTAACCGTAGTATTTTGGAAATTGTTTTTTTAAAGTTCGATTTAAAATTCATAGTCGTCTGCTTCTATTGGCCAGCTTAGTTGATATTGAGGAAAATTTGTTAGGCTAGGACGCCATTTCTTTAAAAAAATCTTGCCGCGAGACGATGAGATCAGAAGTGTAATTCTAAATACAAATATTATAAACTTATGGACAGGGCAGTGATAAACTGGGGCCAGATCTGCCAGTCATCGTTGTTTGTGTGTAATATTCATTGAAATTGTGGTAAGATTGAATTTATTAACCATTTTATTTAAAATAAAGTTTGAATGTGAGATATTAACATACGACTGTAAGTAAGTGAGTCGATGGCAGACTTAGGCAAAGCCTAGAGATTGATCCATCATATGATAGCCTATCAGAGAGGTGTAGAACTACAAAATTATATATGATTGTCATCAAGGAGCATAACACCTATCCTATTGTATGGAAAAAGATTACTGTTGGAATTGCAGAGGCGTTGTGACCATTAGGGGAGAGGAATACTGGTATACATTGTCACTTCAAAATATAATGGTGCAATAGGTTGTCATAAAGAGCTGACCCTATGCGTTTGTTTGTACTGTACCTGTAATTAACTGTGGAATATTATTGTATGCTTATTATAAAGAAGGATGCATAACCTTCTTATTTCAGGGGTTTTGTGGCCCTGACAGTCCCATAAAACCAGGCTCGTGGGAACTGATTGATTCCTGACTTTGTTGCATAATTCGGGCATGTACTGGAGGCCATTGCCTTTTATGAAGTGAACCAGATGGTCCATCGAGCCTAGGACAAGACTTACCAGGGTTCTCCTTCGAAGTTAAGTGCCTGTTCGGCACCGAAAGTCTCAACCTCTATGAACCTCAGTTATTAACAATAAAAACTGAAATTATCAATTAAAAGAATTTCACCTGTGACAAATGAAAATAAAATAAACGATAGGGAGTGAAGATAACCAACAATCTACCATTTTACATATACCAGCATTATCCTATTTAGAAAACTACTCCTACACACTTTTATTATATTAATAGTTGTATTATGGACAGAAGAACCATTGTATAAAGTGAATATTGTAAATAATTTCATTGATTTCAATTTTGATTGTCAATCCTGTTTCAAACAAAATAGAGTCAGGATAATAAATTGAAAAAAATTATTAACGTTACACAAAATTCAACCACTGACTTACTTAAGATAGTCTTTTAAAGTGTAGTGTGTATGTGATTGTTGTAGTACTGTTGTGTTGTGTTGGATAATAAAATACTTGTGTATATGTTTAGTTGGTTAATGCAACATTACACTATTTATACATAACCCTAGACACCAAACGTAGTCATCATCATCATACATTCTAGTCAAAGAATAAGTCTGAGTGAGATCATAAAGGTGGTAGCAGAAAGATACCCTGTAACTTAACATAATATTTATTATATTCAGGGACCTTCACAGCTGACCTCATTCAGTACACTAAGAGGACATAACAACAACATTTCTTAACATCAAATCCACCACAATTCTGTTCCGATCTTCTCTAATATTTTTCCGACAGAAAATATATAACAGCTAGAGAGAAGAAGAAAAGAAATAAAACAGAACTACAACAAGTTTTTCCAAATACTATCTGTGTGATTACGGGCACATAGTAGGGTATTTTATGGTGCCTCAGGTCCAGCATTTTGATTGGAAGAAAAGACAAGAAAAAATTATGGCTCAACTTAATCAGACCATGGAACATTGTGCAGAAGAGATACTGATACAACAAAATCAACAGGCTATGCTAATGCAACAAACACAAATGGCTCCACAACATGTTCCGCTTCCGCCAGACCAAGGAGACATAAATTTGATGGCGTTACAAAACATGACCGACACGATACAACATGTAGATCAACATGCCAAATTTAGAACCATCAAAAACTTCATAACTCCTTTTAGTGGCGACCCCATAAAATTTCGTCAATGGATGGTGGATGTAGATAAGTTTGCTTACCTTATAGACGCCACAACAGAATTAGAGGGAAAAAAATAATGTTTTTATCATCGGAAGGGTTGATAACAAATTTTGTGAGAAGAAGAGCGAAGGCCTACCCATATGAAACTTTTGAGGAATTGAAGAGAGTGCTAGTGTCACGATATTCTAACATAACGGACGCCGAGCACGCTTGGACTCTTTTGAGAATAATAAAGCAAGAGAAAATGGAATCGGTGCAGATGTATGGCGACCGACTCTTAAATCTAGCTGAAGATGCCTTCGTGGGAGGTAGCATACCAAAGACCGAGCTCGAAAAACACTTGGTGGGAATTTTTGTCGATGGCCTCTATTCGGATTCCCTGAAGGTGCACACGTTAAGAAAAGATCCTCAGTCGATTACACTGGCCACCCAGACAGCAGTTAATGAGGAAAATGTCAAAAAAGATTCCAGCAGAGGATTGGAAGATTGCCAATTCTAGACCATGAATGCCAGCATCCTCAACATGAACCATTCTACCAACGTCCGCAAAATGAACCACCATTTCAGCATCAACAATATGAACCATCGCCTCATCAACCTATGGAAGTGGACCATGCTAGACCTCGTTGGAATCGAAATCAAGAATATCACAGAAGATCAAATAACACACACAGAGAACTAAGACATCCCTTACCACAACCAAATGAAAGAGAACATAAGATACACAATATAGAACCTTTGATGCAACCACCAACCTGCTACAACTGTGGATCCGTGGGTCATGTATCAAGGACCTGTAGAAAACCCCAGTATCAAAATGTGAGTTCAGGAAACAACTATCTACCCATAAACAATTATAACGGTGAATATCAACGCCAAATCCACTATCCAGAAAACCACTCAAGAAGACCCCAACAAAATAGAAACAACTTTTCCCAAGCAACAAGAAGGTCGGGAAACGGGACGGCCCCACATTAGCAGAGATCGGATGTGACGGGCGAAAAAAGAGATCTCTGAATGATAAACAGAAAGACAGAAACGTACAAGCGAATCTCAACATTTGTCCAGACCCCAGTTCATGTGTAATAGAAATAGGAAAACAACAATTTAGAGCATTAATAGACACAGGAGCAACTGTAAGTCTTATCCGGGAGAAGCTGTATTATCAAATTCAATACATGGCAACATTTTCTAGAAGAACAGTACAAATGAAATCAGTAACAGGTCAAGCTCTAAAAGCAGTGGGAACGGCTTATTTGACATTTAAAATGGGAAGAGAAATTTTACGCCATAACTTCATTATAACGAGAGGATTATCAAGAAACTTCATAATAGGAAGAGACTTCCTCATCAAAGATAATGTGAGGATATACTTTGATTTAAAACAACTAAAAGTAAACAACACGTATGTACCATTTCAAGACGATATACATGTCGCGACCCTGGTTCGAACTACAACACCAATTACTCTGAAACCAAATTCAGTAACTCTGACCAAGGCTAAAATAAAAAGATCTCCATACTTTGACATAGGGCAGACTGTATACATATCGCAAATTGAAAATGAAAGAAATAGAGGAGATCCACATATAGAAGTACAAGATGGCATGGTGGTAATAAATACACGAAGAGATTTTCCAATAATGGTACTAAATACGTCGGGTACCACCACCACTATTCCCAGAGGTACAGTAATAGCAAAGATCCAAACGGAAAAGAAAGATGTATTGAACAAACTATTCAAGGAAAAGAGGGACTATCTGTCGTGAAATATTCTAATCCACATATATAAATTATCAGGTAAATATAAAGCCTAATAAATACATATAATAAAGAAAGGAAGAAGAATGGTAAAGAACAGTGCTGTCACAATGACAGTACTCGACATCCCCTTTGTTTTATGCTTCGTCTGCAAATTGGAACGTTTCCACGTTAAATATAAGCCACTGCATAAATACAAGCGTTTCCACAACACATTAAAACGGGTATTGCATTTCTGAGAAAAACATTGGGAAGCACACTGCGTAATGACCTAAATTAATCCTAACATTAATTATACTGCGTTACCAAAACGAACGAACAGATGGACTCAAATAGAAAGAGAGAGGGAGGGCTGAAAATTAGGAACGCATGCAACACGCGTCGCGCGATACACAATTACTACTATCACGCGTGTAAGGCAACATGCACTAACTTTTTTTTTCAGACGGACAGTGATAAATTCACTACCCTTCCCAGAGTTAGGTTTTTAAATCCTGAAAAACTCTTATTAGGAAAGATGACAATAGATGGGTTTACGTTTGAAAACATTACAGTACCCAGACAGCACATCTTCGAAACAGGAGGTAGAAGAAATTGCATATTTTGAACGCAGCCACTTAGCTCTTTTAAATTTGTATATTTGGGTTCCTTAGGGCTTGCTGACAAAGAATATGTAAAACGTTACGCAAATAGTCTAGGAATTAACAAGTTATAGCCAAAATAAAATGATGGTGCTGTCAGACAACACCCAAAATCAGAATCGCTCAGTGGTAGATTTTTTTAAACCACCATTGTACGGGAAATGGGCCACAAGTTACATTTGAACTGATTGGCTGAAATGATATGTAAGGCTAAACACGATTAGTCGGACTATAAATGCTATCTTTGGTTGTTAGGGGAGACGTAGGAAGGTAAAAATTTTTCAAACACTTGTCGAAACGTGGCTCCATTGGCCAGACTCGCTGATATAATCACTTAGGAGCGTTAGTTCGAGACCACTAGTTCAAATAAGCTTGATAAAGCAACAGTGCGTTGAAGCCAGCTCATATTTTTGCTAAATAAAAGCCTGGAACATAAGCAGATGGGAATTTGTGCCAGTATTTGTGCCAGAATTCATTGCTAGTCAACGTATCTGTGTTTATTTCCATGAATTGTGGTAAGCTTGAAACATTCAGTATCTTTTAATGAAAATTGAATGTGAATTGTTAATTTATGCCTGTATATATGTGTAGTTCAGTAGCAAACATGAGGTAAAGCCTATAATGCTCCAGCCTGAACAGAAGGTGTCGGAGGAAAGTAAAACGGCATGGAATGGCCAAACAGTACACTGACACCTAGATGATTGACTAGAAAGAAATAATGCTGGAAGTGCAGAGGCGTAGTAACCATTAAGGAGGTTAATACTGGTATAAAGTATTTCAGATGAAGCTGACGGTTGGCCTAACGCTCTGAACTCAATGTTTGTGATGTATTGTGCTCAGTGTAAAAAGAGAGTATAAATTAGTTATGACGTAGAAGGTACATCCTTCTTGTTTTCATGGACTGTGGTCTTATGGTATTGAGCAGCACCTGGTCAGAGCTTTGCTGAATCCAGAGTCGGACAGCATACTCCTTGGTCCATTTAGCTATCAGTGAGGTGTCTCCAGAGCCCAGGGGAGAAATCGAGCAGAGGAGTCTCTTCCTGCCGCCATCACGCAAGATAAGCTGATGTGGACAGCTGAGCTCAACATTATGTACCCCCATCTTAAAATGACATTGTAAAAATAACATTAAGAGGGGAATTAAATTGTTTTAATATCAGGAACTGAGAACATCTCCAATACTAGTTCCAATAAAGACAAACTATTGAAGTCATGATGACAAATACCAACAGAGCTTGAACAAAACAAAACCAGTATTACCTCATATTACTACTACACAACTGACACACATAGGATACTTTTAATAATATATGTCACTACAATATTCATATTGATAAATTCTGTACATATAACTTGTAAGTAAAATTGATTGTGATTCCTGGTTCCCTTTGTATTTGAATCAGGACACATATTCATTCATAACAGCAATGAATACATATTGTTATTTGAAAAGTTATCAGTGACTCCTTTAAGATATCCTTTAGAGTGTTATATGTATGTGAGTGTCACAGTGTTGTCAAGTGTGGTGGAATAAATTAAATTGTTTATCTGTCTGTTGTTGTTATGACTTACACTTCATCATACACATACCCTAGACATACAACGTAGTCATCACACTATTCCAGAATAATTCTGACTGAGGTATACATATGTGGCAGCAAGTAAGGTTATATATATAATACACTACTCTTATTAGATATATATACCTTCACAGCTGATCTCAGTCAGTACACTAAGTCCCCTATAAATATTTATAACATCCCACTTCACCACATATATTGGGGTCTCGCTCTTGGGATTTTGAATCTTTACCTATTAAAAATAGTGGGGGTAATTCACTTCAGGGAATAATAAGAATTAAAAGGTATCCTTGGGTGGAATTAAATAAGGTTGAGCTCACGGTGCCTGTGTTGTCCATTAGATATATATTTAGAGATTGAATTGTTAGTTAGACATTGTATAAACTTACCTGATAGACAATGGCGGACCTGGCCAAATTTCGATCTGCTGCTGTTCAGACTGCAAAAGAGTTAGGATTAGATGGGCAAGTTATGGTTGCCTATGTCACTACGGAATGTGACAAATTTATTGAACGCGAAGAAAGAAGGTTTGAAGCCGAAAGAAAGTTAGAGGCTGAAAGGGAAATTAAGAAGTTACAATTTGAGGCTGAGGCTGAGACTAAGAGGTTGCAGGCTGAGGCTGAGACTAAGAGGTTGCAGATTGAGGCTGAGGCTAAGAAATGGGAAGCAGAAGAAAGAAGATTGGCTGCAGAAAGGGAAGAGAAGAAATTAGCTGCAGAAAGGGAAGCAGAAGAAAGAAGATTGGCTGCAGAAAGGGAAGAGAAGAAATTAGCTGCAGAAAGGGAAGCAGAAGAAATAAGATTGACTGCAGAAAGGGAAGCAGAAGATAAAAGATTACAAAGGGAACATGAGTTACGACTAAAGGAGTTTGAGTTTCAAGGCCATGCTCCTGAAAATGGTGCCAGTCCCTTTGCCTCTGATGCCACTGCTAGCCAAGGAGCCTCAACCTCAGCTATGAATTTTCATTTAGATCATTTTGTTGAGAAAGACGATGATATAGAGAGCTATCTAAATAGGTATGAACTATTAGCTACCACATATGGGTTAGAGAGAGAAAGGTGGAGCTTAAAGTTATCTCAAGGACTTCGTGGGGCAGCTTATGAAGTTTTTGCAAAAATGAGCAGAGGTGATCAGGAAAATTATGACATGCTAAAGCAGGCTCTTTTGTTAAGATATGAAAAGAATGCAGAATTTTATAGGAAAAAATTTAGGAATGCTAAACTACTGTCAGGTGAAACCTATCACCAGTTCTCTGCACGAATAGAGACATACTTGGAGAAATGGACTTCTCTGGGGAAAACCCAAGATCTTAAGGAAATGGTCCTTATAGAGCAATTAAGAGAGTCCATGGCTCCAGACCTGAGAAAGTTTCTCATGGAACAAGGTGCAGAGAGGCTGGGTGAGTTGCTAAATGTTGCTGAAAGGTATCAAGCAGCTCAAGCAGACATAACAGGTAATAAAAAGAAACAAGTGGATAACTTTAGGGCACCACAGGACTTTAATAAATTTGATCCTAGGGATCAAAACAAAGGTAAGCACCAATTTGATAGGCCACGGTATGAAAATAAAAATAAATTCCCACAATTCGATGAAAGGAAATATGATGAAAGAAAATCTTTCAACCAAGGAAAAAGGTGGTGTAAGAATTGTCAGATGGACAATCATGACACTGACCGTTGCAGAAGGAAAAGTGTGCATATGGCAACCCTTCAGGTCAAGTCGACCTCAAGACAGGAGGAGGATATTATGTTAGATACCACTCCAGAAGAGATGAGGAAGGCACAGGCTGGGGATAAAACACTCAAGCCTTGTTTCAGAAAATTGTCAACTTGTCATACAACTCCAGGCAAGGGAGATTTTTACATGAAAAACAAGTTGATGTATAGGAAGACTGGAGCTAGATCCAAAGGTCAGGGACAGCTGGTACTTCCTAAAAGATATAGGGCAGACTTAATAAGGAGCCTACATGTGAAACCAGATGGGGACCATGAGAAGATAGGTACCATCATTCAAAAGGTGGCTCACAATTATTATTGGCCCAAAGCAAGATGGGACATTGAGAATTTTGTAGAAAGGTGTAGCATAGCACATGAGGGAACACCCACAAGTGGGAACATGGATCAGGACCTGGACACGCCACGGGGCAAAATTAGGCCTGATAATAAAAAGAAAAATAGATTTGATAAAGTGGACCAAATGGAATGGGAAGCCCCTTTTCACGGACAAGCTTCACTTAACTGTTTTACAATGGCCACTATGCGGAGAGTGCAAAAAGATGTCTTACCCCAGGATAAGCCGAAAATCCCTCAATCGGACTTAAACAAACTGGAGGAAGAAGATGTAGAGAGGAAATCTCTCATCAAGAATTTTAAGTGGGGAGACAACCCCAAGAGAAAAATTGGTAGCGGTCGTTTTGTGAATGATAATTCTGGGAAGAAAAATCATCACTATAGAGCTTCGAGTGGAAGAGACCATACCGGTGCATGGACAAATAGGTCCACACAATTAAAGGTCCATATGTAGCTTTGTTAAGAACGTGGACTGATGAAAAGGCAGAGGAAAACATTACATCTTCATACCAATATGTGAATGAGCTGACCACTCGTTTAAAAACTGGCTGGAAACTTGCCAATGAAAATTTGAAACAAGCCAGGAAGAAACATGCTGCCTATTATAACAGGAAGGCGAAAGACAGAAATTTGGCTGTGGGAGAGAAAGTACTGCTTCTTTTGCCCGGGAGTCAGAATAAGTTACAAATTGGATGGCAGGGTCCATATACAGTTTTAGAGAAGGTGTCTAGAACAAATTATAAGATAGATAAAAAGGGGAAAGAAAAAATCTATCATGTGAATCTCCTGAAGAAATATTTGGAAAGAGAACATCAGGAAGAGACACACTTGTTGACCTTGTCCATCGCCATGGAGATGAAAAAGGAACCACTTTCATCATTTGAATATCCATTACACCCCTGTGAGACAGCAGCACAGGTGAAAATCAGTACACATTTAACGAAAAGTCAGAAAGAGAGAGTGCAACAGGTTCTAAATAATCATGCAGAGGTGTTAACAGACCGACCAGGGCATACCAACCTATTGGAATATGATATGAAACTGATAGACCCCACACCTGTCTGTATGAAACCATATTCGATTCCGTTTGCTAAGGAGAAAGCTTTGAAGGAAGAGATAGACTATCTATTGAAGGAAGGAATTATTTCAAACAGTGAATCTTCGTATAGTTCCGGTGTTGTACTCTTAAGGAAGCCCTCTGGAGAACATAGACTCTGTATAGATTACAGGAGACTGAATGCTATTATAGAAGGACAGGTGGATCCATTGCCGGATACAAATCAGCTGTTTGCCAGACTAAATAAAGCTAAATATTTCTCAAAAGTGGATCTGAGTAAAGGATACTATCAGATTCCAGTAAAGCCTGAGGTTAGACCATACCTAGCTTTTAGTACCTCAGAAGGACACTATGAGTTTAATAGATTGCCATTTGGATTGAAGAATGCGCCTAGTGTCTTCTCTAGAATGATGAGAAAATTGTTGGATGTAAACATTTCGGAGGAACGTATTGAATCCCTGAGTTGCCTCTTTGATTGAGGATATTCCGAATGTTTCATACAGGATAATAAGAAGATTATGGGATCCACTACGAAAACTCTGCTATCACCAGGTATATGTTATCTCCTCATAACGTACATTTTGAGGGAAATATAATGTTCTCTGGACATGTCATTGCGCAGACTCAGAGAAGAGAAATGGTGAATACGGGTTGCGAAGCAGCATTAAGACAAGCACTCACACTTGCGGCTGTTTAGTAACATAACCGAAATATATTATTGGTTGTAGAAGTTTGAGGCAGATTTCATGAGTAGTGCCTACTCTGAATGGACCCAACTACATAAAACCATGATAGCACCACAGCAGAGTAAAGTCAAGTTGACTTACATTTATCTATGTGTATATAGAATAAAGGACTGACATATAATGTCTGTTTTAAGAGGGGAGGTGTCGTGAAATATTCTAATCCACATATATAAATTATCAGGTAAATATAAAGCCTAATAAATACATATAATAAAGAAAGGAAGAAGAATGGTAAAGAACAGTGCTGTCACAATGACAGTACTCGACATCCCCTTTGTTTTATGCTTCGTCTGCAAATTGGAACGTTTCCACGTTAAATATAAGCCACTGCATAAATACAAGCGTTTCCACAACACATTAAAACGGGTATTGCATTTCTGAGAAAAAACATTGGGAGGCACACTGCGTAATGACCTAAATTAATCCTAACATTAATTATACTGCGTTACCAAAACGAACGAACAGATGGACTCAAATAGAAAGAGAGAGGGAGGGCTGAAAATCAGGAACGCATGCAACACGCGTCGCGCGATACACAATTACTACTATCACGCGTGTAAGGCCACATGCACTAACTTTTTTTTTCAGACGGACAGTGATAAATTCACTACCCTTCCCAGAGTTAGGTTTTTAAATCCTGAAAAACTCTTATTAGGAAAGATGACAATAGATGGGTTTACGTTTGAAAACATTACAGTACCCAGACAGCACATCTTCGAAACAGGAGGTAGAAGAAATTGCATATTTTGAACGCAGCCACTTAGCTCTTTTAAATTTGTATATTTGGGTTCCTTAGGGCTTGCTGACAAAGAATATGTAAAACGTTACGCAAATAGTCTAGGAATTAACAAGTTATAGCCAAAATAAAATGATGGTGCTGTCAGACAACACCCAAAATCAGAATCGCTCAGTGGTAGATTTTTTAAACCACCATTGTACGGGAAATGGGCCACAAGTTACATTTGAACTGATTGGCTGAAATGATATGTAAGGCTAAACACGATTAGTCGGACTATAAATGCTATCTTTGGTTGTTAGGGGAGACGTAGGAAGGTAAAATTTTTTCAAACACTTGTCGAAACGTGGCTCCATTGGCCAGACTCGCTGATATAATCACTTAGGAGCGTTAGTTCGAGACCACTAGTTCAAATAAGCTTGATAAAGCAACAGTGCGTTGAAGCCAGCTCATATTTTTGCTAAATAAAAGCCTGGAACATAAGCAGATGGGAATTTGTGCCAGTATTTGTGCCAGAATTCATTGCTAGTCAACGTATCTGTGTTTATTTCCATGAATTGTGGTAAGCTTGAAACATTCAGTATCTTTTAATGAAAATTGAATGTGAATTGTTAATTTATGCCTGTATATATGTGTAGTTCAGTAGCAAACATGAGGTAAAGCCTATAATGCTCCAGCCTGAACAGAAGGTGTCGGAGGAAAGTAAAACGGCATGGAATGGCCAAACAGTACACTGACACCTAGATGATTGACTAGAAAGAAATAATGCTGGAAGTGCAGAGGCGTAGTAACCATTAAGGAGGTTAATACTGGTATAAAGTATTTCAGATGAAGCTGACGGTTGGCCTAACGCTCTGAACTCAATGTTTGTGATGTATTGTGCCCAGTGTAAAAAGAGAGTATAAATTAGTTATGACGTAGAAGGTACATCCTTCTTGTTTTCAGGGACTGTGGTCTTATGGTATTGAGCAGCACCTGGTCAGAGCTTTGCTGAATCCAGAGTCGGACAGCATACTCCTTGGTCCATTTAGCTATCAGTGAGGTGTCTCCAGAGCCCAGGGGAGAAATCGAGCAGAGGAGTCTCTTCCTGCCACCATCACGCAAGATAAGCTGATGTGGACAGCTGAGCTCAACATTATGTACCCCCATCTTAAAATGACATTGTAAAAATAACATTAAGAGGGGAATTAAATTGTTTTAATATCAGGAACTGAGAACATCTCCAATACTAGTTCCAATAAAGACAAACTATTGAAGTCATGATGACAAATACCAACAGAGCTTGAACAAAACAAAACCAGTATTACCTCATATTACTACTACACAACTGACACACATAGGATACTTTTAATAATATATGTCACTACAATATTCATATTGATAAATTCTGTACATATAACTTGTAAGTAAAATTGATTGTGATTCCTGGTTCCCTTTGTATTTGAATCAGGACACATATTCATTCATAACAGCAATGAATACATATTGTTATTTGAAAAGTTATCAGTGACTCCTTTAAGATATCCTTTAGAGTGTTATATGTATGTGAGTGTCACAGTGTTGTCAAGTGTGGTGGAATAAATTAAATTGTTTATCTGTCTGTTGTTGTTATGACTTACACTTCATCATACACATACCCTAGACTTACAACGTAGTCATCACACTATTCCAGAATAATTCTGACTGAGGTATACATATGTGGCAGCAAGTAAGGTTATATATATAATACACTACTCTTATTAGATATATATACCTTCACAGCTGATCTCAGTCAGTACACTAAGTCCCCTATAAATATTTATAACATCCCACTTCACCACACTATCCACAATCCCAGTCAGAAAAATTACAATCCTCATCCCATCCCCATCCTTACAAAACTCTATATCCTATAGAGTCAACAAGAAAAAACATTCCAAATACAAGAGGGTCGACGAAAAAAAAATCTCTGGACCAAAGGAACATAAATAACAGAAAGAAATATGTAAATCCTGACTTATTATTCGCTGACCATTGGGATAGAGAAATCATACAAGGAAGGTACGAAAGAAAAAATAAATACAATACTTCATGGAACAGAGAGAATACTGTGGGAACAGTTACCACTTATGCATATACAAGAAACCGGACATATTCAAAGAATCAACAGTTCTATGATAAATTACCAAAAGATTCAAAGAGGAGGAACACCGACGAACAGACAGAGAAAAGAGAATACCACTTTTGTTCACCAGAAAGGAAAATAACGAAGAATTTTCATTCAGATAGAACGAAAGAATTGCTAGCGCCATTACAGACAACAAATGAACTAAAACCTAGACTTGAAAAATTCATAACAAAACATCAAGATGTATTTGCGATATCTGACATAGAGTTAGAAAGGACTACAACCGTTACCATGGAAATAGAAACTACAACTGAAGAACCCATAACCCTCAAACCGTACCACACCCCACTAAAGAAGATCGAGAGATAGTGGAGAAAGCTTTCGGCGACATGCTAGGAGCTGGGATAATCGAACGATCCAGATCCTCATGGTCTTCACCCATTGTGATAGTAACAAAGAAAGAAGGTAGCTCTCGCTTTTGCTGTGACTACAGGGCATTAAATAAAATCACCAAAACGATAACCTACCCTCTACCTAGAATCTATAATATTTTGGCCACATTGGGTAACTCACACTGGTATACCTCACTAGATGCACGCTCCGGATTTTGGACAATACCACTGTCTGAAGATGCAAAAAAGAAATCTACTTTCTGTACCCATATGGGCTCATATAGTTGGAATGTAATGCCCTTTGGACTGAAAGGTAGCCCGGCTACGTATGTAAGTTTAATGGATGAAGTGCTGCAAGGTCTGAACTCATTTGCATTGGCATATATAGATGATGTCTTGATCCACACAAATGGAACGATGGAAAAACATCTCCAACATGTTGAGGTTGTTTTCAACAGAATGAGATTGCATAAAGTAAAGTTGAAAATCAGCAAATGTCATTTCCTACAGAAGGAAATAAAATATTTGGGTTTTATTGTCAACTCCAACGGAATCAGACCGGGCGGTGAAAAGATTGACGCTATCCAAAAGGTCCCTCCACCTACCACAGTACGTCAATTAAGAGGATTCTTTGGGTGTTGTGCATATTACCGAAAGCACATTATCAATTTTTCTAAAGTAGCTGAACCATTACTGAACCTAACCAGAAAGTATGCCAAATTCCGCTGGACTGAAGATTGCCAAAGAGCATTTCAGTACCTGAAGACAGCCTTAACCACCGTACCTTTTCTAGCCCATCCAGACTTGAACAAGCCCATGATTATTTACACTGACGCATTCAATGCAGCAGTAGGCGCGTGCCTTGTACAAGACAGATCACCAGACGAACCGCAAGTGATAAAAAATGTTCCAAACGAAAAACCGATAGCCTTCCTTTCCCACACATTAAGCCGAATACAGAGGAGATGGACTACAACAGAGAAGGAAGCCTATGCAATCCATTACGCTATCCAGAAATTCGATTTTTATATCCGTGGAACCCAGTTTATCGTCAGAACAGATCATCAACCGCTTGTAAGCTGGCTGACTAAGACTGCAGAGCAACCCAAGAAACTCCAGACTTGGGCGATAAATCTCCAAAGTTACAACACAACCATTGAATATATTCCTGGAAAATTGAATACGTGCGCTGATCTTTTGTTCCGAATTCCATATTCCGACACCAACGAACCAGACTCCCCACTCCTTGAATCTACATCTGAAATCGACGATAACACAAAAGAAATTCATGCCACAGACTCTGAAAACTCAAGACAAAACGATGAAGAGGTAGCACCCCAAGAACCTGAACTACAACATGGAACCACATTTGACTTACCATCAGACAACCAAGGAACAGAAACGTTTGAACAGAATATCGATTTTAAGAAAGAACAATTGAAAGATGAAACGTTAGTTAAGATCATTACTCAGATTCGTACAAATCCAAAAGAGAAGAAAGACTACATCATCCTTTCGGAAGATAATATCTTATATCTTATTGGTTCTAGAGACAATGGTACTCAACAAAAATGTATACCCAAATCGCTAGTTCCGAAAATATTACAACAGTTTCATGACGAAAACGGGCATTTTGGAAGAGACAAGACTCTAGATGTGATCCTAAAACGTTATTACTGGCCTGCGATGATTAAGGATATCATAGAGTATGTTGGAACATGTAGGGTTTGCAAGCTAAGAAATATGAGAACTATTCGAGCCCCTATCCAAGAAATGACTTATCCCCACTACCCAATGGAAGTTATTAGCTCGGATTTATCTGGACCTTACCCCACAACTTTAGGAGGACACCGATACATTTTTCACATCGTAGACCAATACACAGTATGGCCAGAATGTTTCCCCTTAGAAAATTCCACCTCAACTCTCATCACTGATGTTTTTCTACAGCAATTTTTACCACGACATGGATGTCCCAAGCGTGTAATCACTGATAACGGGAAACAATTCGTAGGAGAGCCCTTTGCTTCAACTCTCAAAAGGTTAAATATCAAACATACTACCACTGCATACTACCATCCACAATCTAATGGGAGAAATGAGCGGATGCATGCCACCATGCACGATATAATAGCCAAGTTTATTGCCGGACAGGGTCAATACTGGGACTTAAATATCAATCAAGCTTTAGAAGCAATCCGAGTTAATATCAATGATTCTACCGGTTTTTCCCCGTTCTACCTTCTTTATGGAAGAGAACCAATTTTTCCTTTGGATAATCTGTTGGCGCCACAGAGAAAATATTTTGGCGAATGTCCCATCCAAATTACTCTCCAACAGAAGCATAGAGCTCATGTAATAGCCCATCGGAATGTAAGAAAGGCCTTCGCCAAAAGTGCACGAATTAAGAACAAAACAGCAAAACTCCAAGAGTTTAGGCCTGGAGACTTGGTTTATTTTCGGAAACATGTGCGAACGAACAAATTCGATAACCATTGGATACCTGGTTTTAAAGTGTTGGAACGAAAATCGACAACCAATTACATCTTGTGGAATGAAGAAAGTGATACCACAACGAAATCTCACGTATCCCAGATGCATCTTGACGACCACAGGCCACTCACTGTCACGAAAAAACAAACTGATAGATCCACAAGATTGTCTACCCTAGCGCAACCTCCCTCATCCTTCGCTGATGATGAATTACCCAACTCAGATTCCTCCTCCCAATGACTCCGATATCCCTTCACAGAATTTGGATTCGTTCGTCAAATGTATTAGAGATAACAGAGATTCATCTTCTAGTGAAAACAATATCCCTCTGCAGGAGCTAAGACAACGCTTTATTCAACGTCAAGAGAGAGTTCAGGCGTCTCTCAGTGAAGAGAATATACCTTTGCGAGAATTACGACAACGTCCTATACAACAGCAAGAGAGCGTTCCAGATGTTGCAACATTTCGCAATCCTGAACCCACCGATCGACATGATTACCAATCATCTCAAATGGCTCCATTGTATAACGAAGAAACTCAAGATATTTTTCACCCAGACACAGATTCGATGACCAGTTCATCTAGCTCTACTTTGTCTGGTATGGACGAATCAAGAAGGACAGCTGATAAACGGAAATACGAGTGTTCCTCTTCAGATTCCACCCCTCTAGCCAAACTACCGAGATTGCCGCAAGAGCACATATCTATCAAACCTACAAAGCAAAGACGTCGTACGAATCCCCAACGCCTCTCACGCGATGTCGACATGGTAAACGACGATGCTTCACTCCTTACCCCTATAGTTAATATTCCACCCATTGTTTCAACCCACATAGATAAATGCATGCTCTTGTCCCAATTGATGTCGTTATTCGCTAACAAGCTGTAACTGGAGTTTTGCGGAAATGTTTCCACGCTTCCTGCTCGTTGGTCATTACATAAACCTTTGCGTTGCTACGGAAACCTTCTTACTTCGTTATTTAACTATATACGAGTTTGCAAAGGAAGTATCTGACTCTTCGTCGTCATGAACGATCACTATCACGATTACACATCAAAATTGACATTTCTGAATTGATGAAGCCAAACGTTTTAGTACCTCTGTTGACTTACCACAAATCCCTCGTCTGGATTTATATCAAGGGAGGATGTCCTTTAGCGACATTCGCGTCTTCTCTTTACTCCACCAGAGGTCAGAGAGCAAACCGCCCGTTCATTTGGGATGTCCTAGCGTTTCTATTCTGGACTACAACCGACGAGTTTTTTTTTTATTTCTCGATTTTCAGTACAAACACTGTCGAGTCACCAACAGATTATATGACACGTTGTGAATAGGTCGTACTGGTTTTAATAGTACTTATTCCGCGGTACAAACAGATCAAACCCATGGTGTCTTGAACATTCGTATTCACACCTTAGCGGCTATACATGACCTTACAGCGGAGCTTGATCGCTTTATCTTATGACAAGTTTGAATAGTTTATATGATTAGACGTTTTCAAATTTTCCGTTTATGGTTCAAGATTTTCTTAGCAAGTGTTATATTTTTTCAATTCTTCCATTGCATTTGATCCTCCCAGCATCAGATGACATGTATTAAAGATTTTCCCCGCATTGTGTTGAGTACCCCCTTTCCCCCACATACACGTTTCGATGATTAGTAATTATGTTTTGTTCACTTCAATTGTTGCGGACATTTTGATGTTTGTAACTTTGTGCTACCACCTTTTAGACATCTTCGTTTGATTGGCTTCTATGCATACATTCATCTCATAGTAACCGTGCGTTTTCATGCTATCACCTATGTTTTTATTACTTCTTATGTACTATTGAGATGTATACCATTGTTTTACTAGATTTGCAAATTTTTAGGTTGTTAGACTGATCGAACTAGGAAAATGTCTCTCTTTGAGATACATTTTTGTAGCATGGGAACGAATGTAACCAGAATGATGACGACATTAGTAGTTAGCAATTATCCTTTAAATTATTTTAGTACACAAGTTATTGATGAAGTCATTATCACATAACCTCTTATTGACATTTTTTAATAAAGCCTTCCAGACAGTTACAGGAAATAATACGAGACCTGAAATCTCTAAACAGAATTAAATATACCCTCGAATAAAAGGTTATACCATTTGATATCATAGTAGCTTGTATAATAACTGTGACGTAAATATGACATAGACATAAATAGTGGACTATCCATCTTAACTGGTGGCTTCGCCAATGACACAGATTATCCCAAAGGATATCCGGTAGACTGACAAATCAAAATAACTTCCCCCAACAGTCTTAGAAACCAGTTTGTAATATATGGACCGCCCAAATCCCTAGCAGTAGAGTTCCCACCACGATTTATTTGTAGATTTATGGATACTCCAGTGAAGAGAATAATGGCTAACCCGACCCCTGGCCCTATGACACGTTTATTCTCTAAATCAACGGATATGTTTTCAAGGTTCTGAATACAGAACATATTTGATAGTCAGTATGACCTATTCCTCGGGTGGTTAAAAATGTCGATTTAGTATTTTGACTTCGATATATAGTAGTCAAGAATATAATGTACATTTGTTCGTCAAAAATTGGAGACCTGAAATTTTGGAACCCGTAAAAATGGCTCAAGTAAAATAACATCTCTGGAGAAAATCCAGTGAACACAAACTTGATATACGGTACTACCTAAGTTAAAATAACGTCGGAAATTCTTCCTATTCTGTCCTTTATTCTTTCAACGGAGAATAGCTCCTAAATTACTGGGCACAAATATACATTGGCACAACACCAGTTTCTTAGTTGGTGTGTCAATGTAACACGCAAGCCTTATAATAATAATAATAATAATAGCCCCTTCAGTCATAACTGACTATGGGAATGCACCCCTGAGGTGACAGCCCTCAGCTGCTTATTTTCCTGGTGCTCCTTTCGACGTTTTCTCCTCACCTCTGCTTCTTGTGTGAGCCTCTCTTCGCCCAATCTGAGGTGGCGCCGTAAATAGCATCGCCACTTAGTGCGATCGGCAGCTTCATCCTCCCATGTTGCTGGATCCATGTCCAGTGCCCTCATATCTCTCTTGCACACATCTTTGAACCTCAGCTGTGATCGCCCAACTGTTCTCTTGCCATCTGCTAATTGTCCGTAGAAGATATCTTTTGGGATGCGACCATCTTCCATGCGGCGAACATGGCCAAGCCAGCAAAGTCTGCGCTGTCTAAGAAGCGTATACATACTTTGAAGGCCAGCACGTGACAACACCTCGACATTTGTCACTTTATCTTTCCACGAGATGCCGAGGATGAGGCGTAGACACCGCAAATGGAAGGTATTGAGCCTACTTTCTTGCTTAGCATAGGTCGTCCAGGTCTCGCTGCCATATAGGAGTGTGCTGGTGACGCAGGCATTATATACCGCAGCTTTGGTCTTCATTGTGAGTTTAGAGTTTCCCCAAACACGCGACGTGAGGCGGGCAAAGGTAGCTGCAGCTTTGCCAATGCGGCTGTCGATTTCTGTATCCAGTGAGAGTTTGTCATTGATGGTAGACCCTAGGTATGTGAAGTGGTGCACCACTGCCAATTCATAGTTATCGATAGTGATAACTGGTGCAGCACCAACATCCTGACTCAGCACATTCGTTTTCTTTAGACTTATTGTGAGGCCAAAGTCCTTGCATGCTTTAGTGAAGCGATTCATCAAGCTCTGAAGCTCCTGTTGGCTTTGAGTGACGACTGCAGCATCATCAGCGAACAACAAGTCTCTTATAGTGACCCTTCTGATTTTTGTTGTTGCCTTCAGCCTTGAAAGATTAAACAGACGGCCATCTGACCTAGTGTGAAGGCATATTCCTTCAGTTGCATCTCTGAATGCATGTTTCAAGAGTAAGGCAAAGAAGATTCCGAAGAGGGTCGGAGCCAGAACACAGCATTGTTTAACGCCACTTCGTATATCAAAGGGCTGTGACGTGCTTCCAGCATATTGGACTGTTCCCTTCATGCCGTCATGGAATGACTTTATCATTTCCAGCATTTTAGAAGGGCAGCCTATGGCAAAAACCTTACCAA
Source organism: Oreohelix idahoensis (assembly GCA_024509875.1). Lineage (NCBI taxonomy): Eukaryota > Metazoa > Mollusca > Gastropoda > Stylommatophora > Oreohelicidae > Oreohelix > Oreohelix idahoensis. Next base: position 29,345 of record JAMPIV010008344.1, read on the forward strand.
CAATAATAAGAAGAGAGATGCCTCTGTAGTTATTGCAATCACTTCTGTCTCCTTTATTTTTATACAGTGTTACAATCTTGGCATCTCGCATGTCTTGAGGAATAGTTGTCTCTTCCCAGCACTGGCACAGCATCCTATGCAGGGGATGTAATAGCGTGCTCGTACAGCATTTGATTAAATCAGGAGGAATCCCATCACTGCCTGGTGCTTTGCCAGAGGCCAAGCTATCAATGGCCTTGCTGAGTTCCTCTAATGTTGGTTCGGCATCCAGCTCCTCCATAGTTGGCAGACTGTTGACACCATCAAGGGCTGCAGGCGTAACGGTATTGTCTCTAGCGTAAAGCTCAGAGTAGTGCTCGACCCACCTCTCCATCTGCTTACCCTTATCGGTTAGCTTCTATCCGCTGATGGTTTTTAGCGGTGCCGTCTTACTTTTATGGGGGCCAAGTGCTTTCTTTATACCGTCATACATTTGTCTAATGTTGCCTGTTTGCACTGCGATCTGGATGCTCTCACTGAGCTGGAGCCAGTAGTCATTTGCACAGCGTCGAGCAGTTTGTTGAACTTTGCTTCTCGTAGCCCTCAGGATCTGTAGGGTTCTGGCACTCGGTGAACGTTTGTATTCATTCATAGCACTGCGCTTAGCTTCAATGACAGGTGCCATCACATCCGATGAAGCATCAAACCAGTCATTTGACTGCTGTTTTCTTACCAAAGGTGGCAAGTGCAGTACTTTGAATGGTGTTCCGTAGATGCTCCCAGTTCTCTGTAATAGTATCACCATGCTGAGGGCTACTGAGCACTTTCTCGAAGGTCGCAGTGAATTGAGCGATCATGAAAGGGTCTGACATCTTCCTGGTATCAATGCGTGGTTTCCCTTCATGTCTGACACGATAGAGTTTTCTTGGTTGTGCTCTGATTTTGCAGCAGACCAAGGAGTGATCTGTATCACAGTCTGCATTATGGTACGAGCGCGTGGAGAGCACAGACCTGAGGAGTGGCCTTCTGACGAGAATCAGGTCAAGTTGGTGCCAGTGCTTGGATCGTGGGTGTCTCCACGACACCTTATGCTGGGGTTTTGTCTAAAAGTAGGTGTTGGTCACGCAGAGGTCATGGTGGACGCACAACTCTAAGAGCCGTTGTCCATTTTCATTCATCTTGCCAATACCTATAGGGTGAAGCTGGAGTGTCCTCTCCAGGGCGCGAGCTTGGGCACAGTTATATGGAGATCAAGCTGTTGCCCATGCAGCATGTTCCTCCTCTCCACACAGCCGGTAGATCCAAAGGAACGGCATTAGCCGATACAGTTTGGTACCAGCCATGTCGCAGGAGTTGCCAGAATAATGTCGAATCGACATTAGACTGCCTTAGGGACTCCGACTCCGGATTTATCCTCAGGGTTTACTCCCGAAGCCAATTCCATAAATGGATATTCCCGCAAGGCAGCGGTGGTTTGAATTCAGAGTTCCTTCTCTTAGATAAGCTACCAACCAAGGATCACGAGCCCTATCTGCCCGAAGCTGCTGGTTTTAAGGCGCCAGTCGCTCGCCTTTGCCCCTTCTCCCGTCAGTAAGCAAGCCTTACTTATACAAATACACCTATCATTCTGTTCCGATCTTCTCTAATATTTTTCCGACAGAAAATATATAACAGCTAGAGAGAAGAAGAAAAGAAATAAAACAGAACTACAACTAGTTTTTCCAAATACTATCTGTGTGATTACGGGCACACTGGTTCTTCTGTCCAATAACCGTTTGCGGATGCAAGGCAATAAGATAAAACTTGACCTGAGGTCACAGCAATTAGATCTGACAATAAAATACAGCGATGACAAACACAAACATGAAAATAAATAGGGAAAGTGACAGCCAGCGTGTATGTGAAGAGACAAACTTATGCCATGTGGTTCTTCATATATATACATATAGGTGAATGAAAACCAAACGAAAGGCAAAGACATCCAAATTGGACTGCCAATTTAGTGCAGTGCAGAAGTGGTATGACAGACCGGCTCACAGGGTGTGAGGGTTGATTGACATATAACAACCAAGATAAAGGGTTACTAAGAGACATCGATCTTGATTCCACCTCCTTTTTTGTTTTAGTTGTAGTCACCCACTCTATATTATTCAGACAGATAGAGAGGGTCAATATACAGATAGGGAAAACTGCGTGTATTGTCTGAATATTTTGCAATACAAGTATATATATATATATATATATATATATATATATATATATATATATATATATTATATATATATATATATATATATATATATATATATATATATATATATATATATATATATATATATATATATATATATATATATATATATATATTAGGGTTCCCATAATGTTTTGTTTAAAAACCGGGACATTTCCAAATTTTTACCTAAAAAAACCCGGGACATTTTGTAAAAAAAAACGGGACATGTTAAAAATTAAGGTAAAGCACAAATAAATCTATTATATATTATATGTTGCACTTAAAATAAGATACTGGTATAAAAATACACACATTAACTAACACAACTTCCACTTTAAAAAAGAATTCTAAATTACAAACATACTTAATTAGAAAAATCGCACCTTTAAAAAATACACAATAGTCAAGTTTATTTTTCAGATCCATCAGAATATTTATCAGATTTATGGGCCTGTTCAAGAAGTTTTTTTTCTTCTGATATTTGGACATAGAACTCAGCACAAGAGAAATCCTTAAAATGGGTCTTTATAATGGTTAAAGCTTTCATTGTCTCACGTCTGTTTTTTTCGTCTGTCCAAAGCGCATTTATTAATGAAAAAAACACGTTCAACAGCTGCATTGGATCCTGGCAGTGCCAAACAAAAACTAACTAGGCATTTCAGGTTCTCAGCATTTATATCCTGCTTTGTAAAATGAGCGAACATCTCACACCATTTTTCACTGACACTTTGATCCTTCAGTTCACTCCACACATCAAATTTGCTTTCACAATATTTTTTCACACATGCAAACTCATCAAATAAGTCCTCTTCATTCACAGTAAAATTTGATGACACTGTCTTCATGAACAGGTAGCTTTCTTGGATGTTCTTCCAAGTCACAGACTCCTTTCCCTTCAAATTGATCCAATCCATAGACTGAAGAGGCGTAAGAAATGGTGTACATCATTCCTGATTCAATGCAGGTGTCATAGAAATCTACTGCATAGCTTTGAAACTTTTCAACTGTTATGTGTCCTTCTTTTTCTAATTCTTGCAACTGATTTCTCACAGTAGTGGTAAGAAACTTTTCTGCCTTCCTGTTGTTTACTTTTTCCACCAGTTTGTTTACTTCATCCTTCACTTCAATTACTGTTGTCTCTTGCTTTTCAACACATTTGATGGTATCAGAAAAGGTTTTTAACTGGCTGGCAATGAAATGCAGGAGTGTAATTGAAAGTGGATTTTCAAAGAAATATTTGAGACTGGTAGGACATTTGTGAATGGAAAGGAAATATGACTTCAATGCAGGGAAAATGTCAATAACTCTCTGGACTGCAGGCAAGAGAGAGAGCCATCTTGTCTTGCTGTTACCCAAAACAGTTTTATATTCTGTATTGGTGAATTCGCAAAATGATTTGAGTTCCTCAACTCGTACACAATAAATGTGGAAATGCTGGTAAATCTTGTTAATTATTAACTGAAGATCAATAGTTAAGCAATCCGCAGCAATCTGCACAGCATTATGTATCACATGTGCAGGACAACCAATACCAATTAAATTGTTCACAGTGTTTTCTTGCATTTTGAAGTACAGATTATTCTGTTCCTTTCTCTTCTTTCCACCAAAGTTTGTATTTGTATTATCTGTTGATATAGCAATAACCTTTTTAAGGAGATCTGACTTCTGTAACACTTCCAATACATAAGAAAATAACAGTTCTGAAGTTTCACCGCCTAAATTAACTAACTCCAACACCTTCACCTTCACACCTTTTGCTGCATGATAATATCTCACGACCAGAGGCACTAACTTCTTGTCCAAGTGGTTTGATGAGTCGATTAATACTGATATGAAACGAGCTTCTTTTAGCTCTTCATCAATCTGCTTTGTCGCAAATGGCGCAATAACATTGGTGATTATTGCCTTGCACTTTGTTTGCGAACATCTGAATTTATCGTTGAAAAGTTTTTTTCACGATTGCTGTTGTGCAGTCCATGGACTTAAAGCTGTGGTTATGCACCGCCGTAAGATAAGCGAAGGTTGCTTCCTGTGCTGCCAATGATAACTGTTTTTCCATTTCCTTTTCACTCTGGGTTTTTGCATTTAAGAAATGACTTATACTGCTGTTAGAAGCCTTACTTTCAACAGCACCTTTATGTTTTTTCGTTTTCACGTGGTTGACTACGTCTGACCGACTACCATGTGAAATGCAAAATTTAGAGCTGCATAAAGTACATTCGACATTTTCATCTACACCTTTAATGAAGGGAAATTCTCTTGTAATGGTATCATTTATACTGCACTTACGTTTCGGCATTATGCGGATGAAAAACGATAAAAATACTGTATAATAATGCTAATACGCATTAAATCATTTGGTAGATGCTCACTGAACACTGTTTTGGTCGACTTTCGAATTTTTGTTCGAGATTCAAACCGAGGGTCCACTGTAACCGGGAATTGATAAAGTAACACTACTAAAACACGGAATAAAATCCGTTACCCAAAGATTTTTTTTTCAGGAAGGACCCTTAAAAAGCGGGACATTTGGAATAAATTCGGGACACCGGGACATTTTATCAAAAAAACGGGACTGTCCCGGGAAAAACGGGACGAATGGGAACCCTTATATATATATATATATATATATATATATATATATATATATATATATATATATATATATATATATATATATATATATATATATATATATATATATATATATATATATATATATATATAATCATGAAGGGAACAGTCCAATACGCTGGAAGCACATCACAGCCCTTTAACACAGGCAGTGGCGTTAACCAATGCTTCGTCCTGGCTCCGAACCTCTTCGGGATCTTCTTTGCCTTGCTCTTGAAACATACATTCAGAGATGCAACTGAAGGAATATGCCTTTACACTAGGTCAGATTGCCGACTGTTTAACCTCGCAAGGCTGAAGGCACAAACAATAATCAGAAGGGTCACTATAAGAGACTTGTTATTCGCTGATGACGCTGCGATCGCACGCAAAGTCAACAGGAGCTGCAGAGCTTGATGAATCGCTTCACGTGGGTGAAGCAAGCAAGGACTTTGGCCTCACAATAAGTCTCAGGGAAAAAAAATGTGCTGGATCAGGATGTAGATGTTGCACCAGTTATTACTACTGATAACTATGAATTGGCAGTGGTGCACCACTTCAAATACCTGGAGTCTGTGACATAATATGTGCACTCTCGTCTCCTCTCCGGCAGTATTGAATTACATTTGTTGTGCGTACTGAATTATGTGCATTATTCAACTGTTAGCACATTCTTTTTCCCTATTGTCATTATTCACGTTTCACGCTTCGATGCATGACAGGGCCAGACAAGCATATTGCCCGTCCCTGAGAGATTAACTGAATCACTAAAATGTGTTAATACCACATTGACTCCAGGCAAATGCGAGCATGAAGTGTTTGCTTAAGATTGCATAATCACTTCCGACTCGACTGTTTGGGACAGTTGACTATAGATAAACGTAATCTTGGAAGACATTTGGAAGAGTGAGCAAGAAGTGTGATATGAGTAGACTTTGACAATATTTGTCGTAGCAATTCCATATACGGAGGATGACTGTTTTAAATTTTCAAATACATGAGTCATGGAGAATACTACATGAGGAGACGTTTTCAAAACATGTACTTTGAATGTACTGGCTGGCATTTGAGGCGCCAAAAAACAACCGCGCTGATTGGGAGTTTGTCAGAAAACTTAAGGTGGAAGAGTGGGCCGGGAACCTACGATACAACGTAGAAAAAGTTTGACATACGGCACTGCATTCCAGAAATCGTCAACGTAGACAGCTCGGACCATGCCCTAGAAAAGAAACGAGTTGGATTCTGAATTTATAGGACCGGACAAAAAGTATTAAGAGCATCTCTGTACATCAGTAGAATACTCGCCAATATTAATACGAAACCCGGAATTCTACAGGACCACTCACATGTCACAGAGGGATTCTGACTTTGAAATAATGCCCCAGACGTGTGCTCGAGGCATCTGTGTTAAGTTGCCAAGGCTATTCTACTGAGCAAGAAATCTAAGATTTCTCAATTATTGAGGTGAGTGTAACATATTTTTTTATGCTGTGAATTTGAATGTTCATACTTGCTAGGGGTGTTAAAGATTCATACTAGGCTGGCAACCTCAGCATGTGAAAAGGATACATTCATGAACCACCACATCAAGCGATGGTGATTGCTTCATGCTCGTTCTCACGGAAGAACCAAAAGCAGAGGTAACCCCAGACTCTGAATGGAGCAGGGAGTGAGTGATGACTACATCAACCTGAGCATAGTTGTATATTATTATTTGGTGAATATATGTAAATTTAATATGTTCCTTCAGGCACAAGCCACTTCCGTCCAGTCACTAATTTTTCCTTAAATTATCGTACATTCTGGTGATTTTTCATCACATGCTCTGGTATGATACTCGCTCAGGGAGAGTAAAAAATATGAGAAAACAAACGTCTGGCGGACAGCGGGAAAAGGGGCTTGATTAATATCAGGCAAACAAGTAATTAGCAGAGGAATTGTTCTTCTATTCCTTCTAAAGTTTGTGGTACCAGTACGAGGCGACCCGACTATTTGTGGTACGTCCCGGAGAGACAAGTTGCTGTACTACTAGACTGTGGTTCGAAGCTTGAGATCGACACTTGAAGATTCTTGCCTTGACCTGGAGCGGTTGCTTCCTGAACTGATCTGGAAACGTGCCCCTCACCACAGAGACGAATCTACGGAAAAGCAGCATTGGCACTTCAGCACTTTGGCAAGTCACAATTTTAACAGGCCAAAAACGAAACCGAACTTTATTTTGCTAAATTCATCAAACCTAAAGACTTTTCGGTGAAGAAACCTAACTATTTTTCATAATCACCAGTCATTTTTTTAAAGTAATTGATCATTTAATTTGTATATGTTGATTCTGACAAATTTATAGTTGAGTTAATCATTAAAGAAAGAAAGGCATACGTATGATCCAGAACCTCAAGTGTATATATGTATATGTGTATATATATATACACATATACATATATATATATATATATATATATATATATATATATATATATATATATATATATATATATATATATATATATATATATATATATTCTTCTTCTTCGTTCACCCTCAGATGTCAACTTGAATAAGTTCAAAGAAAGCAGTGGTCAGCCTGAGGCTGTTGATATCTCCGTAGATTTTCTCCAGGTATGGTACTGGTGATGGCCATATGTGTTTTCTCTGTTCCTCATACGTTGGGCACCTTTGAAGCAGATGTTCGGCAGTCATTTTATCGGTGCCACAGTCACACTCATCAGTAGTTCCTATCTTTAGTTTGTTGAATAGATGGTATCTCAATCTGTTATGACCTGTGCGAAGTCTGAAGATTACCACTTGTTCTCTTCTGCTGAGCTGGTAATAAGGATCATTTTTTGTGTGGCCTGGATGCTCTTCTTCCCACTTGTGCCTGTATCTGCGCTTGATAAAACTCTTGTACTCCTCATAGGTTATATTTGTGTCAAGTTGAGAACGTTTTCCCCCTTCCTTTGCCAATCTGTCAGCCTCTTCATTTCCAGGGATGTTGCAATGAGAAGGGATCCACTGTATCACAACTCTTTTGTACTGCTGACATAGTCTGTGAAGTGTTACTCTTAGGTCATCCAGTTCAGCATTACTTTGACTTTTCAATGTTGTAATCACTGACAGCGCATCTGAGAAGATAGCTACTGGTCTCTCTGAGCTTTCTTCTGTCATTAGAATATATATATATATATATATATATATATATATATATATATATATATATATATATATATATATATATATATATATATATATATATAACTAATAAGACGGATTTCCTGAATTAAATCAGCTGGGGGGGGCTTGAACGAGCTAAATCATACACTGTTTATACATCTTCATAAAAGGCGGCGGGTCAGATAAAAAGTTAACGTGCTCAGACGCATTAAGCATTGTTCTTGACTTCTGAAATATCTTGTGAACACTCCCTCGAGGTAGAAGCATCATTATCCTTCTATCTACAACTCTGTCAAGAGTAATTTGTGCGAAGGTAGACACCTTTGAAGACCCACATTAGATAAGCTTGGCCACTGTTAGACCACTACTACAGAGAGCAACGGGAGGCAACCCGTAACAGGGTCTACCATCAACAATAAACTCTCTCTGGACACAGAAATTGACAGCCGCATTGGCAAAACGGCAGCCTCCTTTTCCCGCCTGACAACGCGTGTTTGCTTAAACTTCAAACTCCCAACGAAGACCAAAAGCTGCGGTGTATAACGCCTACATCACCAGCACACTTCTATATGGCAGCGAGACATGGACCATCTGTGCTAAGCAAGAAAGAAGGCTCAATAGCTTCTATCTACGGTGTCTACGCCCCATCCTCGGTATTTTGCGGAAGGATAAAGTGACACATGTCGAGTTGTTGTTATGTGCTGGTCTTCAAAGTACTCGTATATATATACACTGCTTAGACAGCGCAGGATACGCTACTTTGACCATATCCGCCGCATGGAAGATGGTCGCATCCCGAAAGATATCTTCTGCGGACAGCTAGCAGAGGGCAAAAGAATCTTTGGGCGACCGCACCTGAGGTTCAAAAATGTGTGCAAGAGAGACATGAGGGCACTGGACATAAATCCAGCAACATAAGAGGATGAAGCTGTGAATCGATGCTCTCTACGGTGCCACCTCAGATTAGGCGAAAAGAAGCTCTCAAATGAAGCAGAAGAAACACGAAAGGAACACGAGGAAAAAAGCAGCTGAGGGCTGTCACCTCAGGTGCGTATTCACATAGTCAGTTATGACTGAAGGGGCTATAATAATAATATATATATATGAAGGCCACATATATATATATATATATATATATATATATATATATATATATATATATATATATATATATATATATATATATATATATATATATATATATATATATATATATATATATATATATATACGAGATATATACACACATTTGAAGGGTAGGATACAATCGAGCCAGCTTGTCAGGGACATAAAGGGCGCGCCCTGCACTGTGCTTAGAGTAAAAGTTATCTTGCACACCCATATAAAGAAGACGCAGCCCTTTCAATCTTCTGGTCGTGCATTAGTCATTTGGTTATCTTGCACACCAATTAGAATCATCCACACAAAGGCAGAGGCCAATAATCTTTTTATTCGGATTTTTTACGTCCTTAAAAATGGCGGAAACATTTAATTATTTATATTTATAATAAAACAGCCACCAATACCCTGCATGGTTTTTTTTAATTTAACATCATGTTAAAACACAAGACAGAGCGTGAACTTAATTGCTTTAAAATACCCACACATAAAAGGTGGACGAGTTTTAATTCCACGCATTAAGTTACAGCCAAGCGATATAAGCCTTCCTGTCATTTTACGATTTTAGCTTTTGTCAGGACAATAAATAAAGTACAAGGGCAATCATTTGATCATTTAGGTGTATACCTACCAAAAGCTTTTTTTTTTCTCAAGATCAACTTTATGTAACACTCACACCGAGGAAGGAACCCAGACAACCTACATATTCAGAACACAGACTATCACGTCAAAATTTTAAACATAGCTGTACATTTACGCAAAATTGTTATTAGAGAATTGTTAAGTAATTAGTCAAATTACACTCTTTTGACCTGTCCCCACTTCTCAGCCTTGTAAATTTGCTGCAGACAGTGGATGTTTCATATAATATGGCTTTGACTTTTATACTGCCATTGTTTTGACGGATACACGTGCTTATATATATATATATATATATATATATATATATATATATATATATATATATATATATATATATATATATATATATATATATATATATATATATATATATATATATATATATATATATATATATATATATATATATATTGTAACGAAGTGAATCAATGTACACGAGCGCTGTAATAGGAAACTCTTTACAGAGCGATACAACAGGAAGCAATAATCTGATCATCAGAGATGTTTACAACATTATTTGGGTTTTTGACATTCCATATACTGTATATATATATATATATATATATATATATATATATATATATATATATATATATATATATATATATATATATATATATATATATATATATATATATATATATATATATATATGGCTCAACACAAGACCTATCGAATTAGACAGCTAAGATTACTTTTACCTTTGTAATATTATTTTATTACAAACTGTATATTTGCCAACGTCACTGTTACATTTTTAAACAACACAAAATATAAAATCGGAGTCCCTGGTTATGAAAGGCTACTAACTACTCACCTCGCGTTCTCCGGACCCACTGAAGTTTTATCGTACGACGAGCTGGCTGTTATGGCTTTGTCCGGAATGTCATAGGAATGCATGCCCAGGGCGTTCACACACTCATCTGAAACATCACAAAGTAAGATAGACATATATAACAGATGCGACGATAATTTAACCAATGTAGAATGACTGGGTTAAACAATATATGTGAAAATGTATCGACATTCAAACATACAACTAAATACTTGACTACGACCTTCAAACATACAACTAATTACTCGACTACGACATTCAAACATACAACTAAATACTAGACTACGACATTCAAACATACAGCTAAGTACTGGAAATCGACATTCAATACACAATTAAACACTGGACATCGACATTCAAATACACAACTGAACACTGGACATCGACATTCAATTACACTACTGAACACTGGACATCGACGTTCAAATATACAACTGAACATCGACATTCACATACACCGCTGAACACCGGACATCGACATTCAAACACATTAGTTTACAGTTTGGGGAAACTGTGAGAAGTATTGTACTGGTTAATGCAATCTGTGAGTGCTGAAGAAAATACGTCCTTCGGACTAATCGTGCTTTGTTTTTTATTTCAATATTTTATTAGCCTGATTATGAACATAATGATGCACACAGACTTAAAGACGCACAAAACTATATTAGTATTTAAATATCTACGTCATTATACAGACAAGGGGTGACAAATTTCTCTTACAATAATATGTCAGACTTGTTTTCCCTTTGTCTTAGCTCAGTTAAAAATGGATGCCAGAAATCACATGATTATAGGATTCTTTACTACATTGGATTCGTTGGTGTCTTTTAGATGTTCGTGTCTTTAAGTGCTGGTTGTTGAATACGAACATCTGGCTGAGGACAGTAGAAAGTTGTGCATGCGGCAATAAGAAACAAGGAAGAGATCAAGATAAGATAGAGAGGGAGGAAGATAGAGAGGGGTAGGGAGAAATTAACACAAAACAGGAATCTACATTTTTACTTTATTCCAAAATAAACATACATCAACCCAAATGATGATTACTGAAATATTGGTTTCTCTAGAGTCTAACGGAATAAGTGCTATAAAACCCCACTCACATTGTACAGAAAGATAATGAAAGAGTGGGAGAGATAGGTGAGATGTGTACAGAAAAGGCTGAAAGAGTATAGAAAGTCACAGAAAGACAGTGAGAAGACAGGATGATGAACCATGTCCCTGAGGTCATGAAATTCCAATTCTGAACATACGAGTAGTTATGATAAAACGAAGGTGGAATCTGACTGCGCACATCCAGGTCCGTGAGAACTACTCAGTTTAATAGCTGACCAGTATAATTTAAGTACACTCCTCTTAGAGGTAAAACATGACAGGCGGGGGCTTCAACAGGTGGGAACGCCTATTTTAATGGTTAATTTCTGTCCTTCTCTAGAACAACATCACAATGTACTAACTTGAGAATTGCTTGTCAGCACTAAATGAAGTAAACGCTTGGAATTTGATACCTTCTCCCGACACCCACCACACGGTCTAAACTGACAAGACGATAGACGCTAGCACGTGATTTCCCGTTGTCTACCACCAAACGCCACACATCTGATGGCTGCTGCTGTGACGTCCATTTGTGCTGACAACATTAACACTTAGAGACCACAGCAACAGTGTTTTTTTGAGTGTGCTTTAATTTTAATTAAGGTTCTGCATAGTTTTGACGATGCACATCCCGTCCCATCTGTACACAAGATCGGTCGATGTTATGAAGTTGTATGTCCAAATGTAACGGTTTTGTGGGGCGGTTTAATAACTACTTAGATGAGAGGATTTTAATTAGACACAAGACAAAACAATTTTAAATAATACGACAGGAGGAACAACTGTAAGCACGTCTCTGAGATATGAGCCATCGCTGGGCACTGGTCAGGTGTTAACTAGCAAGGCTGTACTAATGACAGTTCTTCTTGAGCATCTACTTCGTTGGCTGGTCAGGTGTTAACTAGCAAGGCTGTACTAATGTGGTAAAATGGGATGTTATAAATATTTATAGGGGACTTAGTGTACTGACTGAGATCAGCTGTGAAGGTATCTATATCTAATAAGAGTAGTGTATTATAGATAACCTTACTTGCTGCCACATATATATATATATATCTCAGTCAGAATTATTCTGGAGTAGTGTGATGACTACGTTATATGTCTAGGGTATGTGTATGATGAAGTGTAAGTCATAACAACAACAGACAGATAAACAATTTAATTTATTCCTCCACACTTGACAACACTGTGACACTCACATACATATAACACTCTAAGAGGATATCTTAAAGGAGTCACTGATAACTTTTCAAATAACAATATGTATTCATTGCTGTCATGAATGTATATGTGTCCTGATTCAAATACAAGGGGAACCAGGAATCACAATCAATTTTAATTACAAGGTATATGTACAGAATTTATTAATATGATTCATGTAGTGACATATATTATCAATGGTATCCTATGTGTGTCAGTTGTGTAGTGTTAATATGAGGTAATACTGGTTTTGTTTTGTTCAAGCTCTGTTGGTATTTGTCATCATGACTTCAATAGTTTGTTTCTATTAGAACTAGTATTGGAGATGTTCTCAGTTCCTGGTATTAAAACAATTTACTTCCCTTCTTAAGTTTATGTTACAATGTTATTTTAAGATGGGGGTACATAATGTTGAGCTCCATGGCCACACTCTCTTATCTTGCGTGATGACTGCAGTAAAAGACTCCTCTGCTAGATAACTGTAATGAGTTCTGGAGCCACCCCACTGGTTGCTATATTGACCAAGGAGTATGCTGTCCACTTCTGGCTTCAGCAAAGCTCTGACCAGGTGCTGCTCAATAACTTTAAGACCACGGTCCCTGAAACAAGAAGGTTGTACCTTCTACGTCAGAACTAATTTACACTCTAGTTCTACACTGAGCACAATACATCACAAACATTGAGTTCAGAGCGTTAGGCCAACTGTCAGCTTCATCTGAAATACTTTATACCAGTATTTCCCTCCCTAATGGTTACTACGCCTCTGCAATTCCAGCATTATTTCTTTCTAGTTAATAATCTAGGTGTCAGTGTACTGTTTGGCCATTCCATGCAGTTTTACTTTCCTCCGACACCTTCTGTTCAGGCTGGAGCCTATAGGCTTTACATCATGTTCGCTACTGAACCACACATATATACAGACATAAATTATCAATTTACATTCAATTTTCATTAAAAGATATTGAATATTTCAAGCTTACCACAATTCATGGAAATAATAATAAACAGTTTCGTTGACTGGCAATGAATATAGCACAACTCCGATCTGCCGATGTCCCAGGCTTTATTTTATAAAAAATATACACTGGTGCTCAACGTACTGCTTTTTAGTAGGTTTATTACAAGATGTGGCAATGAACAGACGCTCTGAATGGTGTATATTCGCAGCTCTAACCAATGAAACCATGTCTACACATCTTTTCAAAAAAGTACTCCTTTTTTCACGTTTCCCCTGACAACACAAGATAGTATTTATAGTCCGACCAATCGTGTTTAGTCTTTCATTTGTTGCGCTCCAATCACATAGGAGTTAACATGGTAGGCTATTTCCGTAACGTAATGTCTTTTCAAACACGTTATAAAAAAATTTTATGAGCAGAAATGATTTCATGCTGTCAGGCACCCCCACTATTTTATTTTGGCCATAACTTGGTAATTCCTAGACTATTTGCGTAACGTTTTACATATTCTTTGTCAGCAAACCCTAAGGAACCCAAATATATATATTTAATAGAGCTAATATGCTGCGTTCAAAATATGCAATTTCTTCTACCTCCTGTTTCGAAGATGTGCTGTCTGGGTACTGTAATGTTTTCAAACGTAAACCGGTATAATGTCATAATTCCTAATAAGCGTTTTTCAGGATTTTAAAACCTAACTCTGGGAAGGGTAGTGAATTTTATCACTGTCGATTTGAAATAAAGTTAGTGCATGTGGCCTTACACGCGTGATGGCAGCAATTGTGTATCGCGCGACGCGTGTTTAGTGTTGCACGTGTTCGGCTTTCTGCCTCTCCCTTCGCTCTATCCTTTAGTCCATCTGTCTTTAGTTACGCCGTGTATGGAATGAATGAAATATTAAATCTAGGTCATTGATCAGCCTGCGTGATACAGTACACGTTTCATTGAAGAAAGCGGGTAATAATACAGTAGGCTTTTACTATCAACGTGAAAGCGTTACAATTTGCAGACGAAGTAGAAAACAAGGGGGGTTTCGAGTACAGGCATTATGACAGCACTGTTCTTTGCCATTCTTCTTTCTTTTTATTAAATTTATTTGTTAGGCTTTGCATTTACGTTTTAATTTATATATGGGGATTAGAATAATTCACGACATCTCCCCTCTTAAAACAGACATTATATGTCAGTCCTTTATTCTATATACACATAGAGAAATTTATTATTATTTCTGGGGTTTACGGTGATTCTCATCACACGGATGGCGGCTTAAAAAATCCGCTCCCAAATTTGTTTTTCCAGATATATACTCAATGCTAAAATTATAGGGAGCCAAAAGCAAGGACCATCGGAGTAACCTAGAGTTCTCATGCCTAGCCTGGGCTAGAAACGTTAAAGGTTTGTGGTCCGTTTGCAACTTAAATGCCTTCCCATACAGATAAATATTGAATTTCTTTATTGCTCATATTACTGCAAGACATTCTTTTTCGCTAGTTGAGTAGTTGATTTCAGCTTTATTCAACTTTCTGCTAGCATATGCCACTGGGCTTAATTCCCCATCCAAAGCATCTGATTTCTGTAGTAGAGTTGCACCTAACCCAATACCACTGGCATCCGTCCTTACTATGAATTCTTGACTTAAGTCAGGTAATTTCAAAATAGGTTTACTTGTGAGCTTTTCCTTCAATTCTTGGTAAGCCATTTCACAATGTGGTGTCCATGTAATGCGATCTGGATGTCCTTTACGTGTCAAATCAGTTAACGGTGCACATATGGAATTAAAGTTTTTGATATACTTCTGGTAGAAACCACATAATGAGACAAAGGATCTCACGTCCTTCTTGGTTTGTGGTCTCGGGGCTTTCTTTAGTTTCTCTAAATTCTTTGGGTCAGGGGTCATGTTTCCCTGATAAACTGTGTGTCCCAAAAATTCCAATTCTTTACATCCAACGCAACATTTGGTTGGTCGGGCTGTTAAATTTGCTTCCCTAAGTCGATCAAACAGCATCTTCAGAGAGTCAATGTGTTCCTCAAATGTTTCTGTTGCGATAAGGATATCATCCATGAAATTTGTTATACGTGGATTCTTCAGAGGGTCCAATAATTTTCTCATCATTCTAGAGAAGACACTAGGCGCATTCTTCAATCCAAATGGCAATCTATTAAACTCATAGTGTCCTTCTGAGGTACTAAAAGCTAGGTATGGTCTAACCTCAGGCTTTACTGGAATCTGATAGTATCCTTTACTCAAATCCACTTTTGAGAAATATTTAGCTTTATTTAGTCTGGCAAACAGCTGATTTGTATCCGGCAATGGATCCACCTGTCCTTCTGTAATAGCATTCAGTCTCCTGTAATCTATACAGAGTCTATGTTCTCCAGAGGGCTTCCTTAAGAGTACAACACCGGAACTATATGAGGATTCACTGTGTGAAATAATTCCTTCTTTCAACAGATAGTCTATCTCTTCCTTCAAAGCTTTCTCCTTAGCAAACGGAATCGAATATGGTTTCATACAGACAGGTGTGGGGTCTATCAATTTCATATCATATTCCAAAAGGTTTGTATGCCCTGGTCGGTCTGTTAACACCTCTGCATGATTATTTAGAACCTGTTGCACTCTCTCTTTCTGAATTTTTGTTAAATGTGTACTGATTTTCACCTGTGCTGCTGTCTCACAGGGGTGTAATGGATATTCAAATGATGAAAGTGGTTCCTTTTTCATCTCCATGGCGATGGACAAGGTCAACAAGTGTGTCTCTTCCTGATGTTCTCTTTCCAAATATTTCTTCAGGAGATTCACATGATAGATTTTTTCTTTCCCCTTTTTATCTATCTTATAATTTGTTCTAGACACCTTCTCTAAAACTGTATATGGACCTTGCCATCCAATCTGTAACTTATTCTGACTCCCGGGGAGACGAAGCAGTACCTTCTCTCCCACAGCCAAATCTCTGTCTTTCGCCTTCCTGTTATAATAAGCAGCATGTTTCTTCCTGGCTTGTTTCAAATTTTCATTGGCAAGTTTCCAGCCAGTTTTTAAACGAGTGGTCAGCTCATTCACATATTGGTATGAAGATGTAATGTTTTCCTCTGCCTTTTCATCAGTCCACGTTCTTAACAAAGCTTCGAGTGGACCTTTTATTGGCCTTCCAAACAATAATGTTGCCGGGGCCATACCGGTTGAACTATGGGGTACCTCCCGATAAGCAAAGAGGGCGGCGTGCAGGTACTGGTCCCATGTATCTGGTTTTTCGTGTGCCAACTTTCTCAGGATCGACATCAACGTGCCGTTAAATCTTTCCACTTGGCCATTCCCTTGGGGATGGTACACACTACAATGGAAGTGTTTGGCCTGGAAGATCCTGAAAACTTCTTCAGTTAGTTTCCCCTTGAACTGAGAGCCATTATCAGTCAAGATTTGATTGGGAAAGTCTGACCTTGTGAAAATTGTGAGCAATGCCTCTGCCACATGTTTAGAATCAATCGATGACAGGGCTACTGCCTCTCCCCACATAGAACAAGTGTCCACCAGAGTCAGAATGTAGCTGTTCCTTCTCTTGGTTCGGGTGAGAGGTCCCACAAGATCCACGGCAACTCTCTCAAAGGGTGTTCCCACTATGGGCATTTCCCCCAGAGTTGCTGGTGCAGTCCAATGTTTAGGTGCTACTCGTTGGCACTCTGGACAGGATTTTACATATCGTTTGATATCTTCAGTTATTCCTGGCCAGAAATAATGACAAGCTATTCGCTGTCCTGTTGCGCTGATTCCCATATGACCACTGAAGGGAATCGCATGCCCTAGTTCCAACACTTTAGTCCTATATGAAGTGGGAAGGACCAGCTGTCCGTGACCATTGGATTCAGATCCAGCCTTCCTATATATCAGTTTGTTCTTCATATAAAACTCTCCCTTGCCTGGAGGTGTATGAGATTTGGGCAACTTCTTAAAACATGGCTTGAGTGTTTTGTCCTCAGCCTGTGCCTTCCTCATCTCATCTGGGTGAGTATTTATTGGATTATCCTCCTCCTTTTTAGACTGTGATCTGGTCTGCACTGTTGCCAATATCACAGGTCTCTTGGGATTCCCCAAGAAGACATATCTACACCCCAATATCAGAGGGTAGATTGGCTCATTTATCACTGCTGCTTTTATGATTCCTTCCACATATCGCGTTTTCACTTTTATTCGGGCGACGGGAAGTGTCATGGTAGCTACATCCTTGGTTGCAGTTTGAATCTCCACTGTTTCTGTGGTGTATTGATCGGCCTGCACCAGGTGAGAACTCACAACGGAATCGTAATCTAAACCGGTATCATATAAACACCTTATAGTGACACCATTACAGATGACATCTTCACACACTGGGGGGGTGGTATGGTTCCTGTAGTTCTTCAGGTTTGACCTTCTTTTCCTTTTTCCCCGATGTCATAGCAGCACAATGAGGAGGTTTCCTTCTACAATGGTCAGTGTCATGATTGTTCATCTTACAATTCTTACACCACCTTTTTCCTTGGTTGAAAGATTTTCTTTCATCATATTTCCTTTCATCGAATTGTGGGGTTTTATTTTTATTTTCATACCGTGGCCTATCAAACTGGTGCTTACCTTTGTTTTGATCCCTAGGATCATATTTATTAAAGTTCTGTGGTGCCCTAAAGTTATCCACTTGTTTCTTTTTATTACCTGTTACCTCTGCTTGAGCTGCTTGATACCTTTCAGCAACATTTAGTAACTCACCCAGCCTCTCTGCACCTTGTTCCATGAGAAACTTTCTCAGGTCTGGAGCCATGGACTCTCTTAATTGCTCTATAAGGACCATTTCCTTAAGATCTTGGGTTTTCCCCAGAGAAGTCCATTTCTCCAAGTATGTCTCTATTCGTGCAGAGAACTGGTGATAGGTTTCACCTGACAGTAGTTTAGCATTCCTAAATTTTTTCCTATAAAATTCTGCATTCTTTTCATATCTTAACAAAAGAGCCTGCTTTAGCATGTCATAATTTTCCTGATCACTTCTGCTCATTTTTGCAAAAACTTCATAAGCTGCCCCACGAAGTCCTTGAGATAACTTTAAGCTCCACCTTTCTCTCTCTAACCCATATGTGGTAGCTAATAGTTCATACCTATTTAGATAGCTCTCTATATCATCGTCTTTCTCAACAAAATGATCTAAATGAAAATTCATAGCTGAGGTTGAGGCTCCCTGGCTAGCAGTGGCATCAGAGGCAAAGGGACTGGCACCATTTTCAGGAGCATGGCCTTGAAACTCAAACTCCCTTAGTCGTAACTCATGTTCCCTTTGTAATCTTTTATCTTCTGCTTCCCTTTCTGCAGCTAATCGCTTGTCTTCCCTTTCTGCAGCTAATCTTTTGTCTTCTCTTTCTGCTTCCAATTTCTTAGCCTCAGCCTCAATCTGCAACCTCTTAATCTCTTTTTTCAGCTTCTATTCTCTTATCTTCGGCCAATCTTTCAGATTCTAATTTTCTTTCGGCCTCTTTTTCTAATCTTCTTTCTTCCCGTTCAATATATTTGTCACATTCAGCAGTGACATAAGAAATCATAATTTGCCCGTCCATTCCTAACTCTTTCGCAGTCTGTACAGCAGCAGATCGAAATTTTGCCAGGTCGGCCATTGTCTAACAGATAAATGTCTAAACAATTTTATCTATGACTAATTAACTCAAGACAACACAGGCACTGTGAGCTCAACCTTCTTTATTTTCACCCAAGGATACCTTTTAATTCTTATTATTCCCTGAAGTGAGTTACCCCCAATATTTGTAATAGGGAAAGATTCAAAATCCCGAGGGCGAGACCCCAATATATGTGGTAAAATGGGATGTTATAAATATTTATAGGGGACTTAGTGTACTGACTGAGATCAGCTGTGAAGGTATCTATATCTAATAAGAGTAGTGTATTATAGATAACCTTACTTGCTGCCACATATATATATATCTCAGTCAGAATTATTCTGGAGTAGTGTGATGACTACGTTATATGTCTAGGGTATGTGTATGATGAAGTGTAAGTCATAACAACAACAGACAGATAAACAATTTAATTTATTCCACCACACTTGACAACACTGTGACACTCACATACATATAACACTCTAAGAGGATATCTTAAAGGAGTCACTGATAACTTTTCAAATAACAATATGTATTCATTGCTGTCATGAATGTATATGTGTCCTGATTCAAATACAAGGGGAACCAGGAATCACAATCAATTTTAATTACAAGGTATATGTACAGAATTTATTAATATGATTCATGTAGTGACATATATTATCAATGGTATCCTATGTGTGTCAGTTGTGTAGTGTTAATATGAGGTAATACTGGTTTTGTTTTGTTCAAGCTCTGTTGGTATTTGTCATCATGACTTCAATAGTTTGTTTCTATTAGAACTAGTATTGGAGATGTTCTCAGTTCCTGGTATTAAAACAATTTACTTCCCCTCTTAAGTTTATGTTACAATGTTATTTTAAGATGGGGGTACATAATGTTGAGCTCCATGGCCACACTCTCTTATCTTGCGTGATGACTGCAGTAAAAGACTCCTCTGCTAGATAACTGTAATGAGTTCTGGAGCCACCCCACTGGTTGCTATATTGACCAAGGAGTATGCTGTCCACTTCTGGCTTCAGCAAAGCTCTGACCAGGTGCTGCTCAATAACTTTAAGACCACGGTCCCTGAAACAAGAAGGTTGTACCTTCTACGTCAGAACTAATTTACACTCTAGTTCTACACTGAGCACAATACATCACAAACATTGAGTTCAGAGCGTTAGGCCAACTGTCAGCTTCATCTGAAATACTTTATACCAGTATTTCCCTCCCTAATGGTTACTACGCCTCTGCAATTCCAGCATTATTTCTTTCTAGTTAATAATCTAGGTGTCAGTGTACTGTTTGGCCATTCCATGCAGTTTTACTTTCCTCCGACACCTTCTGTTCAGGCTGGAGCCTATAGGCTTTACATCATGTTCGCTACTGAACCACACATATATACAGACATAAATTATCAATTTACATTCAATTTTCATTAAAAGATATTGAATATTTCAAGCTTACCACAATTCATGGAAATAATAATAAACAGTTTCGTTGACCGGCAATGAATATAGCACAACTCCGATCTGCCGATGTCCCAGGCTTTATTTTATAAAAAATATACACTGGTGCTCAACGTACTGCTTTTTAGTAGGTTTATTACAAGATGTGGCAATGAACAGACGCTCTGAATGGTGTATATTCGCAGCTCTAACCAATGAAACCATGTCTACACATCTTTTCAAAAAAAGTACTCCTTTTTCACGTTTCCCCTGACAACACAAGATAGTATTTATAGTCCGACCAATCGTGTTTAGTCTTTCATTTGTTGCGCTCCAATCACATAGGAGTTTACATGGTAGGCTATTTCCGTAACGTAATGTTTTTTCAAACACGTTATAAAAAAATTTTATGAGCAGAAATGATTTCATGCTGTCAGGCACCCCCACTATTTTATTTTGGCCATAACTTGGTAATTCCTAGACTATTTGCGTAACGTTTTACATATTCTTTGTCAGCAAACCCTAAGGAACCCAAATATATATTTAATAGAGCTAATATGCTGCGTTCAAAATATGCAATTTCTTCTACCTCCTGTTTCGAAGATGTGCTGTCTGGGTACTGTAATGTTTTCAAACGTAAACCGGTATAATGTCATAATTCCTAATAAGCGTTTTTCAGGATTTTAAAACCTAACTCTGGGAAGGGTAGTGAATTTTATCACTGTCGATTTGAAATAAAGTTAGTGCATGTGGCCTTACACGCGTGATGGCAGCAATTGTGTATCGCGCGACGCGTGTTTAGTGTTGCACGTGTTCGGCTTTCTGCCTCTCCCTTCGCTCTATCCTTTAGTCCATCTGTCTTTAGTTACGCCGTGTATGGAATGAATGAAATATTAAATCTAGGTCATTGATCAGCCTGCGTGATACAGTACACGTTTCATTGAAGAAAGCGGGTAATAATACAGTAGGCTTTTACTATCAACGTGAAAGCGTTACAATTTGCAGACGAAGTAGAAAACAAGGGGGGTTTCGAGTACAGGCATTATGACAGCACTGTTCTTTACCATTCTTCTTTCTTTTTATTAAATTTATTTGTTAGGCTTTGCATTTACGTTTTAATTTATATATGGGGATTAGAATAATTCACGACAACTAATGACAGTTCTTCTTGAGCATCTACTTGGTTGTTGTAGACATCCAGGAAGTATAGGACTATTGTTTCCTTATGCAAGCCGTAAGATGCGATAAATATGAGGTTGTGAATGGGGCTGGCAATTTCTCACCAAGTAAAACAACTTGCTAAAGAAACACAGAATCAAGAGCCCATTAACGTTTTGATGTAACCTTTCCTGCAAGTAGAGACCAGCTGTATATACTTTTGGGTTTCTATTTTACTGTCAATGAAAAAAGGTGATGGTGATACGAGGGGTTAACAAATGTTAACTGTAGCACAGTACAAACAGCTACATTTTACTCAAATTTAAAAAGGTCGCCCGTTTCTCTCCTGTTAAGATAACCTAAAGTAAACTATTCTCCTAGATTAAGAGTTAATAATTTTTTTTTTAAATTTTTAAGGAGAAAGATGTCAAGTAAACATACAATAATGCACAAACAGTGAAATTTCTTTGGACAGCCCATAAGCAAGAAAGTGTCGAATAATCTGACGACAACTGGATTTTTCAACTTAAAGAGAACTGAAAGAGTGTGTGTGTGTGTGTGAGAGAGAGAGAGAGAGAGAGAGAGAGAGAGAGAGAGAGAGAGAGAGAGAGAGAGAGAGCAAGAAAGAGTTATCTTGAAAAAAGGATAGAGTGAAATGCCTTGAAAACGACTGTATGGTATCGCGAAAGCTGGAAGGACACAGCTGATTAAAGGCTGTAGGACATTTGAGAGACGTGATCTCAAACGCCACTCGGTATGGTACTTAATGAATCAGACCTAAGTTATGACTACAATATATGGACGAGTTAACCCCATCTGGATATTGTAACTTTCATAAAAGTTAGTTTTCCTTTTTTGACATTCCATTTTATTATTCCTTATTTGATTTTCTGACTGCATAGGTCAAATAAGCATTTTAATTTTATTTCTAACAGTGATATAATTGTGGGACTATTTTGTAAGTTATAGTTCTTACTCCATATTTATCTTGAAACGCCACTTGATATACATACACTTACCACTGTGTGACTGACTAGTTACGAATGTTCTGATAAGATCGTTCCGGACATTTCATCTCAATATATGAGTCTCTCCCCTCCAGCTCCTCCCATATATCCCAATAAAAACAAAAAACCAACACTATGAGGTATTAGTTAATTCCGTCATACATCATTGGATAGTTTTTACAGTAAATGTTTACACTGTGGTGTGCTTAGCTTTCGTTGTATGAATGAAGTTTCAGCAAACCTGTCTACAGTGACGTCTTAGCAAGTTTTTCAAGCTTCACTGTCTTGAAGGATAGAAGGACTGGACTGGACTGGACTGGAACCAAGTCAGAAAGAAGACGTTTGTTGTTGTTTTGAAGAGGTGATGGGTGGAGAGCGGGCACTTAACAGCTGACCGTTATTGCCTCTTCTCGTTCCATCTTGGTCTACCCCGTTTAACCTGAAAATTTGTTATAATTGGGGTATTTAGTGTCATTTTATTTACTAATTTTGTATTCAATTTAAATAACTATTGTCTTTTGCAGTTGCTGGTTTTTATTTATATTAGTATTTGTCCATTTTATTTTCTCTTTTGTATTTTTTATAGATAACTATTGTCCTTTACACTTGGTTTTAATTTGTATTAGTATTTATTCTTTTTGAGTTGGTGTTTTTTTTTAAACCTCGTTGTCTTTCCTTGTCCTATGAGTAGTTAGTAAGTTTTTTTGTTTTTTTTTCTGTTGTTTTTTTTTAATTATTATTGATTTTTTAGTTCTTGCTGCTTAATTTCTATTTGGTTGAATGTCTTTTCTGAAGTACTAACCTTATATGTTTTCCTTTGTTTTATGTATAAATCTTTTAAGTATTGATTGGGCACCTCCTGGGGCATCTATACTTAAAACCTTATCGCCTGTCAAGTCTATATTGTGATTTCTATAGTAAGTTTTTAATTCAAGTCTTTGTTGTTCGTACTTTTTACAGTGGATCAGGTAGTGGTCTATGTCATTTTCTTCCTGACATTCTTGGCAGTGTGGTTCCTCTATCATAAAGTATGCTGCACCGAGACGGAGACGCCACATTTTTTTGTTCGATGGTATCTTTAATTCTTCTCTGACCTGGCATGTCCTTGTTGGTTCTTTCAGCAGTTTGAACGCGTGTCTGACTTTTCTACTGTTCTTCCATGTTGTCTTCCATTCCTCGTTTATATTTAGCTTCACTTGGCTCTTGATCTCCGACCTTCCCTGTCCTGCTCTTATATTGTTTTTACTTATTCTTCCATTCTTGGCGTTCTGGTCTGCCAACTCGTTACCAGCTATACCTATGTGTGCTGGAACCCACACTAGCCTCACACTACATCTTCTGTTCCCTAGTGATGTATTAATTGCTAGAATTTCTTCCTTTATGTCTGGCCGGCTATATTTACCTGGGTGTTCTAGTGCTTGTAGTGATGATAGTGAGTCTGTAAATATCGTAACAGCTTCCGGTGGGTTTTCTTCGATTATTTCTAAACTTTTTAGAATTGCTACCATCTCTGCGGTAAAAATCGAAGCCCCTTCAGTTATACTGTAGCTCTTTTTAATTCCCAACTGTGGTATTACTACTCCTGCACCTAGTTGCCCACTATCACCCTTGGATCCATCAGTGTAGACGGCCAGACTTTGTTTTGTTAGTTGATCTATGAACTTTCTACTTATCATTTTGGCTTCCTTATCTTCTATGTTTTGTTTGATCTTTTCAGTAAGTGAGTAGTCTATGACTGGTGTTTTTAGTTCCCAGGGTGGTATTTTGCTTCTATATTTATTACTATTTTTAATTGTGTTTGATAGTTCTTTGTACTGCGTTAGGTTTTCTATAGTTCTCCACCCTGTTGGATATCTATCTTTATTTAAGGATACGTCCCATACACTTGGTTGGTTTTTGACAAATGCTTTATGTGCTGGGTGGGTCACTTCTTGAGCTACTTTACTCCAATAATTTAATCTTAGTTCTTTCCCTCTTACACCAAGGGGCGGTATGCCGAGAGCTACTTCTAGTGCTTCTACTGGTGTTGATATAAATGCACCTGTAATGGTTCTCTTGGCTGCATTTTGAATTCTGTCTAGTTTTGCTTTGTTAGAAGCTGCAGCTGAGTCATAGACTATGCTGGCATAATCCAGTTTCCCCCTGATGAAAGACTTGTAGAACATAAGCATTATTTTATTGCTGGCCCCCATCCATTACCTTTTACTATCCTTAGTATATTTAGGGGTCCCCTACAGCTTTCTACTAAATTGTCTATATGTTTATTCCAATTTAGTTGTTTATCTAAAGTTATGCCCAGAAATCTTGTTGTTGAGGATGTACATATTTTCTGTCCTTTAATGGTTATATTGATTTTTTTTTTTTTTTTTAAATTTCCTTTGCTGAATATCATACCTACTGTTTTGTTTACATTAATTTGGAAGCCCCAACTTTTCATCCATTCTGAAACTTTGTCTATTTGTTTTTGAAGTTTTTGGTAAACATGGTCCAAGTTTTTTCCAGATCGCCAAATGGCACAGTCATCTGCAAATTGTGATACTGCATTCTTAATGTCGTTAAATTCATCTGCTAAATCATTTACAGCTATAGTGAAAATTGAAGGTGAAATCACTGATCCCTGAGGAATCCCATTCTGTTGTTCATATAATTCTGACTTATCATTGTTCACCTGTACAGCAAAATACCTGTCCTGTAAAAAGTTTTCTAGATACCTATAGGTTTTACCAGTAATGCCAATCTTTTTCATTTTGTAAAGAGCTCCATCTCTCCAACTTTCATCATATGCTCTTGCGACATCTAGAAATACCGCCACTGTTTTCTCTTTCCTCTTGAACCCTAGCTTTGCATCGTGTTCTAATCTTACAAGCTGGTCTACTGTACTTCTGTCTGCTCTAAACCCTGACTGGTTTGGGCTATATAACTGATTTTTTTCCAGGTAGAATTTAACTCTTTTGTTAACAACAGTTTCCAGTATTTTAACTAGTTGTGATGTTAAAGAGAGAGGCATATATGAACTTACATCATGGGCTTCCTTATTGGGTTTTAGGATGGGTACTATCATAGCTACTTTCCATGCTTTTGGTATCTTTCCTAAGCTCCAGATTTTGTTATAAAGGGAAGTTATTATGTTTATAGTTTTTTTGGGTACTTTCTTAAGGATTTCATAACTAAGTATATCTTGCCCTGAGGCAGTATTAGATTTATCTTTTATTGCATTAGTTACTTCTTCCTCTGTTATATCAGCATCTAAATAGTTTGTTTCATCTATCTGGTCTGGTAGTTCTTTTGAAAACTGTATCCTAAGTCTTTCTCTTCTCTCATTTTCTTCCTATCCAAGACTACTTTTTGCACTGACTTTATAGAAATACTCAGCAAGGGCATTAGCTTTTTCTTTATCTGTTTCTGCTCTCTTTGGTAGTTTGATTGTTGGCATTATTGTTTTCTTATGGTTCCCTTCGATTGCCTTAAGCTTTTTCCATACTTCTTTAATTTGAGTGCTAGATTTAAGTGACTGACAAAACTCCTTCCAGTTAGTTTCTTTGGCTTTAAATATTATTCTGTTGGATTCATTCCTAATATGTTTATACTTATCATAGTTTTCTTCTGTTCTGTTATTTCTATATTTTTTAAGGCCCTTTTCCTTCTCTCGTGAATTTCTACACAGCTTTTATTCCACAAGGCAACTGGTTCTTTATTCCACTGAGTTTTTCTTTTCTTATTAATGTTATTTATTGGTTTTGGGTGCTGTGGCATATGTTTATTTGGTATATACTTTATTGCTATTTTCAGAATTTCATTGGTCAGTGTTTCTGCCCACAAGTCAGTATCATCTGATTCCATGTCTTTACATTCCATCCCCTCCAGCTCTGATTGGAAAGCTTCCCAGTTTGCTTTTCTATAGTTGAAAGTCGGTTTCTCTGGTTCTGGGTTTGGAATGACGTTTTCATGCATGGTTATTATAATGGGCAGATGATCTGAGTTTGTGTCTTGTAACACTTCCCAATTTACATTCGCTAGGTTGTTAGTTGCTATACTTATGTCTATTGCTGATTCTGCCCTGTTAGCTTGTGGATTAATTCTAGTTGCAGTTCCATCATTTAGTATTAGAAGGCCATTGTTTTCTATAAAGTCACGCAGGCGCTTTCCTGCATTGTCTGCATGTTGTCCACCCCAAGCACAATGATGGGAATTAAAATCGTCTACTATGACTGTTTTGGGGCCTGGTCTGGTGTTTATGGCTAGTATTTCTTCATCTTTAATTATGCCATTTTTAGCGTATACATTTTAAGATTGTTAGATTGTTTGGCTCAGCTGCTATAGTAACCTTGATACCTTCTATATTGGTTGTATCAAATACTTCCCAGTCTATAATTTTAAATGTTTCGTTAACTAAGACTGCAACACCCCCTCCTCTACCTTCTTTCCTATCGTGCCTAAGTATCTTAAAGCCCTTACAACTATATCTACTATTTGGGTTTAAATGTGTCTCTTGAAGAGCATATATAGTGTTAGTTCCTACTGTCTCTGCTAGTAGGGGTGCAAAATTCTTTTTGATACCCCTACAATTCCACTGAATAATTCTAAATCCTTCTAAGTTGAACTTTAACATCATCTAGTATCCCTTTTATTTTTGGTTAAACTATCAAATTTGCTCTTATTCTGTATTTCCTGTACTCGTGGGCCCATTATCAACCATGTTCTCAAGAAATTCCTCATTTAGACTTGTGATTTTGTACCTAATTTTTTCCACTAAGTATGGTAAAAGTACCTCAACTTGTTCTTTGATAGATTCTTCTAGGTTGCTTTTGTTTTCCTATTGTATTATGTTATTTTTGACCACTTTCCTATTTTCATCCAATACTACTTTCGCTTCTCTGCCTAGGTTTATCCCCTGTCTTTCACTTTCTATTCTTTTTAGTATTATTTCATTTTCCTCTTTTAGTTCAGACAGTTTGACTAGTATTATTTCATTTTCTTCCTTCAGTACAGTCAGTTTAGCTACATCCTGGGCAATTTGGTGCTGTATGGCTTTCACTTCTTGAAGCACTGCCTCTGCACTTTTCAGCGCATTCACATTTTCCAATGTTGTAGCTGAACTGTCTGGATGACTGTTTTCTTTTGTTTTGTTAGTTACTCTCTGGTCTTTTTCTTTTGACAGCTGCGTTTTAATAGTTTTAATTTCTTCTTTTACAGACTTGATTTTTTCTACAACTTTACTGTTTGTGTTTTTGGTGTTTTCTTTTATTTCTTTAATTACTGTTTTAAATGGTGTTCTTATTAAGATGGATTCTTTTAGTGCTTGTTTTGTTTGCTGGTACACCGGACAGCCCTGAAACCTGGCACTGTGGTTCCCTTTGCAATTGATACACTTTCTGTTCCCATTCGCCTTTTTGTAGTCGGTATCTGCCTTTGCCTTTTCACACTGTGTAGAGGAGTGATTACTGGAGCAGTATCTGCAAACCGTTTTTCCCTTACAATTGTTCCTTCCGTGGCCGAATTTCAAACAGTTAGAGCATTGTAGCACAGGGGGGAATGTAAGCTTCTGTATTCTTCTTAGTTTTCCCAAATAGTAGTGTTTTAGGGGTTGCCCTCCCTTCTGTCGTTATTACTACAACTGGGGTTAAAATACTCCCTTTTACTGTTATTCTGTCCACGTGTACCAGCTTTATGTCTGGGTTATGTTTTGCGAGGTTGTTCATAACTTCCTCACTTGACGGTGGTGTTTATCCCCTTTATCACACATCTACTGGTCTCTTTCGCTAGCTCTATCTTCACTTTTATGTCGTGTGCAAGAGTCACTGTTTTCGCTTCTACCTTTAGTTGCTCTAACATCTCTTTTATTCTGTCACTCTGATTTAGGGTAATGATTATGCCAAAATGGGTTTTTTGAAAATTTTGGCAATCGCCTTTTTGCCTAACACAGGTTCAAGGATGGTTATAATTGTGTCTTCATCTAGAGCCTTGATCTTGACAGCCTCACCAGCTACTTGCGTTAACTTTAAACGACATATGTTTACTACATGCTCATCTTTATTTTTGGAAACTGCATGGGTTGCTTTATGTCTTGAGTCTTCTTTGGTACTTTCTGTGCTTTCATTGCTTTTTTTTTTTGGTTAGTATTTTCTTCAATGGGGTCCTGATTATTCTCTTCTAGTTTATCGTGCCTGGTGTCCCTACCTTTGGTTTTAACTGCTTCTGCTCACGTTTTGCCTTCACCTGACTGTGCTCTAGTTATAGGTGGCACGTTTGGTTATGAGCTATGTCCTAATTTCCTATTTGAATTTATTTATTTATTGTTCTTTCCTATTTCTGTTAGTTCCCTTTCTTTTCTTTTGTTATTATTATTTTACTTATTTTATTGTGCTATCTTGTTCTTAGTTTTTATTCTTATAAGTTTTGTCTATTTTGGTTCACTCTTTTGATCTGGCAAATCTAAATTTTCCTTATCCATTAATATTTATTATTAATAGTTGTTTAACACTATTAGAATCGATGATTACAGTTTAGGAGGATTCAACTTATTGCTATTTTCTGGTGAGTTAAGTAAAACAAAAATGGCTGCTGTACCAGGCAATGGAAAGCACGTGGCGCCTGGGCCTATTAAAATTTATTTGTTTCTTTTTTATTTAGGCCTATTACTATTCCTAATTTATATTGTCACTCCTAGCTAGTATCAAGCAATCAACAAATACTAATTATAATCAACTGCTTAAATTATGAACAGAATAGAAACAGAAAATAAATTCAACTTATCTGGCTTGTATTTCTCACGATGCTTCTTCTCAAAAATACACCACGTGTACTGGTCACGGTTGTGGCACGTCTGATCGCTCTGGAAGTCAAAAGTGAAGTCCAGAAAGAAGACAGCCGATAGGATAGCATTTATACAAAATCAGCTGGATGAATGCGGTCAAAACTTGAAAGATTAAAATGTCCATAGAAAGGTAGCTGCATGCTTCGTTTCAGCTCTGTACAATGAGTGGAACATAAATTGTGAGCGTCAACGATTTGAAACCTGACTAATCCAATACCATAATTCCCGCCGCAAGGTACTTCGGTCTGTCACACTTTGCACACCGTCATTTGTGCACTTTTTTCTATTTTCGAGAGAGTACATTAACTTTCGAGCACAGCTAAGGGGGTGCAACTGTGTTTGAAAGTTAGACAATAATTGTATTGTTTCCCCTTACATGTACTCTCGCGAAAATAGCAAAGTGTGACGGTGTGCATTAAAGACAATCAAGATACTCTTCTGTCCAGTTTAATTCGGGAAACGGATTTAACTCATCATTTTTCTTAAAAATGTAAGTTTTTTTATTGTTTCTTCAAGACAACATTTTAATTTAAAGTAAATTATTATCATGGATCAAAATGATAAGATGGCTAAAAGGAAGAGACGATCGCGTCATTCACAGCGAGCACGCGAGACTATAGAAGAAGCAGCAATGTAATACGTGTAACAGAAACAACACACTATAATTAAAAACCTGCCAATTTTGGCGGGTTGTTGCTAGTATATATATTTCTGGTGAAGTTAAATAAAAGTGGTTAACTGAGGGGTGCGTAGTAGTAAAATGTACTGCTAGTAATAAACATGATACATACACTAGCGCTAGCAGCTTTGACAGAATGATGTTCATAATGTCTTAAATTAATCTGTGCACATTCCACCCTCCCACTAGTCCACAATTATTATATGTACCTACACACGGTCTTTTTACGAGCAAACTTTACCTTAGAGCGTCCGACTGGCAGAGTGGTTAGAGCGCTGGTCTCTCGCTGCAAAGATGCCGGGTTCGAATCACGGTAGCTCCAGTCTACCCAGTTGTAAATGGGTACCTGACTCTGCTCTTTGAGTTAGGGCAGGAAAAGGCAGTGAGGAAGGGAACAGTCACCCCCCCCCCACCTCTCGATGCTGGACCTAGTATTGTGAAGTCTCTAACACTTCACTCCTCTACGGCAGTATTTGCTATGGGGGCTACCTTTTTTTTTTACCTTTCCTTACAGTCACTCAAAATGTTCATGTTTTGTTTTTTTACCTTTCCTTACAGTCACTCAAAATGTTCATGTTTTTTTTTTTTTACCTTTCCTTACAGTCACTCAAAATGTTCATGTTTTTTTTTACCTTTCCTTACAGTCACTCAAAATGTTCATGTTTTTTTTTTACCTTTCCTTACAGTCACTCAAAATGTTCATGTTTTTTTTTTTACCTTTCCTTACAGTCACTCAAAATGTTCATGTTTTTTTTTTTTACCTTTCCTTACAGTCACTCAAAATGTTCATGTTTTTTTTTTTTTTTACCTTTCCTTACAGTCACTCAAAATGTTCATGTTTTTTTTTTACCTTTCCTTACAGTCACTCAAAATGTTCATGTTTTTTTTTTTTACCTTTCCTTACAGTCACTCAAAATGTTCATGTTTTTTTTACCTTTCCTTACAGTCACTCAAAATGTTCATGTTTTTTTTTTTACCTTTCCTTACAGTCACTCAAAATGTTCATGTTTTTTTTTTTACCTTTCCTTACAGTCACTCAAAATGTTCATGTTTTTTTTTTTTTTTTTTTTTTACCTTTCCTTACAGTCACTCAAAATGTTCATGTTTTTTTTTTTTTACCTTTCCTTACAGTCACTCAAAATGTTCATGTTTTTTTTTTTACCTTTCCTTACAGTCACTCAAAATGTTCATGTTTTTTTTTTTTACCTTTCCTTACAGTCACTCAAAATGTTCATGTTTTTTTTTACCACCATTCCTTACAGTCACTCAAAATGTTCATGTTTTTTTTTTTTTACCTTTCCTTACAGTCACTCAAAATGTTCATGTTTTTTTTTTACCACCATTCCTTACAGTCACTCAAAATGTTCATGTTTTTTTTTTTTACCTTTCCTTACAGTCACTCAAAATGTTCATTTTTTTTTTTTTAACCTTTCCTTACAGTCACTCAAAATGTTCATGTTTTTTTTTTTTACGTTTCCTTACAGTCACTCAAAATGTTCATGTTTTTTTTTTTTACCTTTCCGTACAGTCACTCAAAATGTTCATGTTTTTTTTTTTTTTTTTTTACCTTTCCTTACAGTCACTCAAAATGTTCATGTTTTTTTTTTTACCTTTCCTTACAGTCACTCAAAATGTTCATGTTTTTTTTAACCACCATTCCTTACAGTCACTCAAAATGTTCATGTTTTTTTTTCACCTTTCCTTACAGTCACTCAAAATGTTCATGTTTTTTTTTTTACCTTTCCTTACAGTCACTCAAAATGTTCATTTTTTTTTTTTTAACCTTTCCTTACAGTCACTCAAAATGTTCATGTTTTTTTTTTGTGTTTTAAATTTGCGGCGATACAATGTAAAGATATTGTAAGTACAATGTTGGTCGCGTTCTATTTTACTTGTAGAGCTCCCTACTAACGCACAATAGAAATGTTTGTAAAAAGATCTTTCATGAAATGTTAGCGATCGTTCAACGAATCATTCATGGCTTGTTTCTGCGAGCTGTTAAAATGCGGCGTGAAGTTTTCCCACAGGTCATGGCAGAGATTGTACGTTAGTTTATGACAGTTGACCATAGCAGGTATACGACTGCTGAAAGTTGACTTTCATTTTTTTGGTTACGCAACAAAATAACGCACGTTCGTTTGCTAATTGTCTGTCATACTAGAGCAAGTGCTATTGTTCATATCGACGAAGCCCAACAAGTGCTCGTGAATTTCATAGACATCGTATTTATAGTCCGCCCTTTGTGGCTCCCGCGGGGATCTTACGATTTACAAACAAAATAGGACTTCTGCTGCCCCTGGCTATTCGTACAAGCCGTCTAATGTCAGATTGTGCATAGGGCTGGCAACCTCATCATGACGTTCTCTCTAGCTAACCTCATCATGTGATAGCATAACGTTCTCTCTAGCTAACCTCAACATGTGATAGCATGACGTTCTCTCTAGCTAACCTCATCATGTGATAGCATGACGTTCTCTCTATCTAACTCATCATGTGATAGCACGACGTTCTCTCTAGCTACCCTCATCATGACGTTCTCTCTAGCTAACCTCATCATGTGATAGCATGACGTTCTCTCTAGCTAACCTCATCATGTGATAGCATGACGTTCTCTCTATCTAACTCATCATGTGATAGCTGTCGTAACAATTTTAAATCTGTATGACACCACGCTCAAATTCCCCGCTTCAAAAACTAGCTATCGTATTTGAATCTAACGTTAACTATTGGATTTGAAATTTGTCTAAGAACCCAGTCAAATTTACCGCCAAAAATTTATCTAGTGTATTTGAATTTGTCTAGGAACCAAGTCAAAAGTTACCGCCCAACAAAAATTATCTAAGAGTATAGTACAAATTTAACAACCAATCAAATTGTTTCCTTTTCTTGTAGGGATAAGAAAATTTTGGTTGACGTGACAATAGAGGCTATTTTGTATTTTTGACCAAACGAAGATATTTTATTTCTTAAACAGAATAGTTAAACAGAAGGAAATATCTCAAATTATAGCGCTGATATTGCTTAACACATAAGCATAAATATTCACGCATGATAAAATTTTATTGTAGTAGAAAAATTTATTTTAGTGATATTTTCATATCAGGGTAATGCCAAATTTAATTACTTTAAAATTACCCAGATTGATATGCAAAGGAATAACTAAGGGAAAACTATATAGAACGATAGAGAGAAATTGGCCGTTTAATTATCACTTTGGATAATTAAAATCGGTCCACTAATAACTATAATATAAAATATTTAAAATTAGTCAGATTAAACAAGCGAGCTCAGAATCGCCTAAGTCAAAATTCCTAGAAAGACTTTTTGACTTTGCCCCGATTGGGCGGATGTAGTTCTATAAATAGTAACAAGGTAGTACGATCTGGGCCATTCGATTAAAAAATCTGCACCGAGCTGACAGAAACTAAAAGACGGAACGACAAAGTCTTTGCCTTCTGATCTGAGAGCAGTTCTAGATCCCGTAGAAGGCCAGTTCAGCTTGTGTGTGTGTGAATATATTTGCCTGAGGGTAAGAAAGATATATTTATTTGCATATTTTGTTAATTATTAACCTGTGTATAGCCAGAGTATGTGTTAATGCTAAGTGGAAAGTGAAACTAATGTGTTGTGCCATACTGACCCATTTATGAATGTGTGTACTTTTGCAGACATGTTCGAAATGACAAAAATGTGTATAGTGTTTGCAAATATGGCAACAAATTACGACAGTAAGTGTTAGTAGTGATTTAAATTGGTATTTTCTTCTGGAGTGACACACTGTTCAAAGATCAGGTGATAAACGTACAGGAAAGGTTAGAATGAAGTAATCAATAGGTCACATGTTGTTTGGTACTTAACATGATTATCGTACGGAAACCAAGCATGGACTAAAGAAGCTAAACATTGAATCAATACAGAGAAAGAATGATCACATGGAACGGACTGTAGGCAAAGAAATTCTAGGTCTTGTGCAACTTGTTAGCACAATAACTGAAAAAGGGTAAGACTTAGTGTTGTTTGTGGGTGAGTGAATTGAGGCAGACTTCTACATGGAATGTGGTTTTCCTTTTATTCCAGGTTATATCACGAAATTACCTCGTGGCTGCATTCACTTGAGAGGAAGTTTGTGGGAGATGAGAGTTCCTTATATATCTGGAGCCAGACCCCATCTTCTCAGTCAGGAGCTATAAAGTTTGTGGTCCTGACTTGTGTATATGAACAGCAGCAGCAATATTCTAAGATAAGTCCTTTATAAAGGCCAGTGTCAGTTTATCCAATCATTCACCCAAGAGTAATCAAACTAGGATTACAACCCTTTTTAGGATGAAGAGATAAGACCATCAAAATAATAAACAGAACTTACAGCATAGTAATAGCAGACGTTATCACTCATATGAACAGAAACTGTATGTGTAGTTATTCCAGTGAACACTCTACAAAAATGGAACAGTTTTTCCAATATATTTATTCTGATGTGTAAATATCATTTTATTGCTTTTGAGTATTCCTGACCTGTAAAGATTGAGGTTCAGGACAATTAAATTGTACATAAAAATTTCATACAGTCTTGCTTAATAATTTTATTAAAGTTAAAGTCTGTTGTGAAATTAATAACTGTTATATTAGATAAATTACCCTAGACGTAGCCAAATAAAATAACACAGTTAATCATTTACCAAATTGGGATCTTAAGAGGTAGCAGTTAGGGACTCAGAGTACTACATCATCGTCATCTTCTCTGAGAACTTACATAGCTTGACCCCACTTTGATGTCTATACACCCTCGCTCTTTTCAGAGAAGGGGGTATTACTTATAAGACCAGTCTCTTATCTGGTACTATCCTGGTATCCTCTGATACATCTATTTGTCCAGGATAGCCTATAGTTTAGTAACATCAAAACTTCTTATGACAATAGCATGAAGTTCTCTCTAGCTAACCTCATCATGTGACAGCATGACGTTCTCTCTAGCTAACCTCATCATGTAATAGCATGACGTTCTCTCTAGCTAACTTCATCATGTGATAGCATGACGTTCTCTCTAGCTAACCTCATCATGTGATAACATGACATTCTCTCTAGCTAACTTCATCATGTGATAGCATGACGTTCTCTCTAGCTAACCTCATCATGTGATAGCATGACGTTCTCTCTAGCTAACTCATCATGTGATAGCATGACGTTCTCTCTAACTCATCATGTGATAGCATGACGTTCTCTCTAACTCATCATGTGATAGCATGACGTTCTATCTAGCTAACTCATCATGTGATAGCATGACGTTCTCTCTATCTAACTCATCATGTGATAGCATGACGTTCTCTCTATCTAACTCATCATGTGATAGCATGACGTTCTCTCTATCTAACTCATCATGTGATAGCATGACGTTCTCTCTAACTCATCATGTTCTCTAACTCATCATGTGATAGCATGACGTTCTCTCTATCTAACTCATCATGTGATAGCATGACGTTCTCTCTAGCTAACTCATCATGTGATAGCATGACATTCTCTCTATCTAACTCATCATGTGATAGCATGACATTCTCTCTATCTAACTCATCATGTGATAGCATGACGTTCTCTCTATCTAACTCATCATGTGATAGCATGACGTTCTCTCTAACTCATCATGTTATAGCATGACGTTCTCTCTAGCTAACTCATCATGTGATAGCATGACGTTCTCTCTATCTAACTCATCATGTGATAGCATGACGTTCTCTCTAGCTAACCTCATCATCATTTTTCCTTTTCGCTCCCTATGGAGCATGAGGTCATCACCGTCGCTGGTCCCCTGGCTGGAGGCCTCCGTAAAGCATTCACATGGTCTAGCAGCGGTTGTTTCTGTATCAATTTGATTAACAACTTTCTTGTGAGCATTATATTTGGTGTTTAGACTTATCACAGTCTATCAACTTTCTTGTGAGCATTATATTTGGTGTTTAGACTTATCAAAGTCTATCAACTTTCTTGTGAGTATTATATTTGGTGTTTAGACTTATCACAGTCTATCAACTTTCTTGTCAGTATTATATTTGGTGTTTAGACTTATGACAGTCAATCAACTTTCTTGTCAGTATTATATTTGGTGTTAAGACTTATCAAAGTCAATTTTATTCTGAATGCCACTGGACGGAGGTGACAGTATTTATTTATGACTTACAATGATAAAGGGAGCCGCGGTAGCACAGTGGTTAGTGCAGTGGCTTCCTAGCTCGGTGGTCCATGGTTCGATCCCCAGTGCGATTTTTTAGACTGCAAACGGCTCCGGGGTCGACCTAGCCTCATGAATTGCGGTACCAGAGCAACTCTAGGGAGACTAAAGGCGGCCGGCGTGATGGTGACCACATCACCCCTAGTGTGCCGATGGTCAAGAAAATATGGGCCTAACACCATATTCTCAATATGCCTCAATGGGCGCGTAACGGGATCCTTTACCTACCCTTTTACAGAGATAAAACTATTGAGGGAAAACAACAAGTTTTAGCAATCCACTTTTATTACTGTTAACAAATGCACCATAACAGAATATAATTACTGAATGCATTCTATTGTATAGAAGGAAAGCGGACACCCAGTTATTATTTATCAGTACGCTTCTATTTAAGTGTACAGGATAGGAAATGAGACAGTAAAGAGGCTTGACAGAAGCATGTTGGGTATACATTATCTGTCCTGGTTTTACAGATATCCTAAATGTTATTATCAACACTGCGTTAACGTTTGAGTTTACATTGTATAAATATTTACTGGGCATGACCTTGACCGGAGCAGAAGATGCAGTTATAGAATCTAGGTGCCCAACTGTAGTTAAACTATCCTAGCTCTTTAACATAAGGACCGAAGCAATCGTCTCCCCCTTTTTTCCAAGACAAAATTATTTAAACGCCTGGTACTCTGAGAGACGAAGCGGACAACACACATTCTCCTCCCCCCTTTTCATATTTGAGATATCTAGCTCATACGTTGGAGATTTGCACTCATCATTCTGAACTAAACGTTTCTTTCCGCCTGTATTGTTTTTTACAACCACGAAATAGTAGAGAGAAAAATACTAGTCGAACACATGAAATAGTAGAGAGAAAAATACTAGTCGAACACATGAAATAGTAGAGAGAAAAATACTAGCCGAACACATGAAATAGTAGAGAGAAAAATACTAGTCGAACACATGAAATAGTAGAGAGAAAAATACTAGTCGAACACATGAAATAGTAGAGAGAAAAATACTAGTCGAACACATGAAATAGTAGAGAGAAAAATACTAGTCGAACACATGAAATAGTAGAGAGAAAAATACTAGTCGAACACATGAAATAATAGAGAGAAAAATACTAGTCGAACACATGAAACAGTAGAGAGAAAAATACTAGTCGAACACATGAAATAGTAGAGAGAAAAATACTAGTCGAACACATGAAATAGTGGAGAGAAAAATACTAGTCGAACACATGAAATAGTAGAGAGAAAAACACTAGTCGAACACATGAAATAGTAGAGAGAAAAACATTAGTCGAACACATGAAATAGTAGAGAGAAAAATAATAGTCGAACACATGAAATAGTAGAGAGAAAAACACTAGTCGAACACATGAAATAGTAGAGAGAAAAATACTAGTCGAACACATGAAATAGTAGAGAGAAAAATACTAGTCGAACACATGAAATAGTAGAAAGAAAAACACTAGTCGAACACATGAAATAGTAGACAGAAAAACACTAGTCGAACACAGATGATAGGAAACTCTTTACAGAGCGATACAACAGGAAGCAATCTGATCATCAGAAGAAGTCCCCCCATCTGACAAGTGTTTCGGCCCGATTACTCCTTTACACTCTAAGGGGGGCGGGCCCACTTGGGTCATGACTCCCAAGCGTCTCAGCTTCCTGTTGTCTTGTATCGAAAATGAACCCATTTCACTTACGGTAGCAACTTTTAATCCACAACGCCAGCCGTGGGGGCAATTGTGAAAGTAACAAAGAAAAGACAAATTATTCCGTTCGTTCCGTCGCCCTTCACAACTAAGGACACACACTGAGACACGAGCGCGCAGCCGACGAACCTTAGCCACTGCGCGCCGCACGCCACTGAAATTCTGTACCTGACACACTCCCTATAGTATACATCGCCTGTTGCCCCAGAGTCGCAGCCCCCTCACTAGTACACCATATAAACTCAGCGCTGTGGACTTAGAAAAATTTTGGTGTTTTCTGTACCGCAGCGTTTACCGTCACGATCTCCATTGCCCACTGCGGTTGTTCCACAGCCAGCCTGATGCCTTTTCGGCAGTTTCGCTAAGCCTCTTCAGTGCCCTTGTTCTAGACTGTCCCTTCAACCCCAACAGTTTCAATAAATCATACATTGATGCAGCCACAAGCCCTCTTGCGCCCACTTCAACCGCCATGACCCTTGCACTGAATCCATCGTGTCTCAGATCCGCGGCTAGATCGCTATACTTGGCCGCTTTAAATGAATGTTGCTCGTCTAATCTGGATTCAAATGGCACGGTCAGTTCAATCAGTATGACCTGAAGCGTTGCTGAAGAATGAAGCACTATATCCGGCCGTCTCCGCGATTTTCTGATACTCTCTGGATATGCCCCCCGTCCAGGTAGGTCTACCGCCATCTCCCAGTCGTTTGCACAGTCAAGAAGAGATGGTAAACTGCTACCAGGTTTACTCGGTTTGGGGTGTGCTGACTTTCCTGCCCTCAGAAAGTATGAAATAGTAGAGAGAAAAATGCACGATGGTCCTTAGAGCCACTCAATGCCAGATGATGACTTAACTCTCGGCCGGACATACTGCGCTTGTAGGTCTGCAAGAATTTCTATACAACATAACCTCATAGTACTCATGCGTGGTTAGCCACATCTCGCTAGGAATCAACATATCTGTGAGCAGCAGTACGAGTAAATGCTTACAATCATTGCAAACAATGTCTAGCTGATCACATTGGATCGACAATTTTGTTTCCAAGGAAGAAATAAAACTATGCTTAAAGTGCAAAAAGGTCTCAGCATCCGCTTAGGTGTCTACATTTCTCATGAGCCTAGAAACTGATTGCTTCGTAAATTCTCTAGTCAGAATCGTCTTGATTTTACGCAGCTGTAAACAACTTCCGCTGTCACGTTTGGACAACCTGCCGAAAGACGCTGTCAAACAAACTCTCCAAGCTTTCATCACAAATTGGGAGCATGGCAAATCTTCCATCCAGATCTCTAGCCTAGTTTCTGGGACATGCTAGCGATACACACAAACAAGAAAGTACATTTAGTGACGTAGTTTAACGCCCATACTATCAAGTGTTCACCTTTTGTTTCTAGTCTGACAATACTATCAAGTGTTCACCTTTTGTTTCTAGTCTGACAATACTATCAAGTGTTCACCTTTTGTTTCTAGTCTGACAATACTATCAAGTGTTCACCTTTTGTTTCTAGTCTGACAAATATTTTGTGTGTGGAAAATGAGAAGCCCGAGGCTTGAGAATTATAGAAGTGGAGAAAATACGGCTAATAAGGCAAGAAAACTTGAAACACGTGGAAGGCCCTTCTTGTAGAGGGTCAGTTAAGGATAATTCTCGGGAGCCGCGCTGGTGTAATGGCTTCGGCGTTGTACTGGCGACCAGGTGTTCATGGTTCAAACCCGGGCGTCAGCGTTTGAAGGAATGTTTCCGACCGGAAATTTGACTGAATAACCTGAACGGCTCCTGTGATAAACCCTCTG
Source organism: Oreohelix idahoensis (assembly GCA_024509875.1). Lineage (NCBI taxonomy): Eukaryota > Metazoa > Mollusca > Gastropoda > Stylommatophora > Oreohelicidae > Oreohelix > Oreohelix idahoensis. Next base: position 69,633 of record JAMPIV010008344.1, read on the forward strand.
TGGATGGGAAGGAGCGAAGCTCCTGACCGGGTTGGAAGGAAAGTCCTCAGGTTCCCCAGCCTCGCAATGACATGTCATTGGGCCGAAGGGCTGAAAGCCCAAGTGCCGCTGGTTAAAAAAAAAAAAAAAAAAAGGATAATTCTCACTATGAAATGACGGTACCCCTGAGAGGTTTATATCTGTGGACTGACAGATCAGATACCCACTAAGAGGGAAAAATAAACAAACAAAGTTGTACGGGAGCTCATATCAACCTGGATCTTTTTCCAGCATTCGTGTCTATGTCCGTGATACAAAAATCGCTTGCCAGTTTTACGTGCTGTAGTTATTTCTTCGGTATACGGCTTTTATAATACGGGAAATGCAGCAAATCAGATATTAAGTTCTGACTACATCATGTGAAGTGATATTTTATCTTTTGCAATAACTAGTCTTTTAGTACTGCCCATGATAAATATGAGTTATATGGCTACCATGTTCTAGGTGAATCATTATGCTCGTGTTACGTTGATTAATAAACTTTGTCCACACCAAGGAAAACTTTACTGGTTTACTACCATATTAGATCCTAGAAGAAAACTGACGTCTGGCCCCGACCAAGTATATAAGTGTAGAGTGTTCCAGGTTGGAACGTGTCGAAAAGACTGGTTCGTGTTTCTAGTTTTCAATTTACCTCCAGACGCGAGATGCGGACACCTCTGGCGTAAACACGTGACACACTGCAGTGCTCGTGCCATGTGCAGTCTATCTTTGACATTAACACGGACACCGGAAGAAGAAATGAATCACTGGAACGTGCGGGAGATGAAATGGAAACGCTTTTAATATTACGATGATTGAAGCACACAGTTAAAATAAAGAGATATGCGGGGGGGGGGGGGGGGGGGGGGGCAATAAGGGCTGACTTTATTTCATAGCACACTAATTGCTATTGTCTGGCAGCCAATATTACATTTCTTAGCTTCCATTTTAAGACTTCTGAAATAACAAGCTTTTTAGTGGAAAAAATTCCTGGCTTAATCAGACTGCTACATGCATAGCTTTATAATATCGCCAACTTCAGCAGTGCTGAATACTGAACCACGCGAATAGGTGAGCAGTGACGTTATCAGAAATAACACGTTAAAAATGCATTGAAGCAACAAACTATGTGCTGAAATAATTTCCAATTAAAAAAAAAAAAGAAATCGTTTGTACACATACGGTTACTCAAAATTGTAGTCTCAGCACGCCCGTGTGATATTTCTCATTTCCTTGAAATAAGTTCCATTATATTCCAATTAATAAAAAATAAGGGCATAAGAACAACGCGATGTTCTGGTTATAAAATGAGATAAACAGGAAATGCATCCTTCTATTCATAATAAAAAGGAATGACAAAAGGCAGCAGAAGAAGGTGGATAATATAACAGAAGAAACCCATACGTATAAAAAGGCATAAACTGAACCGAAGAAGCCACCTTTGTAGTACAAGGAAAGTTCTGGAAAATTCAGGTCAGTCATGCTAGAATCCTCAATGACACAGAAAGTATGTGACAATCAGTATACTGACATTGCAAACAAACAGTACAACCAACATTAGCTAATAAGACGAGACATCAATACAACAAATTCCGACAGCTGGAGCTAATTTCATTAAAATGATTCTCTCTTAATCCTTCTACTTGTTCACACCCTACTACAGGGAACAGTCCGACTCCCGGTCAGCGTGCTATCTTCTCATGCAGTTGTGTCCCGCCTTCCTCTTTCTCACGTGCTTGTCTGGAGCGACGAGTGAAATGTAACAAGTGTTAGAGATCATCCAGAAAGCAGGCATTCACATTTTGATTCCTTCACACGAAGGGTAAATTATCAGCATTCTGTCCCAACTGTAAGGCCCACTATTACAAGAACGGCATTCATCCTGAAACACTCTCCCGATCTCTTGTATCAACTTTTATCTCCGGAAAGTTGACATTTCACTTCAGTGGTTAACCGTTTATCGACACAACTGCAACATTCTTATTTATGTTTACGACATTGCCCTTTCTCTCTTTCTCCATCTACTTTTTAAAAACTCAGACCACCTCACCCCTCTCCCTAAATACCACCACCCCCTTTACAAAACCATACTCTAACGTCTCCGCTTTCTTCCCCTGCCCGCTGATTACTTTCTGTATTTATCAAAGAAGCCTTTAGTTGTAAATAGTTAGAGATATGCCAGGAAAAGTGAGCAGTCGCTAAGACATTATTGGTGCTTGGAGAAAGTGAGCAGACGCTAAAACATTATTGGGGCTTGGAGAAAGTGAGCAGACGCTAAAACATTATTGGTGCTTGGAGAAAGTGAGCAGACGCTAAAACATTATTGGTGCTTGGAGAACACGTGCTGGGTTAGCAATGATAAAGGCTGCGATGATCAAGACAAAGAAAATGACAAGGGAAATAACCAAAATGTTTAGCTTGAAAATGACGACCAGAAAACTGCAACAACATTTGTTAGTGAGGTCACTAGAACAGAGAGGTCCGGTAGATCACATCTGGTAGATATCTATGTGGCGAAGGGAGGAGGTT
>JAMPIV010008345.1:0-32500 GCA_024509875.1 Oreohelix idahoensis
TTTGAGAGAGTTGCAGTGGACATTGTGGGACCTCTCACTCGAACCAAGAGGAGGAACAGCTACATTCTGACTCTGGTGGATGTCGTGAGAAATTCTAATCCACATATATAAATTAAAAAGTAAATGTAAAGCCTAACAAATAACTTCAATAAAAGGAAAGAAGAATGGTAAAGAACAGTGCTGTCACAATGACTGTACTCGAAATCCCCCTTGTTTTCTCCTTCGTCTGCAAAATGTAACGTTTCACGTTGATAGTAAAAGCCTACTGCTTCAATACCCGCTTTCTACGATAAAACGTGTACTGCCTTTCTAAGAAAAACCTTGAGATACGCAAGCTGACCTATATTTAATATTCCATTCATGTCATTTTATACACTAAGTTACCATAAACGAAAGACAGATGGACTAAGGATAGAAAGAAAGGGAGGGGCTGAAAGCCGGAACGCAGGCAATACTACCACAGTCTCGCGATACACAATTACTACCATCACGCGTGTAAGGCCACAAGCACTAGCTTTTTTCAAATCGACAGTGATAAAAAACACTACCCATGCGAGAGTTAGTTTTTAAAAACTTACAAAACGCTTATTAGGAAACATGACATTCTACTGTTTTATGTCTAAAATCCTGACATTAGTCTGACAGTACAGCAGGACAGGTGGCGGTTCTAAATTATAAAAAATAAAAAAAACTACACGACTATCCTGGAAAATGCATATTTTGAACGCAGCCCCTTAGCCCCATTAAATTTATATATTTGGGTTCCTTAGGATTTGCTGACAAAGAATATGTTAAACGTTACGCAAATAGTCTAGGAATTAACAAATTATAGCCAAAAGAAATAGTGAGGGATGTCAGACAACACCAAAATCAGAATCGCTCAGTGGAAGATTTTCACACCACCATTGTACGGGAAATAGGCTGACATGTTACCTCCTATTTGATTGGCGGAAAGTAAATGTAAGGCTAAACACGATTAGTCGGACTATAAATATTGATTCTTTGTTGTTAGGGAAACGGGAGTAGGAGTACTTTTTTTCAAACGCTTGTGTAAACATGGCACGATTGGTTAGACCCGCCAATATAGTCAATCAGAGGCGTCAGGTCAGCACCACATTTTCAAATAAACTTACTAAAGAACCAGTGCGTTGAGCGCCAGTGCATATTTTTCTAAATAAAAGCCTGGGACATCGGCAGATCGAAATTGTGCTATATTCATTGCCAGTCAACGAAACTGTGTATTATTCCATGAATTGTGGTAAGCTTGAAATATTTGATATCTTTTTAATGAAAATTGAATGTAAATTGATAATTCATGTCTGTATATATGTGTGGTTCAGTAGCGAACATGAGGTAAAGCCTATATAGTGCTCCAACCTGAACAGAAGGTGTCGGAGGAAAGTAAAACTACATGGAATTGCCAAACAGTACACTGACACCTATCTTATCGACTAGAAAGAAATAATGCTGGAATTGCAGAGGCATAGTAACCATTAGGGAGGAGTATACTGGTGAAAATTGTTTCAGATGAAGATAGCAGTTGGCCTACCGCTCTGAACTCAGTGTTTGTTATGTATTGTGTTCAGTCTGGAAATTTATTATAAATTAGTTCTGAAATAGGAGGTACAACCTTCTTGTTTCAGGGACCGTGGTCCTAAAGTTATTGAGCAGCACCTGGTCTGAGCTTTGCTGAACCTAGAGGCTGACAGCATACTCCTGGGTCCAGATAGTGACCAGTGAGGTGTCTCCAGAACACAGGGAGGCTATCGAGCAGAGGAGTCTTTTCCTGCCGCCATCACGAAAGATAAGCATCTGTGGCCAGAGGAGCTCAACATTATGCCCCCCCTCAAAATCTGACTTTATAATAAAACAGAGGGAAAATACAGTGTTTAAATTGATAGGAACTGTGAACTTTTCCCCATACTATTTCCAAGTTAAACAAACACTTGAAGTCATGATGACAAATAACAACATAGCTTGAAAGAACAAAACCAGTATTACCTCATATTACTACTACACAACTGACACACTTAGGATAATATTAATAAAATATGTCACTACAAAGTTCATATTGATAAATTCTGTACATATAAATTGTAATTACAATTGATTGTGATTCCTGGTTCACTTTGTATTTGAATCAGGACACATATATTAGGGAAAGTAATTAATACATATTTATATATGAAACTTTACCAGTGCCTCATTTAAGATAGTCTTATAGAGTGTTAAATGTGTGTGAGTGTCACAGTGTTGTCAAGTGTGGTGGAATAAATTAAAGTGTTTATCTGTCTGTTATTGTTGTGACTTACACTTCATCATATACATACCCTAGACATTTAACGTAGTCCTCACAATATTCCAGAATAATTCTGACTGAGGTATAATGTGGTAGCAAGTAAGGTTATCTGCAAAACACTACACCTATTAGATACAGATACCTTCACAGCTGATCTCAGTCAGTACACTAAGTCCCCTATAAATATTTATACCATCCCACTTTACCACATATATTGGGAGCTCGTCCGGGATATTGATCTTTCTCCTGTTATAGATATTGGGAATAATAAGAATTAAAAGGTATCCTTGGGTGGAAATAAATAAGGTTGAGCTCTCAGTGCCTGTAGTGTCCTTAGATAATTATTGAAAGATTGAATTGTTTACAATTGCATGTTAGACAATGGCCGACCTGGCAAAATTTCGATCTGCTGCTGTACAGACTGCGAAAGAGTTAGGAATGGACGGACAAATTATGATTGCTTATGTCACTGCTGAATGTGACAAATATATTGAACTGGAAGAAAGAAGATTAGAAAAAGAGGCCAAAAGAAAGTTAGAGGCTGAGACTAAGAGGTTGCAGATTGAGGCTGAGGCTAAGAGGTTGCAGATTGAGGCTGACAAAGAGGCTAAAGCATTGGAGGCAGAAAGAGAAGAGAAGAAATTAGCTGCAGAAAGAGAAGAGAAGAAATTGGAGGCAGAAAGAGAAGACAAAATATTGGCTGCAGAAAGGGAAGACAAGCGATTAGCTGCAGAAAGGGAAGCAGAAGATAAGAGATTACAAAGGGAACATGAGTTACGACTAAGGGAGTTTGAGTTTCAAGGCCATGCTCCTGAAAATGGTGCCAGTCCCTTTACCTCTGATGCCACTACTAGCCAGGGAGCCTCAACCTCAGCTATGAATTTTCATTTAGATCAAGGTCTTCGTGGAGCAGCTTATGAAGTTTTTCCCAAAATGAGCAGAGGTGATCAGGAAAATTATGACATGTTAAAGAAGGCTCTTTTGTTAAGATATGAAAAGAACGCAGAATTTTATAGGAAAAAATTTAGGAATGCTAAACTACTGTCAGGTGAAACCTATCACCAGTTCTCTGCACGGTTAGAGACATACTTGGAGAAATGGACTTCTCTGGGGAAAACCCAAGATCTTAAGGAAATGGTCCTTATAGAACAATTAAGAGAGTCAATGGCTCCAGACCTGAGAAAGTTTCTCATGGAACAAGGTGCAGAGAGGTTGGGTGAGTTGCTAAATGTTGCAGAAAGGTATCAAGCGGCTATGGCAGAGGTATCAGGTAATAAAAAGAAACAGATAGAAAATTTTAGGGCACCACAGTACTTTAATAAATTTGATCCTAGAGATCAAAACAAAGGTAAGCACCAATTTGATAGGCCACGGTATGACAATAAAAATAAAACCCCACAATTCGATGAAAGGAAATATGATGAAAGAAAATCTTTCAACCAAGGGAAAAGGTGGTGTAAAAATTGTAAGATGAACAATCATGACACTGACCGTTGCAGAAGGAACCTTATAGTTATGGCCACCCTTCAGGTCAGGTCGACCTCAAGAAAGGAGGAGGATATTATGTTAGATACCACTCCGGAAGAGATGAGGAAGGCACAGGCTGGGGATAAGACCCTCAAGCCTTGTTTCAGGAAATTGTCAACTTGTCATACTACTCCAGGCAAGGGAGATTTTTACATGAAAAACAAGTTGATGTATAGGAAGACTGGAGTTAGATCCAAAGGTCAGGGACAGCTGGTACTTCCTAAAAGATATAGGGCAGACTTAATAAGGAGCCTACATGTGAAACCAGATGGGGACCATGAGAAAATAGGTACCATCATCCAAAAGGTGGCTCACAATTATTATTGGCCCAAGGCAAGATGGGACATTGAGAATTTTGTAGAAAGGTGTAGCATAGCACATGAGGGAACACCCACAAGTGGGAACATTGATCAGGACCTGGACACGCCACGGGGCAAAATTAGGCCTGACAATAAAAAGAAAAATAAATTTGATAAAGTGGACCAAAGGGAATGGGAAGCCCCTTTTCACGGACAACCTTCACTTAACTGTTTTACAATGGCCACTATGCGGAGAGTGCAAAAAGATGTCTTACCCCAGGATAAGCCGAAAATCCCTCAATCGGACTTAAACAAACTGGAGGAAGAGGATGTAGAGAGGAAATCTCTCATCAAGAATTCTAAGTGGGGAGACAGCCCCAAGAAAAGAATTGGTAGCGGTCGTTTTGTGACTGATAATTCTGGGAAGAAAAATCATCACTATAGCGCTTTCAGTGGAAGAGACCATACCGGTGCATGGACAAATAGGTCCACAAAATTAAAGGTCCATATGTAACGCTGTTAAGAACGTGGACTGATGAAAAGGCAGAGGAAAATATTACATCCTCATACCAATATGTGAATGAGCTGACCACTCGTTTAAAAACTGGCTGGAAACTTGCCAATGAAAATTTGAAACAAGCCAGGAAGAAACATGCTGCCTATTATAACAGGAAAGCTAAAGACAGAGATTTGGCTGTGGGAGAGAAGGTACTGCTTCTTCTACCCGGTAGCCAGAATAAGTTACAAATTGGATGGCAAGGTCCATATACAGTTCTAGAGAAGGTGTCTAGAACCAATTATAAGATAGATAAGAAGGGGAACGAAAAAATCTATCATGTGAATCTCCTGAAGAAATATTTGGAAAGAGAACATCAGGAAGAGACACACTTGTTGACCTTGTCCATTGCCATGGAGATGAAAAGGGAACCACTTTCATCATTTGAATATACATTACACCCGTGTGAGACAGCGGCACAGGTGAAAATCAGTACACATTTAACGAAAACTCAGAAAGAGAGAGTGCAACAGGTTCTAGATAATCATGCAGAGGTGTTAACAGACCGACCAGGGCATACAAACTTATTGGAATATGATATGAAGCTGATAGACCCCACACCTGTCTGTATGAAACCCTATTCGATTCCTTTTGCTAAGGAGAAAGCTTTGAAGGAAGAGATAGACTATTTGTTGAAGGAAGGAATTATTTCACACAGTGAATCTTCGTATAGTTCCAGTGTTGTACTCTTAAGAAAACCCTCTGGAGAACATAGACTCTGTATAGATTACAGGAGACTGAATGCTATTACGGAAGAACAGGTGGATCCATTGCCGGATACAAATCAGTTGTTTGCCAGACTAAATAAAGCTAAATATTTCTCAAAAGTGGATCTGAGTAAAGGATACTATCAGATTCCAGTAAAGCCTGAGGTTAGACCATACCTAGCTTTTAGTACCTCAGAAGGATACTATGAGTTTAATAGATTGCCATTTGGATTGAAGAATGCGCCTAGTGTCTTCTCTAGAATGATGAGAAAATTATTGGACCCTCTGAATAATTCATGTATCACAAATTTCATGGATGATATCCTTATAGCATCAGAAACATTTGAGGAACACATTGACTCTCTGAACATGCTGTTTAATCGACTTAGGGAAGTGAATTTAACAGCCCGACCAACCAAATGTTGCGTTGGATGTAAAGAACTGGAATTCTTGGGACACACAGTTTATCAGGGAAACATGACCCCTGACCCAAAGAATTTAGAGAAACTAAAGAAAGCCCCGAGACCACAAACCAAGAAAGACGTGAGATCCTTTGTCTCATTATGTGGTTTCTACCAAAAGTATATCAAAAACTTTAATTCCATATGTGCACCGTTAACTGATTTGACACGTAAGGGAAATCCAGATCGAATTACATGGACACCACAATGTGAAATGGCTTACCAAGAATTGAAGGAAAAGCTCACAAGTAAACCTATTTTGAAATTACCTGACTTAAGTCAAGAATTCATTGTAAGGACTGATGCCAGTAATATTGGGTTAGGTGCGACTCTGCTACAGAGATCAGATGCATTGGATGGGGAATTAAGCCCAGTGGCATATGCTAGCAGAAAGTTGAATAAAGCTGAACCCAATTACTCAACTAGCGAAAAGGAATGTCTTGCAGTAATATGGGCAATAAAGAAATTCAATATTTATCTGTATGGGAAGGCATTTAAGTTGCAAACGGACCACAAACCCTTGTCGTTTCTAGCGCAGGCTAGACATGAAAACTCTAGATTACTCCGTTGGTCATTATTGATGCAGCCATTTGAGTTTAGCATAGAGTATATAAGTGGAAAAACAAATCTGGGAGCGGATTTTTTAAGCCGCCATCCGTGTGATGAGAATCACCCTAAACCCCAGGAATTATAAGAAATTTCTCTATGTGTATGTAGAATTATAGACTGACATATAATGTCTGTTTTAAGTGGGGAGGATTTGTCGTGAGAAATTCTAATCCACATATATAAATTAAAAAGTAAATGTAAAGCCTAACAAATAACTTCAATAAAAGGAAAGAAGAATGGTAAAGAACAGTGCTGTCACAATGACTGTACTCGAAATCCCCCTTGTTTCTGCTTCGTCTGCAAATTGTAACGTTTCACGTTGATAGTAAAAGCCTACTGCTTCAATACCCGCTTTCTACGATAAAACGTGTACTGCCTTTCTAAGAAAAACCTTGAGATACGCAAGCTGACCTATATTTAATATTCCATTCATGTCATTTTATACAGTAAGTTACCATAAACGAAAGACAGATGGACTAAGGATAGAAAGAAAGGGAGGGGCTGAAAGCCGGAACGCAGGCAATACTACCACAGTCTCGCGATACACAATTACTACCATCACGCGTGTAAGGCCACAAGCACTAGCTTTTTTCAAATCGACTGTGATAAAAAACACTACCCATGCGAGAGTTAGTTTTTAAAAACTTACAAAACGCTTATTAGGAAACATGACATTCTACTGTTTTATGTCTAAAATCCTGACATTAGTCTGACAGTACAGCAGGACAGGTGGCGGTTCTAAACATAAAAAATAAAAAAAACTACACGACTATCCTGGAAAATGCATATTTTGAACGCAGCCCCTTAGCCCCATTAAATTTATATATTTGGGTTCCTTAGGATTTGCTGACAAAGAATATGTTAAACGTTACGCAAATAGTCTAGGAATTAACAAATTATAGCCAAAAGAAATAGTGAGGGATGTCAGACAACACCAAAATCAGAATCGCTCAGTGGCAGATTTTCACACCACCATTGTACGGGAAATAGGCTGACATGTTACCTCCTATTTGATTGGCGGAAAGTAAATGTAAGGCTAAACACGATTAGTCGGACTATAAATATTGATTCTTTGTTGTTAGGGAAACGGGAGTAGGAGTACTTTTTTTCAAACGCTTGTGTAAACATGGCACGATTGGTTAGACCCGCCAATATAGTCAATCAGAGGCGTCAGGTCAGCACCACATTTTCAAATAAACTTACTAAAGAACCAGTGCGTTGAGCGCCAGTGCATATTTTTCTAAATAAAAGCCTGGGTCATCGGCAGATCGAAATTGTGCTATATTCATTGCCAGTCAACGAAACTGTGTATTATTCCATGAATTGTGGTAAGCTTGAAATATTTGATATCTTTTTAATGAAAATTGAATGTAAATTGATAATTTATGTCTGTATATATGTGTGGTTCAGTAGCGAACATGAGGTAAAGCCTATATAGTGCTCCAACCTGAACAGAAGGTGTCGGAGGAAAGTAAAACTACATGGAATTGCCAAACAGTACACTGACACCTATCTTATCGACTAGAAAGAAATAATGCTGGAATTGCAGAGGCGTAGTAACCATTAGGGAGGAGTATACTGGTGAAAATTGTTTCAGATGAAGATAGCAGTTGGCCTACCGCTCTGAACTCAGTGTTTGTTATGTATTGTGTTCAGTCTGGAAATTTATTATAAATTAGTTCTGAAATAGGAGGTACAACCTTCTTGTTTCAGGGACCGTGGTCCTAAAGTTATTGAGCAGCACCTGGTCTGAGCTTTGCTGAACCTAGAGGCTGACAGCATACTCCTGGGTCCAGATAGTGACCAGTGAGGTGTCTCCAGAACACAGGGAGGCTATCGAGCAGAGGAGTCTTTTCCTGCCGCCATCACGAAAGATAAGCATCTGTGGCCAGAGGAGCTCAACATTATGCCCCCCCCCCCCCCTCAAAATCTGACTTTATAATAAAACAGAGGGAAAATACAGTGTTTAAATTGATAGGAACTGTGAACTTTTCCCCATACTATTTCCAAGTTAAACAAACACTTGAAGTCATGATGACAAATAACAACATAGCTTGAAAGAACAAAACCAGTATTACCTCATATTACTACTACACAACTGACACACTTAGGATAATATTAATAAAATATGTCACTACAAAGTTCATATTGATAAATTCTGTACATATAAATTGTAATTACAATTGATTGTGATTCCTGGTTCACTTTGTATTTGAATCAGGACACATATATTAGGGAAAGTAATTAATACATATTTATATTTGAAACTTTACCAGTGCCTCATTTAAGATAGTCTTATAGAGTGTTAAATGTGTGTGAGTGTCACAGTGTTGTCAAGTGTGGTGGAATAAATTAAAGTGTTTATCTGTCTGTTGTTGTTGTGACTTACACTTCATCATATACATACCCTAGACATTTAACGTAGTCCTCACAATATTCCAGAATAATTCTGACTGAGGTATAATGTGGTAGCAAGTAAGGTTATCTGCAAAACACTACACCTATTAGATACAGATACCTTCACAGCTGATCTCAGTCAGTACACTAAGTCCCCTATAAATATTTATACCATCCCACTTTACCACAGTGGACACCTGTTCTATGTGGGGAGAGGCGGTAGCCCTGTCATCAATTGATTCTAAACATGTGGCAGAGGCATTACTCACAATTTTCACAAGGTTAGGCTTTCCCAACCAAATCTTGACTGATAATGGTTCTCAGTTCAAGGGGAAACTAACAGAAGAAGTTTTCAGGATCTTTCAAGCCAAACACTTCCATTGTAGCCCGTACCATCCCCAAGGAAACGGCCAAGTGGAAAGATTTAACGGGACATTAATGTCGATCCTGGGAAAGTTGGCACATGAAAAACCAGATACATGGGACCAGTACCTTCAGGCCGCCCTCTTTGCTTATCGGGAGGTACCCCATAGTTCAACCGGTATGGCCCCGGCAACATTATTATTTGGGAGGCCAATAAAAGGTCCACTAGAAGCTCTGTTAAGAACGTGGACTGATGAAAAGGCAGAGGAAAATATTACATCATCATACCAATATGTGAATGAGCTGACCACTCGTTTAAAAACTGGCTGGAAACTTGCCAATGAAAATTTGAGACAAGCCAGGAAAAAGCATGCTGCCTATTATAACAAGAAAGCAAAAGACAGAGATTTGGTTGTGGGAGAGAAGGTACTGCTTCTTCTACCCGGTAGCCAGAATAAGTTGCAAATTGAATGGCAAGGTCCATATACAGTTCTAGAGAAGATGTCTAGAACAAATTATAAGATAGATAAAAAGGGGAAAGAAAAAATCTATCATGTGAATCTCCTGAAGAAATATTTGGAAAGAGAACATTAGGAAGAGACACATTTGCTGACTTTGTCTATTGCAATGGAGATGAAAAAAGAACCACTTTCATCATTTGAATATCCATTACACCCCTGTGAGACCGCTGCACAGGTGAAAATCAGTACACATTTAACGAAAAATCAGAAGGAAAGACTGCAACAGGTTCTAGATGATCATACAGAGGGGCTAACGGACCGTCCGGGGCATACAAACTTATTAGAATATGATATGAAACTTATAGACCCAACACCAGTCTGTATGAAAGCCTATTCGATTCCTTTCGCTAAGGAGAAAGCTTTGAAGGAAGAGATAGACTATTTGTTGAAGGAGGGAATTATTTCACACAGTGAATCTTAGTATAGTTCCAGTGTGGTTCTATTGAGAAAGCCCTCTGGAGAACATAGACTCTGTATAGATTACAGGAGACTGAATGCTATCACAGAAGGTCAGGTAGATCCATTGCCGGATACAAATCAGCTGTTTGCCAGGCTGAATAAAGCTAAATATTTCTCAAAGGTAAATCTGAGCAAAGTGTGGCGCCGGCTAATGCACGCCACACGCTAGAAAATATATAGGATTTTGGTGCTGATGAGCGCTGCACGATAGTAATTTGTCGATATGTGTATTGCGCACATGACGTGAGCAGTGTGGAGGAAAAATGGACAGAGCGTGTTTTGACCCTGAATGGGCGGTTTGTGTGTGTGTTCTACCCAGTGGTAGAAATATGGGAAATGTTACAATAGAAGTGTCTTGAAACATATTAATGTTTATTAAATACAACTAAAGGTAGGAATAGGAATGAGGTAACCTTTTTATGGACCTACGGATTATAGGAGTTGCTGAATCTACCTAATTATGCATGCTGTGTAATGATGTATTGTCTACGTGAATAATAAATGGAATGTTACTAAAATATCCAGCTGTTATATTGATCGTTGTGTGGAATCTTCGAGTCATAGAAAGTATCGTTATGAACTATTGTGGCTGTCCTGAATCTTGTGGACCTATGCTATATAAACCTAGACACAGTGTGAAAACGAGCACAAACAATCAACTGAAGAATATAAACTTTTAACGCCACAGATATGGGGGCTCGTTCCGTTGGAGAGGAATTAATTGTTTGGAATTTGTACAATGCTGTACTGTGGAAAGTACGCAATATATCAAGCACACGAATTTGTGGAATCAATAGAAATTGCAATTTTTCGTACGAGGTCATGCCAAGACTTTGGACTGTTGGGAAGACATTAATACCAAACAACATATATTCTATTAAAGTCGCTGAATAGACATTTGACTGCCTACGAACAGATATGAAATTTCGACACAATATACTGCGGTCACAGGTTACTATGAAGAATATTGTCACCTCGAGGCCATTTCACGTTGAATCGGTGTAGTGTGTAGTGAAATTGACAGAGATACAACGGTAAAATCCTCCAAGGATAACATTTAAGGATAAAAACATAATGCGTAGGCTGCTGATGTACATGATCGCCTAGACCGCGGGTCATCATCCTCCATAATAATTGACTTGCTAGACAGGAGGGGAACGGCGGATCAAAAAGGAAAAAAATATGACTGGAAAGGCTAAGGAGACGCAATGGGGGGGGGAAACGGAGAAAAGTCACGTCCCCCAAATTGACACGAGGTACGGAATGGACGCTTTTGCGATACCAAGCCCTTGATTTGAATTCAGCGGCTAAAACGCAGATGTTAGGAATATTACAAAAATTAAAAAGTACTTTTTTCTTAATATTAATGTTAGGAATATAAAAATTAGCTGGCCGGATGGCCTATTCTGAGCAGTGAACAAATATGTTGTTAATTTTACAGACGGATAGATAATATTGAAGATAATGACAAAAGACAGTGTTGTTCACATCAGCGACATGACTGTATTGGATAAAAAGTGTCGCAATTTGCACACAAAAACACGACCTTGGACGCAGGTGTTCAAATCTACGTGGTATGGAGGAAAGGGGATATTGTGGTGGCTGTGTCTAAAAATAACTTTTAACGACAAAATTTTGGAGGGGAGAGAAAGGTTGGTTCAAAAACCAAGCACATTTTGTAGAAACACAAGTAGAGACGGACAGACTAACAGATAACCATCCATACTTGACTGAAGCATGACTGAAATGACTTTATGGTAGGAAATTTGAATTGAAAATAAAACTAGGCAGTGATTGGCCACAGACAATCATATCATTAGCGCTCAGACGCGAAAGTGGGGTCATTTCTCAATAGTTGTTCAGTGATAGACACAGATTTTAAAGTGTGGTGATTTCCATATGAAAGAAAGAGAAAGAAAGTTAGGGACGCCATACTATAGCCAGCAGCTCAGCTGAGTTTTGCTAGCAATTCTGTGTTATTTATTCATAATCTGGTAAGATTGAAATTATTTCTTTATATAGTTTGAATATTGTTTCATGTTTGAGTGATTTGATACTGCCATATCGAAATCTAGCCTTACAAACAAGTAGGGATTTGCTCTAGACCCCCCGCCCAAGTCAGGGTCTAGGGACCAACAATGTACATAAGCTCCAGCAAGGATTATGCAAGACAGATCAAGTGTTGAGAATAATGATACATATTACCTATCCTCTTTTAGGGCCGAAAACTAATAAATATTTTTCAGAATCTATAGTCTGGGAGGATCTAGCTGATGTAAAAACCACCATGGTAACTGTGCTGTTTGGTCAGAGAGATCTGACCTGTCTGTATGATGTGGTTGTTGTGTCACTGTTGTGTCCAGACGTGGGTAGAGAATAGATTTTGACACATAGCCCATACTTTGATTGCAGAGCTGCGAGTTTCTGTCGTCAACAAAGCAGTGTCTATTCAGTTGGTGACTTTACTCGAGTGTATCTGTGCAGTATTTGTGACAGAGACCACCATTATTGCCCGCCAGCACGGAGAGGTGGGACCACCTGATTTCAGCACCAGAGCGACAACTACCATATGAGTGAGCCTCTGGTCTGCTGGACTTTCACCAACGCCCTTTAGTTACTAAGAACCCCATAAAGATTCCCACCATTTTCTGGACACTGTGTAGTCAATATAGACAGGTGTGATGAGGCCACCCCAACAGCACAAACAGTACTATCCTCCCAAGTAGATAACTACTAGAACATTTTAATAAAACTAACTAGTATAGTACATATATATGTACACTATTGCATTTATGATATACTATTCCATGCATTTCTTTTTTTCAAAATCTCTAAATCCTTTTAAGTTCTGGTCAACCTAAAAAATTGACACAGAACAAAATAAATGTAATATAATTTTATCAAAAATTTTACACACGTGAGTTAGTTCAGTGTATTTTAACATTTATTAATATTATTAGTCTTGTTAATATCTGTGGGTATATTTATAATCCATTACACCACACTACATATCATAACCCTAGACACTTTACGTAGCCACATTCATTAAAAAAAATTAAGTGTGAGGTCGTAGTGGTAGCAAGAAAGGCCTTCTGACAATTCACCACTACATTTTATCTCAGGAGCCTTCACAGCTGGCCTCATACAATTTACATTTAGTAATAACACCATCATACAATACCATCAAACACCACTACATAGTGAACCATTACATCAAGGTCACCTGAACGGACTTGTAAATCCTAAAATAAACTTACCAGTGGACATTTATTATACCAATAATATGGATCATGAGAAGCATGACGGTATCCAGAACCAATCTTTTGGGTCTTTCAAGTCTGACAAGTCTTTCAACCCTGATGTCCGAGAAATCATTTCGTTTGTCTGCAATGGTCAGGAAGGATGATTTAATCTTTTACGTACGTCACCAAACAGATTTGCTGACCACTTGGATTTCCTAAGTAGGAACAGGGAACGTCTTGTACAGGACACTTATACGCGTTGTGCAACCCAGACTTTACATTCTTTTCTTGACCCGTGTTTATTGCATAGATTCAAGGCTACTTTGCGAGGTTGATGCTTTTTGTTTACAACGAGGATTGGCGGTCGTGGATTTTAATCATATAAGCGAATATATGTTTGTAGGGTCATGGTCTCCGGTCCTAAAAATGTCAGGCACATCTTATTTTTGTGTATCTTTTATGTTTTATGTTTTCTTGTGGGCGACACTCAATTATATCTTTGGATGAATTTAGTTGTCGTCGTTCTATAGATTTTGATTGTATTGATCTCTTTCAGGGATTCAGCATTTAGTGCTGTCGTATTTCCGCTCTGACTGAGATTAATATTTTCTTTTTTGTTTAGCTGTGCTGTCGAGTAACATATTGTCGTGGAATTCTTATTTAGTTCAGTATGATTATGTTCGTACCTGTAGTTCTTCTCTGACTTTCTTTTTAATATGTACAGCAGTTCTATGTGATTGTATCTCGTCCTGTACTGTTCATTGACGGTGGAAACAACTGTTTTATTATATGGTAAGATTTTATGACTTTTTACATTGTTGTCTTTTTCCTGATTTGTTTCCAGTGTTGTCAGTTAATCTTTTGTCTAATGTGATAGTATGGCATGCTTTTAAATAGGTTATCTACCCTTCCAAGATGGAGGTGAAATTCGTTTCTCACCTTAGACGCCGAAAGAAAAACATCAGGAATGTGTGTATTTCGATGGATAGTACCATGTTATGTTAAATTATAGAATAAAAGATACACCAGAGTATCTAGTGGTGTAGATATTTTCCTATAACTGACCTCGAAACCCTCGAATCGGTCGGTTGGATCGGAGGGTTGATCAGTGAGTTAACAATTCACTATTGTAAAACAAGCTATTGTTACCGAAACAGAACCAGGGTCGACAGTAAACATGACTCACTCTAATATCTTGGGGGCTAAGGAGATTTTTAAAATTGGATACTGGAATGTAAGGACTATGTATCAAGACGGAAAATTGGAAGAAGTAATTAAAGAAATGGATAATTATAAGTTGGACTTATTGGGTGTCAGCGAGTGTAGATAGACGGGGAAGGGCATAAAATATATTTCAGAAGAAAAAAAGCAAATTATATACTCTGGTAGTAATGATAATCGTCACACAGAGGGAGTAGCCATCCTAATGACACAGAAAGCAGCAGCATCGCTTATCAGCTGGGTACCTATCAATGAGAGGCTAATATTAGCTAGATTTCAGACACGATTTTTCAAGCTCTCAATTGTACAATGTTATGCACCAACTAACGACGCTCTTGATACCACAAAAGATGACTTCTATGAAGCACTTCTAAGTACCATCAACACAATACCCAAGCATGACATAATAGCAGTCATGGGTGATTTTAACGCCAAAGTAGGTGACAACAACGATGGAGTACAAAGATATCTCGGTACTCATGGCATAGGCTGTATGAATCAAAATGGCGAAAGACTTCTAGAACTTTGTGAAATATCAAACCTCGTTGTGGCAGACACCATCTTTCCACATAAGAATATCCACAAGATAACATGGAATTCACCTGATGGCAGAACTAAGAACCAGATAGATCACTTCTGCATAAGCGCTAAATTTCGCTCATCAGTTCAAGACGTCAGAGCATACAGAGGTGCAGAGATCGGAAGCGATCATAACCTCTGCATAGCTAAACTGAGAATTAAACTGAAGAAGTTATACCAACAGAATAAAAATAGAAGAATAGATGTACACAGACTGCAATCAAATGATATAAAGGAGGAATATAATGTCAAAATGAATAACTATTTCGATGCTTTAGGCAAAATTGACAACGATATCACCACCAAGACAATCGATACTAAATGGGAACAACTGAGAACAGAACTGGCCGTAGAAGCTGAAAATGCTGCAAGAACTGGTAATAGTAGGTGCCTTTATCAAATTACAAAACAACTATGTCACCAGCCTACTGCTATGGAGACACCTGTTAAAGGTAAATTAGGGAATTCAATACCAACAGAAAAAGAACAAATGAAGAGATGGGCTGAGCACTTCATGGAGGTGCTAAACAGACCACCACCAACAGTAACACCTGATTTTAATAATGAAACACTCACAACCACCTTGCCAATAACTTGCGATGAATTCACGCTGGACGAGATCAAACAAGCCGTTAAAAGATTAAAAAATTTTAAAGCTGCTGGAGTTGACGAAATTTCAGGGGAAATGATTAAAGCAGTTAATGACAACAACCTCTTGAGAATTTTAGATATTATAAATGAAGTATGGAGAGAAGAACAACCACCACAACAATGGAAAGACAGTATTATTGTAAAGTTACCGAAGAAAGGTGATCTATCAGACTGTAATAACTGGCGTGGTATATCTCTATTATCAGTACCTGGAAAATTATTATGTTGCATGATGTTAGAAAGACTTAAATTGCATGCTGACGAAAAGATCAGAGAAGAACAAGCGGGTTTCAGGCCGAAACGATCATGTATTGATCAAATATTCACACTAAGAACAATTATAGAAGAATCAGTGGAAAGTCAATCGCCACTTATTATCACCTTCGTCGATTTTCAAAAAGCCTTTGATAGTCTACACCGCCCATCATTGTGGAAGATACTTACAATCTATGGTTTTCCAACAAAATATGTGAATATAATCAAAGCGCTATATGACAATGCAAGATGTTGTGTTAGAACAAATAAAGGGAATACAGAATGGTTTACAGTAGAAACAGGGGTTAAACAAGGCTGTATTATGTCACCACTACTTTTTGGAATAGCTATTGATTGGGTTATGAGAAACTATACCCACAATGAACAATTGGGTATAAAATGGACAAATGGGAAATTCCTGGGGGACCTGGATTTCGCAGATGATGTAGCATTCTTAAGTTCAACACCAAGACAATCCCAAGAAGCAATAAATAATTTGTGTCATCTCTCGGTTAAAATAGGTCTCCAAATAAATGCCTCTAAAACTAAAGCTATGAACTTTTCTAACGAGACCTTTGATATCATCTTGAACGGGGAAAAACTACAGAAAGTTGAAAGTTTCAATTATTTAGGCAGTAAAATGACTCAGGATGGTGACACAACAAGAGAAATCCATACTAGAATTGCTTTGGCAGCTAGCGCCTTCAATAGATTATCTAACATTTGGAAATTACGATCATTGAATATACATACCAAGCTTCGTCTGTTTAATTCAAATGTTATCTCAGTGTTAACATACGGCTGTGAGAGTTGGAAAATAACAAAATCATTGGAGAACAAGCTGAATACATTCGAGAACAAATGTCTTAGAAAACTCATGAACATCAGTTGGAAAGAATTCAAGACTAATCGACAAAAAAAGAGAAGACTCTAGGCAGAAATATGTCTCCGACTATATAAGGAAAAGACGATGGTCATATATCGGTCATGTCCTACGAATGCAAAACAACAGAATACCACTACAGGCGCTCACTTGGGTTCCTGAGGGTAAGAGGAAAAAAGGAAGACCAAAAGAAACACTCAGAAGAACAATAATAAGAGAAGGAAGAACGTTGGGCCTAAATAATGTGCAAGAGCTAAGAGGAGTGGCGTCACAACGAACAACCTGGAGAGCACTGGTTTCTGCCTTATGCGCCGTGTTTGGTGCTTAAAGAATTTATTATTATTATTATTAAAGGCGATATTTAGTACTGGATTATAGTATATTGTTAATTGCTGATATGTTAATATATACGATGATTACGGATACACTGTGAGATTAGTTGATAAGTATCATATACTTCAGAGACAAGTATATCACACAAAACGAATAAATACTGTACATACAGTTGGTTTTGAAAAGGTTTGAATTACCTTACGACTAAGTATAGTCATTGGGCAACAAGCTGAAGAGACAATTGAATTAAATTCTTCTATACACACTCAACACATTACAACTTGTCATTACATTGACAAAAATATATTTATAGCAAAACAACAAATGGATCCTTCTTTGGGACATTTATTCCCATTAGCTATTGCTGGAACTATTAAACATTCTAAAAATTCAAGACATTGGTTTCAAATGCAGGATAATATTATGATACGATGTTTTGATAATTACTCTTTCATTCTCAAACAAGTTATAGTACCTACGTCATTTCGCGCACTAGTTTTGTCAAATGCGCATGACGTACCATTTGCTGGACATATGGGAATTTCCCTTACGGCTTATAGATTACTAAAACACTTTTATTGGCCTGGGGTAAATAAAGACATTTCAACTTATTGTAAATCTTGCGCTGAATGTCGAAGTGTTGCACGTAAGGGTGCACATCAATCAGCACCTTTACAGGTCACGGATATTGCTGTACGCCCTTTTTTCAAATTGGCTATTGATATCATAGGACCACTGTCTGTAAGGTCTACCAGAGGTTTTCAATACATATTCCTTTAAAAAATATTACCACAGTGTCGGTAACAGATGCGTTGCTGTCTATATTTTCACGCATCGGGTTTCCGGAAGAAATCCTTTCTGATCATGGATCTCAGTTCGTGTCAGGTATGATGTCAGATGTTTTCAACACACTTCGTATCCGTCACTCTCTTAGTGCTATATTTCACCCTAGCTCTAACGGGGTCGTAGAACGTTGGAATGGGACATTAAAACAATTGTTGGGGAAGGTGACTACATCATTTCCTCAAGAATGGGATCGTTTTATTCCTGCTGTACTGTTTGCGTACAGAGAGGTTCCTAATCATACTGGTTTTTCGCCTTTTCAGTTAGTATTTGGTGCGAACCCAAGAGGTCCAATGTCTCTCTTACATGATTTGTTAATGGAATCTGATGTGAATAATAATAAGAAGAAATCCACTTATCAATACGTTACAGATTTACGCCAATATCTTGTGGATGCATGTCAGGTGGCGACTGAAGCATCTGAGATGGCAAAATATAAGACCAGATCTCGCATTAACCGAGATAGACGACTAACGTCTTTCTCAATCAATGACGATGTTTTTGTTCTCCTGCCACTCAAAGTAGATCACTTGTTAGTAACATGGCAAGGTCCGTTTAAAGTGG
The DNA here is from genome assembly GCA_024509875.1 of Oreohelix idahoensis. NCBI lineage: Eukaryota > Metazoa > Mollusca > Gastropoda > Stylommatophora > Oreohelicidae > Oreohelix > Oreohelix idahoensis. Next base: position 18,770 of record JAMPIV010008345.1, read on the forward strand.
TTGCAAAGAGAACTGACGTGGACTACGTCATCAATATGCGGGGTAAAGAAAAAACATTCCATGTTAACATGCTCCTACCATACATCACTCGTCCTCCTCAGTTACAATTCATTTGTGATGCTATCATGAACCAACCTACCCATCATGCATCTATCGCGTTGGTGGATGAGGTGCAAACCAATTTCGCTGATGTACCTTCTACGTTTCCGGTAGCACCTATTAAGTCTTCGGAAACATGGAATGATGTTATAATTTGTACTGATTTACCTGCAGATCATAGGGATCAAATTCGTTCTATGTTGGTATCCTTTCAGGATGTTTTGTCTGATCTTCCGGGACGTACTAACATTATCACACACGAAATCAAATTGTCAGATTACACCCCGATTTCATTACGACCATACGCCGTTCCTCTACATGTTAGAGATCAGGTGGAAAGTGAAGTAGATGGTATGTTAAAACTGGGTATTATTTCACCGTCCGATTCTCCTTTCTGTTTTCCTATGGTGGCAGTACGAAAGAAAGACAAGTCAATTCGTATTTGTATTGACTTTCGTCGCCTTAACAAGGTGACCATATCCGATTCTGAACCAATGCCTTTGCTGGAGGATTTGTTGCCACGCCTATCATCCGCCACTTTCTTCAGCAAGTTTGACCTATCTAAAGGTTACTGGCAGATTCCTCTGGCTGATGTATCAAAACCTTTGACTGCTTTTGCCACTTCTCGTGGATTGTTTCATTACAATGTCATGTGTTTTGGTTTACGGAATGCTCCAGCGACATTTGTACGCATGATGCGTCGCGTTTTAGGTAATCGCACCGATCTCATTTCGTATATGGACGATATTTGCATTTTTCATGATACTTGGGAACAGCATATCGCTGGGATACAGTCGTTGCTCCAAACTCTCAGAGTACATAACCTCACAGCTCGACCTTCCAAAGTCGAAATTGGGTTTACTGAGATTTCATTTCTGGGTCATAAGATTGGCCGACATACAATACAACCTGATGAGTCTACACTAAAAAGGGTACTGGATCTTGCCATACCAACTACTCAGAAACAAGTTCGTAGTTTGCTGGGACTCATAAACTTTTACCACAGGTTTATACCACGATTTTCCCTTTTAACTTCTGTTCTATCTGCTCTGACAAAAAAGGGTATGCCTGACAAAATAATATGGAACAAAGAATGTGACCATGCCTTACAGAACATCAAAACACAATTTTCAAAAAGTCCAATACTAAGACTACCAGACTTACGACGACCTTTTCTCGTGGTTACAGACGCATCTCTGAAAGGAATCGGGGGATGTTTAATGCAGACCTTTGATGGCGAGTGCCACCCGATATTCTACCTCAGCAGAAAACTTTCAGAGACAGAATCCAGATATCCAATTGTGGAAAGGGAACTTTTGTCATTGGTATGGACATTACATAAACTACAGAAGTTCTTGGTGGGTACACATTTTAAATTATACACTGATCAAAAAGCCCTCACATATTTACAGACTTTTAAATCGACTAGAGGTAACATTTTTATGGACCTACGGATTATAGGAGTTGCTGAATCTACCTAATTATGCATGCTGTGTAATGATGTATTGTCTACGTGAATAATAAATGGAATGTTACTAAAATATCCAGCTGTTATATTGATCGTTGTGTGGAATCTTCGAGTCATAGAAAGTATCGTTATGAACTATTGTGGCTGTCCTGAATCTTGTGGACCTATGCTATATAAACCTAGACACAGTGTGAAAACGAGCACAAACAATCAACTGAAGAATATAAACTTTTAACGCCACACAAAGGCTACTATCAGATTCCAGTAAAGCCTGAGGTTAGACCTTATCTAGCTTTTAGTACCTCGGAGGGACACTATGAAATTAACAGATTGCCATTTGGATTGAAAAATGCGCCCAGTGTCTTCTCTAGAATGATGAGAAAATTGTTGGGTCCCCTGAAAAATCCATGCATCACAAACTTCATGGATGATATCCTCGTAGCGACAGAAACGTTTGAGGAACACATTAACTCTCTGAACATGTTGTTTGATCGACTTAGAGAAGCGAATTTAACAGCCCGACCAACCAAATGTTGCGTTGGATGTAAAGAATTAGAATTCTTGGGATACACAGTCCATCAGGGAAACATGACCCCTGACCCCAAGAATTTGGAGAAACTGAGAAAAGCACCGAGGCCACAAATAAAGAAAGACGTGAGATCCTTTGTCTCATTATGTGGTTTCTACCAGAAATATATCAAAAACTTTAACTCTATATGTGCACCTTTAACTGATTTGACACGCAAAGGAAATCCAGATCGAATTACCTGGACAGCACAGTGTGAATTAGCATACCACGAATTGAAGGAAAAGCAAACAAGCAAACCTATTTTGAAATTACCTGACTTAAGTCAAGAATTCATTGTGAGAACGGATGCTAGTAATCTAGGGTTGGGTGCCACCCTGTTACAGAAGTCAGATTCACTGGATGGGGTATTAACCCCAGTGGCATATGCTAGTCGTAAGTTGAATACAGCTGAAAAAAATTATTCAACTAGTGAAAAAGAATGTCTCGCAGTGATATGGGCGATTAAGAAATTCAATATTTATCTGTATGGGAAAGCATTCAAGTTACAAACAGATCACAAACCCCTGGCTTTTCTAGCGCAAGTCAGGCATGAAAATTCTAGGTTACTACGCTGGTCTTTGCTGTTGCAGCCATATCAGTTCAGTATAGAATATATTTCTGGAAAAACTAACCTAGGTGCTGATTTTCTAAGCCGCCATCCGTGCGATGAGACTCAAGGTAATCACCAGGCATAGATAGAAATTTATCTATGTGTATATAGAATTAGGGACTGACATATAATGTCTGTTTTAAGTGGGGAGAATTGTGGTGAAAAATTCTAATACCCATATATAAATTAGAACATAAAGGTACAGCAGAACGAAATAATACGATAGGAAGAAGAATGGAGAAAGACCAGTGCTTTCCTGGTATAGATAACGCCTTAGTTGTATAACGCCGTAATGGCTAACACAAGATTTCTACTTGTCCTAATTCGTTCGTTCCTAATAAAATGCTTAAGCCTAACAATACGGCGATACCGTAGTTCTAAAAATAGAATGTGTAGTAAAATCTTTTGGACGACCTTGATTTGAAAAACTAACACTAGTGCAAAATCGCGCAAAAAGTTAGCCTTCGAAAGACAGACGGGCTTAGAAGAAAAAAAGCAGAGAGAGGTAGACGGACCATGTAACACAGTATCGCAAGCCACTCGCTGTGTGTCTAAAAATAAACCAACTCGCAGTGGGCATGGCCTAAATTCTTTAAATAAACAGTGATGAAAAAAAACTAACGATACGAGGTTAAGATTTGAAAACAGGTTTAAATTCTTATTAGAAAACCTGATTTTTTCGCAGGGCTCCTGACTTTATACTGATAGTACAGTCGTAAAGGATTGAACAGGTGGTAGTTGAATTAAACACTTAACATCGAAAAAAGATCGTATTCTTAACTACACCACTTAGCCCCTTGAAAATCATATATTCGTGTACAGGAAGGCTAGTGGACTAGGAATATGTAATAAATTATCTAAAAAGTCCATTAGATAATTAAATATTGATAATAAGACATATAGAGAACAGAGATACTGTCATGTTTGGTCATATCTGCTTGGGATGGAAATCCCTGATTTTTGTGAAACATAGTAGTGACAGAAAGTCTAAGATAGAACGTGGGAGGCCATTGGCTGAACTTTGAAGTTAAAAGAAATTGGATTGGGTGACCTATGAATAACAAAAAAATGCCTAGAAACGGAGTAGAAGTGAATGAAAATGTTGTAATGACTGGGTACTCTTTTGAATATATTCAAAACAATTGGTCAATACACTGGATATCGGCAGAAGAAATCTTAGAAGGGACGCCATATCGTTACACATTTGAGAGATGAGAGCAAGCAGTGTTATTCTAAATTAAATATAAGATAACAGCTTGGACATACCGCAGATCAAACTGTGTCAGTCATCTTTAGTGTGTTTTCCTTACGAATTGTGGAAAGCTAGATATTTTTGATCTGTATTTTATATCAGAGAGGAGTATAACTGCATATATATATATATATATATATATATATATATATATATATATATATATATATATATATATATATATATATATATATATATATACATATCAGTGGGCTGATCACCTGCTTGCCAACCAATCTGATTACGGAAACAATGATAGATTGTTTGGTCTGTTTTTGTTCCACAAAGACGCCACTAGGCGTGGTGGAAACAGCGATAGATCGATCAATTTGTTGTTGCCACATACTGCTTTGCCGGTTGATGGCTAAGGACGGAAGAAGAAGAAGAAGATATATATATATATATATATATATATATATATATATATATATATATATATTATATATATATATATATATATATATATATATATATATATATATATATATATATATATATAATAGCCCCTTCAGTCATAACTGACTATGGGAATGCGCCCCTGAGGTGACAGCCCTCAGCTGCTTATTTTCCTGGTGCTCCTTTCGACGTTTTCTCCTCACCTCTGCTTCTTGTGTGAGCCTCTCTTCGCCCAATCTGAGGTGGCGCCGTAAATAGCATCGCCACTTAGTGCGATCGGCAGCTTCATCCTCCCATGTTGCTGGATCCATGTCCAGTGCCCTCATATCTCTCTTGCACACATCCAATATATATTGGATTGCCATATAGTAACATAACACCTATCCTATTGTATGGAAGGGATTACAGTTGGAATTGCAGAGGCGTTGTTACCATTAGGGAGAGGAATACTGGTGTATATTGTCACATGAAAAGCTAGCAGTTGGCCTAAAGCGCTGAACTTTATGTTTGTTTGTACTGTCATGTACTTCTGTGTGGAATAGTATTATATACTAGTTAGTAAGAAGGATGCATAACCTTCACTTTCAGGGACCGTGGTATAGATGGTGATATTGCATCGTCCGGTCTGAGTACTGCGTGATCCAGAAAGTTGGCAGCAGACTCCCAGCACAAGATAGCGGCCATTGCCTATCCTATTATCAAACTGAGAAGCAAGCGAGCAGAGGATACAGGTTTCCTGCAGCTGCATTATGAGATAAGAGCATGTCAGCACGTAGAGCCCAACCTTGAATCAAATACCCCTGAAGTGAACTTTATTAAAGAGATAAAAGGGACAGAAGTTTTAAAGAAACAGAATCTGTGAATCCTTTAATATTATTTCCACCAATAACAAACACATGAAGTCGTGATGACAAACAACAACCTAGCATTAAAAGCCAGTATTACCTCATAATAATACACCACAACACTACACTTATATTACAAGACTGTTATGTGTCTGGACAAAGATCTTTTGTATAAATTCGTGTACATAAACATTGTGCTTACATTTGATTGTGATTTCTGATTCACATTGTAGTAGGATCAGGATATCTATATATTGAAAAAGCTAATACATTGTATAAAATTTAACACTTGACTTACTTAAGATAAATCTTTAAAGTGTTGGGTGTTTGTGAGTGTCATAGTGTTGTAAATTGTTGTGACTCTTAACTTAGGTGTTTATCTGTCTGTTGGTTGTTGTGAACTTACACTTCATCACTATCATAACCCTAGACATTAAACGAAGTCATCACACAATTCAAGAATAAGTCTGATTGAGGTCGAAATGTGGTAGCAAGCAAGGTCCTCTGTAATACACCAACCTTATTAGATACAGAGACCTTCACAGCTGATCTCAGTCAGTACACTAAGTCCCCTATAAATATTTATATAATCCCAACTCACCACACCTTCTGTGAGGAAATATTGACTCGTATTTTCTGAGCCCCCAGCTGATGGTGATTCAGTAACTATTACTTTAATAACTCTGTATGGTTATGTATTTAAAACAATATGAGTCATACTGGTGCAAACACACAATTCACCTAATAGTGGGTAATCTAATTATAGATTTATAGTTACATATAAACAGGTTTAATAATCACTGATTGGATAACAATGTCAAATAAATAAAATTGTTTATACAAAATGAAGTGATGATATTTCTCTCCATCGGATGATGTTAAATTTTGGTGGATAATAAGAAACACTGTGAAATGTCCTTTGGCTGTGCATGTATGTTACTTTACTGCCGGTGTGGGGTCAGTTGGCGTCTACTTTAGCTGCTATTGGTTTCCACAGGTGCTTTGGACTAGTCCTTCTCTTTAATAGTCAAATGGAGCCGCGCTAGCGTAGTGGTTACAACACCGCTCTGGCGACCGGGTGATTCAGGATCAAATCCGGGCGACGGCATTTGAGGATTTTTCGTCGACCGGGAATTGGACTGGATTAACTCGAGACCTGGCGAGGATATTTGAAGGAGTGTCGTCGACCAGGAATTGGTGGCTCCTGAGCCGACCCAGCTCTAATGGGTACCTCCGAAATCGGCGAGTATCTGCCTGAATGGCGAGGGACACCTGTCTCTGTACAAGAAAAGGGATACTGACGTAAAATCAATATCAGGTTAGACATTAAAAATAACCTGATATTTCGCTTCGAGTATTAGCGGGCGTACGAAAAAAAAAAAGTCAAATCTAGTTGCTGTAGCACGTCCCATGCAGTAAAGCTCGGGTAACTACACAAGTTGTCAAGCGTCTTCAAGACTCGTCTGCTTTTGGTGTCTAGCGTCGACTGCTGGTAACTTGTATCACAAACTAAAATGGAAACAAATGCCTTTTTGAGTATTGGGTCTCCTGATATAGGCATCAGGCGACCTCCGCTTCCATCCACCACTTCATCTTCCTCGGAATGTTTACACTCCCTGAGCGATAATTTTAACCCGAGTGAGTCATTTGCTTTTGGACAGCGGTATATAAACATACCTTTAAACTTACTACAGTGTTAGTATAATAAATATATACACCATAATATCATCATCCACTCCATATCCTCTATGGAGCCTGGGGCCACCTTTGCTGTTGGACCCTTGTGAGGAAAACCGCACGGAGCAGTTTCCAGTTCTTGCAGTAGTGGTTCATGTGTAAAAATATTTGCAATGAGGAGGTTGCCAGCGTCATATGCAATTGTAAATCCACACGCAAATTATATATGTCAAAATGAAAATATAAAATGATATAATATACATATTACAACTTACGCCGATATCAGGTGAACATAGACTTTTTGCACAGAAAAACGTCCGAATATTGTCGGGCAACTGTTTAGGATGTCACACCTTTCAGGTGTGTTGGGCGCCTAACTGGGTGCACTTGAAGTAGGATCCTAGAACTAAGAGTGCAAAGTGATGACTCTGAAGATACTCCCTTCTATTCTAATCTGAAAATTCACAACCATTCAGATGGCTGTCCTATATTGGGGTCTAATATTCCGTGTTCCTGGCTGTCTATGAGTTCTCCTTGACGAAACTGGAATTCAGGGAAGTGTCTTACAAAGCGGTATGTTATAAGCTAGATTTTCGCCACCGCACCCATGTTGTTTTGTCAAGGAGAGGTGATCCAGTCTATCTTAGCATCTCAAATGCCAAACCAATCGCAAATACGTGCCTGATTTTGGTTGGGGTCTTCCCCTCTTTCCAACAATCCTCATGTAGAACATTACTACATGACACCATAAGATGTTGCACTTTACATGGTATTTTCAAACTCCCTGACCATGTAAGTTCATCCGATGTTAGGTGTCATGTTTACCAATTCACTACGTCACAAATCAATATGTGATAATCTTCTCCGTGATATTACATTCTCGTAGTTGATTATTACGGCAAAGTCAATCTTCCAGAATTGTTAAATCACTTTCCGTATCTTAATCTTTAACAAGATTAATATCTTCAGACATCCCAGTGAAATCGGCCGTGTATTTGGGCTTGTTCTGTTTGCGAACTGACACCTATCTCCAAATACCATCTGTTATCCACATTGGACAGCTGAGACAAGATAGTCAGTGGTAATTATCTGCAACCAATGTCCCCGTATCTATGATTGTTAATTACCCTCTCCGACACGTCAGGATTTTCGCTCTATGCCTTTTGGCAACTAACCCGTCTTGGCACTTACAGATACCTTTGCTGTCTGTTGAAGCTGTTAAATAATCTAGTATGCAAGGAACTGCACCCTGCACAAATAGAAGTCAATGTTGCTTCGAAAACAGGTCAAACGGTTAGTTACTATTAGGGAGTGACAAGATATGGCAAGATAACGATGAACGATGGAAGCTAAAAAATGCGGTAAGGAGCGGGTGAGAAAAAAGGGAAGAAAGGGCATAGGAGAAAATTAAAGAAGGTCATAGGAAAATGTAACTGTGGTGGGTTTTGATGTTATACAAGATCAATATTATTTGTCTACAGAGTGAGGTCAGCTATGCAAGTCCCTGAGTCTAATAGTTGATGAAGATGTTCTCAGGGTACCTGACTGCTACCACCCTACGACCTCAATCTGCGATATATTTTGAGTCTATTTTATATTTTTGGTGTCTGTGTGTCAATATGGCTAGGTGTCTAGGGTAATGCAAATGTAAGGGTGAGTGTATGACAACAAACACAATTTAACTCAATGAAAAGTAATTCAACAAGTCAGTGGTTAAAGTTATAATAGTATTTTACAATTTTTAATTTCCTGTACCACAAATCTTTTTGGGTACAGGAATGTTTAAACTCAAAAAATGGAATGACATATATTTACAGTTAATTAATTAAGTCTATAGGACAACTTGTCCTTAACTGTCAATATGTAAATGTTTTTAATATGGAAATCCCTTGTGAAGCTCTAGATTCTATGACTGGTCACGATTATGAGGGACGAATTGTCTCATCACTTTATAAACTGTTTTCTTGCAATAGTGGAGAGTTAATGTTAAATGAACACTCATTAAGCCCGTAGAAGGTTTGGCTTAACTGAATTTCCTTGAGAAATTTGATGACTTTCTCAACAAAAGTACATTCGTCACGACTGTGAGATATTGAGACTGCTTCAGCACACTTGCTTCAAGTTATAGGCAAATAAACACTGTTGCCTCGAACTCTGCAGCTCCAATAATACTTTGTGGCACACTGAGTGTTATAGGATGCAACTCTGCAAATAAGAGGATTAAGGCTTCCTAAGTACTTCATACATAACTCTCTCCACATCTAACAATTATACATCATTAAACAGTTTAAAATCAGCTTCCTGTGCTAAACAAATTAGCTTTCGTCCCTATATTATTCTGTGACAGCTTCATACTCAGGAAATCTTCAATCTCATCAGTTTGATATATTCCTTTCATAGCAAATTTTATTTATTTTACCAAGTCATGTGAAACACTGTGACTTGCCGAAGACGGCCAGTGGTTTGCTGGTCTTACAGTCATAATAATAGGTATATCAATTTTCAAACCATATGGATTTTCATTTGCTCCATAATTCTGCTTAGGCATGCCTGGCTTTTTTAAGAAGTTTTAAGCTTCCACAATGGCAAATGTCGCACACCCCAAATTTGTGGTTTGGCGCTTATCTATGTGAGCCTCTACACATCCATAATGCATATACATATTAATAACACTGACAAACAACATTTTTCTTTCTTATATAAGAATAAGTGTTCTTATGTCAGTTTTTTGCGCTGATTTCAAATTTGAAATCCGTTTATCTCTATCACGTCAGGTTTTTAAGATATTTGTGAATACATATATTTTTGGGAAACCGTTATGTGCTCCGTTTCATTTTTACTACATAACTTATTAAAAATTAATAAAATGCAAAATAATTCCACTTTTTATACTGCTAAAAGATGCATGACATATGTTACGCTATTTTTCCAATAGTTACTGTATTTTGAAATAATTCTGAGCGAAATATGGCTTCTAGAAGTTGTAGAAATTCGACTGATCTGTTCTGTTACGTGTGCGGATATTTTACCGATCGTGTTCACCAGAAAAACTTTACACCATTACTAAAGAAAGCATATGAACTTTATTTCGATTCGAAAGTTGATGATGCAAATAAATCTTGGAAGCCAAATGCAGTTTGTTCGACTTTGTGCAAATACATTGGCAGGTTGGTTACGAAAATCGCCGAAGCATAAGTCGATGCCTTTTGGAGTGCCAGTAATATGGCATGAACAAGACAAATCACGCTACTGATTGTTACTTCTGCTTGACAAATATCCATGGTTTCACTTTTAAAACTAGAAAGTCTGTGGTTTATCCAAATATTGAATCGGTTTCGAAACCAGTGTCTCGTGATCCAATCACGTGTCCGATCCCAGTTCCACCAGAACAATATCCGTTGGACGTGAATGAACCATCAGAAAGTGATAGTTTACCTGCTTCAGAAACTAATTCTGACTCGGATTATATACCGGTGAATGATGGTGTTCACTTAATTAACCTTTCAGATCTAATACGTGATCTCGCTCTTACCAAAGGACAAGTGGAATTACTCGGTTCGCGACTCAAAGAATGGAATCTTTTAGCGCCCAATACTTTGATATCTAAATTTCGTCATAGACACAGAGAACTTGTTCAATACTTTGAGATGGATGATGACATTTGCTATTGCAAAATTCCAGTCGCCTACTCTGTTCATATGAAAGAAACTTATGACAATATGGCTATACTTTTGGCAAAAATAAAGTACAATGACTACCAATGGCGGATTTGTGGAGACCTAAAGGTCATTGCAATTCTCACGGGCATGCAGACTGGGTATACTAAATTTTGTTGCTTCCTATGTGAATGGGACAGCCGCAACAGACAGGAACATTATGCAAGAAAGGTGTGGCCTATCAGGGATCGTATGCAGCTCGGGCATAAAAATGTAATACACGAGCCATTAGTTAACAAAGACAGCATCATTTTAACACCGTTACATATAAAGTTGGGGCTCATGAAGAATTTCGTAAAAGCATTAGATAAAATGAGCAAAGCTTTCACTTATCTTCGAGAAAAGTTTCCGCAAGTTAGCGATGCAAAGATAAAGGAAGGTATCTTTGTAGGACCTCATATTAGGAAAGTTATTGCAGACAAACAATTCGAGAACTTGTTACATGGTAGTGAACTTCACGCATGGATGGCATTCAAATCGATCGTCGATAACTTTCTGGGAAATCACAAATCTGTCGACTATGTGCATATTGTTAAGCAGTGCATAGATGCATACAGAATTATGGGCTGTAACATGTCCCTCAAAATCCATTTGCTCGATTCGCATCTTGACTTTTTCCCTGACAACCTTGGCGAAGTCAGCGATGAACATGGAGAACGATTCCATCAAGATATCGCCGTAATGGAGTCACGTTATCAAGGACGGTGGAGGGTGACCATGCTTGCCGATTATTGTTGGATGCTTCATCGCGATGTACCACATGCCATTCACCGACGAAAGTCGACTGCAAAGAAATTCAAGCCTACATAATTGTTATACTTCTTGTACGAATGATGTTATAATACTGTATGCGTTGTTAAAAAACTTCAATTGCGTATTTCTCGAGATCCCAACCTGATAGAGAAAAACGGTTTGCAGATTTAAAAACAGCGCATTAAAATTGACCAGAAAAACATAGAAATGTTAGAGAAAGAAAAAAAAAAATTTTTTTTGTTAGCCAGTGTAATACATATACATATCAATAATAATGTTTATCTTACCGCAATCAATGAATAAATCACAAATAATAGGTTAACCGGCGATCAATGGTTCAAGCTGAGATCGCCACAGGCCAGAACAGCAAAGGCATGGTCATGAAAACCTTGTGTCTGATGATAACCTTATTTGAAAAGTTTTTTCTTCAAGTGGCAACTAAGTGTTAGCAAAACATTCGTTATATCCCCCTTTTAGTTATGCTCCTCTAAACCAATCAGATTAGGGTACGCTGACTTGACTCTCTTTTCAAAAATACACGTTCAAAAAATGTAACGTCCCCAAGACGCTCAAAGTTGTGTGGGGATATCAAGATGTTCGTCTTTCTGTCTTTCAGTTTTTATTTTCTACGTTATTTTTGTTAATATCTAAGCGATTTTAATGGAGAAAAGCAATTATTAACCAGACGACTGTCTGTCATCTAGCCCTTATGTTTTTATTCTTCTCTTTATCATATTTTTCATCTTTGTATTTTTCTTCTTCAGTTATTCATACTTTTCCTCTACGGTAAGATAACATATTATAATGATTAATATGAGGTTCCTAATAAAGAAGTATTATCATTTCAGTCGTCAACTGTCCTTTCTTTCATTTATTATTCAATTAGAATACAATACTTCATCTATGTTTATTACCACCGTTTTCGCTACCCTTCCCAATTTGGTTACTTAGTTTCACTTTCACAATGCATACGCTAGCTTAGATTTTCCTCCATGTTAATCCCCTCCCTTATTTTTGTCTCTCTCGCTTGTTCTAAGAATTGAAACACGCGTTTGGCCGGTCGCCAATCGTGGTTATGTTAGATTTAATTTCCAAGACGGAGAGGGACCAAGGCGGTGGATTTCATCGCATGCATTAGCAGATGTCCAAATACTTTATTCAAACCTTAACTGAAAGGGAAAAAATTATGTGTCCTAACAACGGTTGTTAAGGCCTTAGTTGATTTTCAAAACGCCAGCCTCTCACTTGCGTTTTGTGGTACCATAAGCAAGACCGTAACGCTTTAGTCAAAGGTTTTATTCCTCCGTCTCTCTCCTTTCACTCCTCCTTTTTTCTATCACTCTTTTTGGGAATGAAACACGTGTTATGTTATTTTTAAATCTTTTGACAGCGTAAGGAAAAAGCTAGTGGTTTTGGTATCGTTCACTTTGGCGTTACTGCTTTTCAAATCCAGCGCAGGCGTGGGCGAGGACTATGGGCAAACAAACATGGTTGGGATGGTAAATTTACCTAGCGTAAGGGTTTCATATTACTGTATTTGGCGATTGTATCACTGATCTCGCTACAGTAACCATCGACGATTTGACTGGTCACAGACATAACTAATTTGGCAATCGCAAACATGCGTCCGTGTGTTCGTCAGACATAAGAAAGCGGTACATTGATATAATAATGTTCATAATCGAAAACGCAGACTTTATTTATTTATTTTTATTTTTTAATTTTTAATTTTTTTTTTTGTTAGTCATTTTTTAGGTCGTCCACATATGACGTTACGCAGTGGAAGTGGGGTGGGGGGTGGGGGTGTTAAAATAGTATGACGTTGAGTGACGATGGGGGGGGAAAGGGGGGTTTGAAAAAACTGTGACGTCACACTCACTTCTTTCATAAATGATGTTCCTAGTTTTATCCGCAATAGTTAACTTTTATCTGCAACAGTTAACTTTCATCCGCAATAGTTAACAGCTTCCTCATGGACGACTTATATTAATACTGTGATCTCAGCTGAAATATCGGTTAATTGTCATAACATTTAACTGGCTTAAATTATTTTTAATTAAATATTTCTTTTTTATTTTTAAATAATGTAATACACACCTTAAAAAACAAAACGCAGACTAAATAAAATATACTGTGTAAAATTAGATTTAAAAAACATTAACGAGCTATCACCATTGCGACGACTGTCAGATGGGATAATAACACAAACGTTTAACAAGTTGAATCAACTGTGTGTGAGTGCGTGTGTGCGTGCGTGTGCATGGGGGGGGGGGGGAATAAAATGTAAATGCCTTTATTTGAGTTTGGCAAAGGTTGATCCCTGTCTCGTGTTGGGACGCAGCACAAG
>JAMPIV010008345.1:37500-220992 GCA_024509875.1 Oreohelix idahoensis
TAGCTCTGGGTCTGTCTTAAAAAGCTCTGCATTTAAGTTATCATGACCAGGAGCTTTTCCATTTTTTAACCCTTTGATTGCTGTGATGATTTCTTCTTTTTGTGGGATGTCTGTATTAACATCTAGATCATTTTCAGCCTCAGGAACATTCAATTGTGTCTCTGGTGGTTCCTTATTCAGAGTTTCTCTGAAATGCTCTGCCCATCTTGTTTCCTGTCCCTCTACTGTTGTGATGAGATTTCCTTGCTTATCTCTTACTAATGTAATATTGTTTGCACCTCGTTTTCCACTGATGATTTTAGTTATTTTTTATACTGTGCTTTGTTCATTTCTCAGTGCTGCCTCTTCTGCCTGTCTTGCAAGGTCATCCAGAAATGTCCTTTTGTTAGCACGGGTTTGACGTTTAACTTCCTTGTCCAGCTGACTGTACTGTTCACTATATATTGCCTTTAATCTGGGAGACTTAGCTTCTGTTTTCTTTCTTTTCATTTCCTTTCTCTTCACTATGGTGTTTAGCGTATCTGGTGTTATCCAGTCTTGGCTCTTTCTTTTCTGGAATCCCAAGCATGACTTGCTGCATTCCTTGTATATTGTTGAGATGGTGTTAAATATACTTAATCTCCCTTTAATCTTCTATCATTTCCATTTACTTGTTTAGCTTCTTCAAACTCTACCTCAGTTTGCTTAATATGCCTCAATACTCCTGATCAGCACTTCCAACTCATTGTCTTGTGCTTTTATTCCTCCTGACCAAACTTGGTCAGACCTGCCTCTATTTCCGGTCCTGAAAAGCATACTATAATTCTTATACATGTAACAAGTATTCTATACTCCATACTTACATGCGAGAGCATGCAGGTAGTTCTTAAAGACGTCGACTCTCCCAGTCGCTTACTTGTCGTAACTATTTCTGTAGACGACTCATTGGTTCACTCTCTGTGAACTCACTCTGATAAAAATATGGTTTTCCCCTTGGAATTCATTATTACCATCTATTCGTATATAACAGTACCAAGCTTGACCATCAATGTATCATTCAAATACTTCTCTTCTCTAGGTTGCTTAGTCAACAAAGTTCTCATTATTTATTTAACATGTCGACTTGGGATTTCTGATTTATTCCTCCTGTAATTTTTCATCAATATGAATGATAAGTTCATGTGATGATATACATTGATACACCGATCCCATTTGTAGTATTTGTATAGTTAAAATAATGTAGAAATAAAAATTAGTGGAGTTGTGAGGTTTCGTCTTCGCCCCGCCTGCAAACGCATCGGGTATTGTTAGACTGTAACGAAGAATAAATAATACTATCTTTCCCTAAAGTCCTTGAAACTATTTAGAGCATTGGGACACGATCAATCCTGTTTTCATCTGGAGGGGAGAGACGGAAAATGATACAATGACACGCGTTGTTTGGAAGCAAAAATAGAAAAATACGCGCGACATTGGTTTTGGCAGATTTGAAAATGCAACGAAAAGCCAATACTTGTTCGTTTCATGGGCACGCAGTTTGACGTATATAACCACACACACAGCGCAGTGTCTGCCAAGTAGCGTATTTTTCTGACGTAACGACTTGTGGTTTCGGTTTGAACAACGGGGGAGAGGGGACAAAATGGCGTATTTATATAAAAGTAGAAATTGCCAAATAATATGGAAAATATATGGAATTCATTATTACTGGGAATGGGGCCATAAAACCTAATTAGTTTGATAGAATATGATCTCCTGATAAATATTATGTTACAATTTTCAAAATTGCCCCATTAATACTAAAGATATTGACAAAATATTATATTGGCTCGTACAGACAGTCGGACAGACCCTCGTTTTTGCATTCACTATCGGTGACAATTTTTTGCACGCGTTGTTGAAAAGAAGCAAAAGAGGGAGGGTCAAAGTCCAAGTGGGGAACTTTGGGAGTGAGAGGCATGTATTAGTAGATTTAAATGTGATAGTATGGCAGATACAGTGCAGCCATTAGAGGAGAGGAATGTGAAAAAACTGGTACACCTTGTCATGTGGATGAGTTGGGTTGGTCAGATAGATCTGACCCAGGTCTTTTATTTTGCATATATTATAATTTGTGGAAATAGTAGATTAAACATGATGTAAACAAGGAAACATAATTTCATGTTACAGGGTGTTTTGTCTGGCACTAGTCCGGTGCCAGATTTCTGAGTGGTGAATTTGAGAAGACTTTGTATTCCAGTAGTGATAGGTGTACACGCTGTCTACCCTATTACTTTTGGACAAGTACAACAGTGGCCGTTGGCCGGAGTGACAACTGACAGCTACTACATATGCTAGATAAGTATATAATCTGGCACATGATCGTTCATCAACGAAAATTAGTGTTTCCCTAACTGAAATAAATAAAACTATTTCCACCCAAGAAATTAAAATTACAAGTTGTGAAATAAAGACATGGGAGTGATTACAGAATCCCGACCCGCCATCCAGTGCTAGTTTAACAGTAGTATTAGAAATATTTTGACACCATTATTAGATTTTACAATATGTGTTTGGACAGATTGTCCCTTTTGTGTAATTGCATTGCATATATGTATATAAATTGATTCCATTTGAGTTGAAAGTCCTGACCAGAAGAATACTAGGTACAGGACAAAATAAAATTGTAAAAAATAGTTTAATACCAAAATTTCCAACACGGTGTTAGTTCATTTGATCATAGACATTAATATTTGTGTATGTGTGTGTGTTTTAGTATTAAATTACCATCACATCACAAGTCCATAACCCTAGACACTAGACGTAGTCATCATACATACTAGTCAAGAATACGTCTGAATGAGATCATAAGGTGGTAGCAGAAAGGCACCCTGAAAACTCACCTTAAAAATTATTATATTCAGGGGCCTTCACAGCTGACCTCATTCAGTACAATATAAATACATAACAACAACAGTTCATAACATCTAAATCCACCACAGTTCAAAACCATACTTACAGGCAATTCCCTGAATCTCTCCCGAAATACACTCTCTACTGTGACTATAAGAACTTTCTTAATCATCTTCTACTCTGTCTATACGAAACTTCTTAGTTATCTTGTATAGTTACTGACTAGAGCTATCACATCCTCTGAATCTTCTAAAACTTATGCTATTTCTGTCTAACCACAGAATCCTTTAATCTTCTGAGTTATCTCTACAGCTTATGCATTTTCTGTATAACTTCTGAACTTATCTGTATAACCACAGAATCTGTTAAAACTGGTGGCAACCGCCAAAAGCACTTCTTGCTTCTTCAACTTCTGAAACCCGACTGCCCTTCAGAAACCCGCACACCTTTCTGACCTCTAGTCATTGTTCCCTGGTGCGTTTCTTTCGCTACCTATGATTCGTTCCCTAATCTGTTTTCCAGCTCAAACTATTGGTCGAGCTTTATTTACTACTCACCAGAAAAATACTCACGTTTTACTAACGCAAGCGAAGTTAGTGAACCGTTGTCTGTTATTTTTTTAATCCTAACTCTATTTTCTTCCTCGTGAAGTGTTTTAAACGTTCATCCAACCTTGGCAATGTATTTATAATGCCTGGGTAAACCCTACGGTGACATACTTTAAGCGTTCATATAACCTTGCCAGAAGCATAAACAATGGTTGGGCAAACCCTACGGTGACACGAGGAACAAAATGTCTCTAACTGGAGGGAACTCGTGCGGGGAATAAAAATGTCTCTAACTGGAGGGAACTCATGCGGGGAACAAAAATGGTTGTAACTGGAGGGAACTCATGCGGGAAACAAAATGTCTCTAACTGGAGGGAACTCATGCGGGGAACAGAAATGTTTGTAACTGGGGAACTCAAATGGGGGAACAAAAATGTTTGTAACTGGAGGGAACTCATGCGGTGAACAAAATGTCTCTAAGTGGAGGAAACTCATGCAGGGAACAAGATGATGAATTTGGAGCCCAACATATGAGGAAACGTTCGACTGGTTCAGTGATTAGAGCGCTTTTCTCTCGCGGCACAGTAACCGGGTTCCTTGATAGAAAACTGGTAGCGTCTCGCTTTAGTCTACCCAGTTGTAAATGGGTACCTGACTCTTGCTCTTAAGTTAGAGAGGGCAAAGGCATCGATGAACGGAACTGGTCATTCCGCCTTATAAAGCTGGGCCTAGTATGATGAAGTTTCTAACGCTTGACTCCAGCCAGTGTGACAGTTTCTAACGCTTGACTCCAGTGTGACAGTTTCTAACGCTTGACTCCAGTGTGACAGTTTCTACTATTGGACTACATTTTCTCTAACAAAGGAACAGAGAAAGTACACATGGCCGTCACCAGCAGCATTAATGTCGCTGTACATGTCCTCCATTTCCGTCATCTACCCACTTTCTTCTTCTTCTTCTTCTTCTTCTTCTTCTTCTTCTTCTTCGCCATACACTTTCAGACGTCAACTTAAATAAGTTTAAAGAAAGCATTGTCAACTTGAGGTTGTGTTATCTCTATAGAGTTTGTCCATTAAGGGCATGGATGGCAGTGACAACTGGATTTTACTTTAAGAGTCAATAAATGCAGCATTTTTTTTTTATTAGGGACCGGGTGGAATGAATCAACAAGTAGAACGAAGAATAGCAGAAATGGGGAACATGGAGGAGAGTGGATTAAGGTTGGTTGTCTCCGTGACAAATCAGATAACACAAATCGGGGATGCTAGACAGAGAAACCTAGGGCGCCAAATTTAACAATGCTTTATCATGCTCTTGCATATGTGGTTTCTGTAGCTGTTTGTTTTACATGGTGAGGTTGCCAGACACATGCACAACCTCATATTAGTCATATTGTACGACATGCATAAGAGAGCGTTAGTCCTTTATACTCCATCCTGTTTAGAATCGTGATGTCATTCACAGACTATTAAACCACTAAATACGAGATATGGGGAAAAAAAACAAGAGAACACTTTCGGGTAAATATTTTTGTTTAGTGCAGTTGAGAACTCATCATTTTTTTGTCAAATTAAAGACTAGACCAGGGTTCCTTGGCCTTTTTTAGTGCCGTGGACTCCTTTGATTGTTCGATGGAGGCTACTGACCCCTTTTTTTGTCTGATCAAGACTATCGACCCATTTGATTGACCGATCAAGTCTATGAACACTTTTGATTGTCCAATAAAGGCTATGGACCCCTTTGATTGTTCGATCAAGGCTATGAACACTTGATTGTTCGATCAGTGCTACAGACCTCTTTGATTGTCCAATCAAGGCCATAGACCCCTTTGTTTGTCCGATCAAGACTATGAATCCCCTTGATTGTCCAATCAAGGCTAAGGACCCCTTTGATTGTTTGATTAAGGCTATGGACACCTTTGATTGTCCGATCAAGGCTACGGACACCTTTAATTGTCTGATTAAGGCTATGGACCCCTTTAATTGTTCAATCAAGGCTATGGGCCCCTTTAATTGTCCAATCAAGGCTACGGACCCCTTTGATTGTCCGATCAAGGTTGTGGACACCTTCTTCGGGGGGGTGGGGGGGGGGGGGGGGGGGGGGGGGGAATGTACATTAAAGCATAATTTAAAAAGCTGTACATTGTAAATTTTAGGTTATTTACATGATCCGCTAGAATCCACTCATGGATTTAAGAAACCCTGAAGTAAACGTTCCAGACATAGTCTATACCAGCCTTTCTCACCCTTCTAGTCCTGGAGGAACTCATGAAATAATTTGTAGGTCTCAGTGAACATCAGCATGACAGTTATTATATCTACAGCCCATGTTACGTTAGCGTGATCAGTAAGTCTTACATATAATAATTCAAATAATGATCTCAAAACTCTTTTGAGTAGAAAATGATTTTTTTTTTCCTGTGGATCTGTTTACTTTGTGTCTTCAGTTCTGCAGAAATTTGAGTCTACACATTAGGTGTTTGACGTCTAGTCGGACAGAAGCTAGCAAAAAGTTAAAGTTACACTTAGGAAAAATCTGTGATAGGAAAGATTACTTTCAAAATTATATATATATATATATCGCATGAATAAGTGCTGTATAAATATTGTAGCTAATAAGTGTGTTTAGCGTTTGGGGGAGCATACATGACTGAAAGTAGTTAACGCTACACCACACTGCGACTAGAGTCCTATAAAGAAGGCTCGCGCTATAATGCGAGAGGTCACACTCTAAACAATCTTAGAGACATCATATATAAAGAACAACTCTTATAAGGTCTGTGTTAAATACTTTATATTCATTGAGGGTCAGATAGATGTTTAAAGCTCTCATATGTACGCCAGTGATTTTCAGACGTGCATCTGAGTGCAGCAATGATATTTTTTAAATGTTATTTGTGTACGACCGTCTTCTTCTTCTTTGATCCATAACCACCAATCGTCAAAGCAGTCAGCGGCCATCACGCCTGGTGGCGTCTTGTAGGGCAGCAACAAATTAATTCCATTTTGCTCGATCCGCGGCCATACTTCGTACAGTGCCCCAACTGTGGTTCATTCTTTGCATCTCAGCTTCCACAGTTCTCCGCCAAGTTGTTTTTGGTCGGCCTCTCTTTCGCTTTCCCTCGGGGGTCCATAGCATAGCTGTTCTTGTGATGGTATCAGGGTCCCTTCTGAGGACGTGGCCAACCCAACTCCAGCGTCTGCCAGCTATGATGGTGCGCATGTCCTCCTGGTTACTCCGAATAAGTAGTTCTTGGTTGCTGATGGTGTTTGGCCAAAAGATTCGGAGAATTTTCCTTAGGCAGATTGTGTGGAAGGAGGACAGTTTCGACATTTCCTTCTCTGCTACTCTCCAACATTCCGCACCATAGAGAAGCACAGAAAGTACACGGCTCTCATACAGTCTTAATTTGGAGTTTGTGCTGTAGTGGGAAGACTTCCAAATGTTGTTGAGAACAGCAAAGGCTGTTCTCGCTTTATTCATTCTGTTTTTAATGTCCTTGCTTGTTCCACCGTCAGGTGTTACTATGCATCCTAGGTAAGTAAATGTGTATGTCTGTTCTAACTTCTGGTTCCTTACTGCTATTGGCTCAGGATTGTCCACATTTAGTGTCATGACCTCTGTCTTCTTGAAATTGATGTTCAGGCCAATCTGCTGGCCATACTTATTCAGTCTATCGGTTTTGTCTTGAATGTGTTGATGTGTTGATGTGCATCTGAGTGCAGCAACGATATTTTTTAAAATGTTATTTGCGTACGACCGTGCACCAGTATTAAACTAGGCATGGCACGGTATGACGCATAGATGTGTTTGGATACAATCAATGTAATTGAGGCAGATCCAGTGATTCTTCGTCTTGAGCAGACGTTATTTGTTCCGTGGTCTTATCCCAAGTCTAGGGAAGACGCTGCTATGAAGTTAGTTATGACCATCTGAGAGATGATGATGTTATTCTTGAGCCAGATATGCCAAGAATCGTTTATCGCCAATATTTAGCCAGAACCGGCTTGTTGAAGTATCTAGCCTCAGATACATATCCTCCAGTACCGTTACTGTAGAGCTTCAGCCTCACCAGCTATGTTGGCTGTTAGTGCGTTCAGTCAACGCTAGAAGATATCTTGGATCGTGATTAAATATATATATATATATATGCTCAAAGCTATTAACATGGTAATTTTTGTGAACCCATGCATCCTACCAATTCGTTCCTGTAGAGCTTCCGCTAACCTTGATGTGATAGCGGCTGGTGCGGTCGGACAACGTCCGTAGTGACTGTTATTTACTATGTACATTTTTGCCATGACCATGCTGATGAAAAATGTCGGAACTACTGATGTCAAAGTATCATCCAAATAAGTGTGTTTCATCACTAACTTTTGCAACGAGTCCAGCATCTCTTCGTTGCCAGTTGGTCATATTGTCTTGACCCATTCACCATCGTTACCCAGTCTCATTGTCATTAGCCAGATCATCATCATACGACAAAGTAACGGCCCACAGTATATTCGCGTCATCCAGAAGTACGTTGGCTACATTAGCAGGCCCGACAGACTAGTCAATACCAATGACCCATAAGAGACGTAGTATAGCGGTAACATAAGTGGCGGCCAGTACATGGGGAAATTTTTGTTAATTGAAGATGCATCCACTAACTCTTTCGTCAATGTTCAAAGAAACGTCAAGTATGTATACGAGAAAACACCATCAACGACACCGCTGTATTTGAAGTTTACATTTTAACGGTCGACCTTACTGACCTTTACGTGGTCAATGTTGGATTTTTATTGTGGAAATTATATTGCTCCCATGCAGCACCCGATACCTTTCGACGTCGAATCCATGAAAAGAGGGATTTCTTTAAGATAAGTGGCTCATTATATTGTGTGTGCACCTTGTCACCGCTGCTTGTTGTGGTCGAGCCTTTCTTTGATTATGTATACATGTAACCTATATGTTCTATGTTCTATGTTCCATGTGGGAAGGTTGGGCGGAGACCTACGTGGGGTACATCCCAGCTTCACACCAGGGCCCACGCTAGGTATTCTTTAGGGACTTTACAGATTTCCCGCAGTGGAAATTCCGGCCTATATTTGCCGAAGGATTTCGGTCTACTGTGCTTGGTTGTCTGTGACACCCTAGTGTTTAGGCGTAACGTACTGTTTAATTGTTGTTATTGTGGTATTTTATGTGCCTTAGTTTATTGATTGGTCCAGTTTGTAACTGTCCGTCTCTATCTTACTATTTCTTATGTTTATACAAATTTTATGTCTATACATTGTGCAGTCACTTCTTTCGTTAATTTTTCTTTTCGCAGGCTCATTACATTTTGCAATACCTTTTTACTTTAATTCTGCTTTATTTCTTTAGTTGATCCTGCGAACGTTCTCATTCGTACTTTGGTATCCTGTCTTCTTGTCAGTTGTTCTCTGTATTTTCATCACATATTGCCAGTCTTAAATGCTCTATTAATTTTTTTTCTTATGCATGATTTATTGATTGATATTTATTGATTGTAATATATATATTAGCATTCCTAAAATTCATAGGAATTTAAACATAGGTTCGGTGGACAAGAACCTGTCGCAAATTAATTAGTCGGTACACAAAATACAATATAGACGTGTTTGAATAAGTAAGTTAGCAGCTCAAATAGCTAGACAAAATGTTTACGCTATATTATTTTATCAAGCAAGAGAAATCGCTTGGAATGAACTCGGATGAGTTGAAGAAATTCGCGACCACAGAATATGCTAAAGTCCAGGAATTTGAAATACAGAAACGTCATGCAGAAGAAATGAAACTTCAGATGGAATCTGAAACACAGCAACGTCAGGCAGAAGAAAAGAAAATGCAAATGGAAGCATTTTTCTTTATTCAATGCAAATGCAACTAGAAGCTACTGAACATGAAAAAGAAGATTACATGAACAAAGGATGCTTTTTTTTTGCGTTCGCCCGCTATTACTCGATGCGAAATCTCAGGTTAGTATGTCTAACCTGAGACTGATTTTTACGTGAGTATCCCTTTTTTTCTTGTACAGAGATAGGTGTCCCTCGCCATTTAGGCAGATACTCGCCGATTTCGGAGGTACCCATTAGAGCTGGGTCGGCTCACGAGCCGCCAGTCCCTGGTCGACGACACTCCTTCAAATGTCCTCGCCAGGGCTCGAGTTAATTCAGTCCAATCCCGGTCGACGAAAAATTTTCAAATGTCCTCGCCCGGGTTTGATCCTGTGTCACCCGGTCTCCGGCGCAGTTTGGTAACCACTACAACAGCGCGGCTCCCACACAAAGGATGTTAACTTTGGAACTTGAGAAAATCAACCTAATGAATGGTAATGGTAAACAAACTGCTTCTGAGACTCAGACAGTCCCACACAAGAACCATTTTAGTTCTTTTAAGATACGATTACCGACGTCGATGACGTACAATTCTTTCTGAATAGATTCGAGACAGTATGCGAATCACATAAATTAGATAAGTCAGAATATTGCGTTAATCTTATGGATTTGCCTACAGGAGAAGCATTGACAGCTGTGAGTATCTTAGAGGGTCCCAGTAAAAATGATTACATTGCTGCTAGAAGTATATTGCTCAACAAATATCAACTGGATGAAGACGGATATAGGCTCCGTTTTAATAACATTCTACCAGAGAATGGCAAGGATTTATTGCCACTATTAATCTTATATTTAATCGTTGGATCGAACTTGCTGCTATAGATCACACAAATGATGCCCTTATGGACCTGATACTGAGGGACAAGGTGATGTCCTCAGTTAACCCGTTATTTCTCTCGTTCTTGCATAAACGCAAACCAGCAAACTTAAATGCTACAGAACAAATCGGGCGTCAGTTTCTCACCGCTCACCCCAACATAGTCGTTAGTAACTCTAACATAAGGGAAGCGTTACCAGTAGCATCAGCTATGTCTTGGAATAAGAACACCATACGTACTAGATCACAGAGTGGTGATCGCAGCTTTGGTAGGTGATATAACCATAATTATGGTTAGCATCAAGGGAGCCAATTACGTAGCAATTCTCCTGCTCCAAAAGAGTGGAAATATTTCCAGGGATCTCAACATTTCCGTGAAAATAACTCAGGAAATGGAAGACATGATAACTCCGAAAATAATTGACAACATTACGGTAATACTTATAATGGGATACGAAATTCAGGTGATAGACATCATGCTCAAAATGAAAACAGGTCACGGAACTATCAAAACTGGAGATATAATCAAAATAAGAGTTACAATTAGGAACACAATTATGACCGTTAGCGATATAGAGGCAGATCTCCGTGTTGCCGTCCCAGTGTTTCCTATTTATTTGTAGAACTGGGCACGGTACTAAATAGGGGTGTTATATGGCCGGGGTGTAGGTTTCTTATTAGTACCGGCACGGCACTAGATAGTGTTCTATCTTTTTCGAGAGTTTGTTTAACTGGCCATTCGCCAGAGGTGTTCCTTAGCTCACTTAGGTATAGTGGACCAGGTTCGTATTTTATTTTATTTAAAGTCCTCTCAATTGCTGATGTTGTTTTATTTGTTAAGAGTCTTGTAAGTTGGGTGGAAATGGAACATATTCCTTACAATAGTCAATTGTATTAAAATCATCAACAGCTGGTAATTGTCAAAGGTTTATTTGTTTGCTTTCAACAATGTAACAAGTCAATTCAAAAATCTATATACAAAATGCAGTTCATCAGTCTGTGCAGACATGCATGACGGCGGCATTCATATTCATAATCAGGCACTGTGTTATTGCTGATTCAAAGTTCATATTTTATCTCCTATATATTTTCCTTCTGTGATCCTGTACCAGGGGTTAGCACGTCTTATGCTACTGGGTTTATTTTTGCTTTATCTATCTCACCATATTTTCCTTGGTTCGTAGGGAGATATGTCATGTTTCCACTTTTCTTCAATCTAAGTGCATGTCGTCGTTCAGAGACATGGTCTAACCAAATACCTTGGCAAATCAAAATCATGAAAATTGGTTCATACTTACACAAGATCTGAATCAAAATAATCATATAACCACATGATGATCCAGAATACAATACTGAATAAACTTTTATGCCCTTTGTTGAGTTCTCGAACAAAGAATTATTGAACCGAAAGAACACATCTTTCTACATCGCGGTTCAAATCAAGACTGCTCAATTATGGCGTCCGTTCTCGCTGGGGAAAAGCTTCTGAGCTCCCTTATTGGGTAAAAAAATCACGTGACTAATTTTTGACACGTAACGCGACTCTTAGCCTAATTAAAATTTATGCCACTGAATTATTTTATAATCTGTTTCTAGGAAAGTAGAAATTTATATGCTAATCTGGGTTTTATTTTTCTTTGGTTAGAAAATAGCCTGTTTCCAAAGAAACAACGATGTACACGGCTACATCCGAATAATGGTAGATCTCATAGGCATGCTAGGAAGCATAGTAACACCAGATGGCGGAGCAGGCAAAGACATCAACATCAGAATGAATAAGGCAAGAACAGCCTTCTTTAGCCTAAACATTATTTGGAAGTCCTCCCAATACAGCACAAGCACAAAATTAAGATTATATCAGAGCTGTGTGCTTTCTGTGCTTCTCTATGGTGCGGAATGCTGGAGAGTTACTGAGAAGGAAATGTCAAAATTGTCCTCTTTTCACACAACATGCCTAAGAAAAATTCACCGAATCTTTTGGCCGAATACCATCACTAACCAAGATCTGCTTACTCGTAGCAAGCAAGAGGACATGCACACCATCATAGCTGGCAGACACTGGAGCTGGGTTGGTCATGTCCTCAGAAGAGACCCCGATGCCATCACAAGAACAGCTAAGCTTTGGACCCCTGAAGGAAAACGAAAGAGAGGCCGACCAAAAACAACCTGGCGGAGGACTGTGGAGGCTGAGATGCAAAGAATGAACCAGAGTTGGGGCACTGTACGAAGGATGGCCACCGACCGAGCAAAGTGGAATCGATTTGTTGTTGCCCTACAAGACGCCACTAGGCGTGTTGGCCACTGACTGCTTTGACGGTCGGCGGCTAAGGATCAAAGAAAAAAGAAGAAAAAAATCATAGGCATGCAAACTCAGCTCAACTTGAGCCTAGTATTGATTCAAATAAGGGTAACAATGATGTTAATAATGTCGCTGCTTCTTGCTCTTTTGACTTTAATCTTGCAGCACAGTGCCCAGAGTGCACTACATTATTTCAGCGCGACACAGTCTTTACCTTGAGATGCGGCCATCCTCTCCCGACCCTTCCAGCATTGACGGCTAAGGATGGTACTGGGTCACTACTACTACACAAGGGTTTGGTAAACGACATTCCTGTGAATGTATTAAAAGACTCGGGCTGCACGACCGTCGGAGTCAGGCAGTCACTGATACACCTGTCGTGTGCTACATGTGATTCTGTAAAATGTGTAACGTTCTAGGGTATGTGTATGGTGAAGTGGCACAGTGGAAACTTTAACACAACTGTCACTCCGTCAATATGTACACATCGCCATCTCCATTTTTTACAGAATGTATTTAATATGAATATTGTAGTGGGCGTATAAAAGTTTGTATGCTCTCAAACCCAGTCGCCGACCTTATTGTCGGGAGAATACACGGGGTAAAAGAATGTACACCGGAGCAGATTGCTGACTGCGAACGCAGTCAAGAACGTCCACTCATGGAGCAGCAATTCTGGCTCAATGAATAATAGCTTTACATGTGAATTATCGACACAAATCAGCACAATGAATGATGATGATTATTTAAAAATTTAATGTCAATCAGAGTTTACAGTCTTTTATTATTAAAGTTGCAACAAAATGACTCTTCTTTACATGGTGGTAATTGTGTATCGCGCGAAGCGGGTTTAGTGTTCGGTCGCCTCTCCTTCCTGTAACCGCAGTATAATTAATGTTAGGGTTAATTTAGTTAAACAGAATGAGATAGATTGTGATAAAAATTTTCGACACTGGTTCTTACTTAAGAATTGAGTACTTGTGCGGATGTTTCGTGATTCTCTCTCATCCGTACGTTCACAGGTCTTAGTACCTAAAGACCTCAGAGTTCATATCCTACGACATACCCACGACTCACAGTCTGCAGGACACATGGGGTTCTCCCGCACTAAGTCTATGGTACTTTCGTCATTCTATTGGCCAGGCGTTACGAAGGATGTGACTTTATATTGTCGTTCCTGCACGACATGCCAGGAGATAAAGGCAAAGGGTCCTCGCCATACAGCTCCGATCCAAGCCGCTGACATACCTATATGACCATTTGAAAAAATGGCTATCGACATTATCGGTCCTTTACCAATCATGTCTGCTAGAAGACATAGATACATCCTCAATTGTATAGATATGTGAACTCGATGGCCAGAAGCTATCCCTCTTAAGAGCATATCTACTGCTGATGTAGCAGATGCTCTATTGGCTAATTTTATATCGCCTAGGTTTCCCTAAAAAAGATACTTTCAGACAGGGGTACATAGTTTGTTTCTAAGACTATGACTAATGTGTTGGCCATGCTCCGCATCGATAGATCGCAAAGTCCTGTATACTCCGATGAGCCAAGCCGCTAAACATACCTATATGACCATTTGCAGAGGTGGCCAAACTACGGCCCGCGGGCCAAATCCGGCCCGCCAACCAGTTTTGACCGGCCCGCCAACCTGTTTTGGCAGGCCTCTTATTGTTGATTGAAAATTTCTGTATACTCCGACCACTGTGCTAATAAGAAAAATTACAAAATAGCACGCAAAGGCACCAAAAACAAAACTAAAAAGACCCAAAATGTACGATTAACATCTCCCCACCTCCCACAACACCACCAACTCTCTCTCTCTCTCTCTCTCTCTCTCTCTCTCTCTCTCTCTCTCTCTTTCTATCATACCAATTGAGCTCTACTAGATAGTGCCGACAAAACGGAAATGATAACGTCAAATCTCTGATCGTGCACGTGGACAGGCGAAGACAGTGTCGGTACCTACTTTGATAATGAGAAACTGAAAGCAATGACAGATCTTTTCTGCGGTCGGAAGTCTCTGAGATCCAATGATGTTGCTTTGTCTTTAGCATCGGTATGGGAAAGTGATCGTGGGAGTGGGGGTGGATGGTAGGTACATTTCTATAGGAAGGAGTTGAGGTGCACAGTTGGTCTTGTGAAGTGTGTTAAGTATAAATCAGCCAGTGACACTTCTGGGCTTGTAGCTGTTGTGCACGTTTTCATGTATAAGAGTTTGCATTTGTAAAAATGTTTTCTAAGTATAGAAAAGTGGACAGTGAAAATCGCGCATTTAAACCAGAATGGGAGTTCGATTATTTGTTCATTCTCAATAAGGATAATAAACCTCAGTGCTTAGTTTGCGCCCAAGTGTTAGCCGTAGTGAAGGAATATAACTTGAAACGTCACTACATCACAAATCATCAGAAAAAAAACAACGACGAGCATAGCAGCGAGTCGAGAAAGCTTGTGATTGAACAACTCAAGAAAAAACTGAATCAGCAAAAGAGTATATTTAGTCATGTAAATAAGATTCAGGAATCATCGCTCATGGCGTCCTATGTGATTAGTTATGAGCTTGCAAAAGCAAAAAAGCCGTTTACTGATGGAGAGTTTGTGAAAAAGTGTGCAGTTCAAATGGCAGAAGCGTTCAATGAAGAAAAAGTAGTAAAAGAATTTCAAAATGTACCTCTTTCAAAACAAACCGTAGCTAGGAGAACAGAAGATATTAGTTTGCATTTGTCCCAGAACTTGAAATCTTTAATTGAAAATTGTCCATACTTTTCACTGGCGATTGATGAAAGTACAGACATCACAGACACTAGCCAGCTTCTTATTTTTGTTAAAGTGATCCAGGAAGACTTTACTGTTTCTGAAGAATTACTGAAAGTTTGCTCTTTGCATGGTACAAGTAAAGGGGATGACATATTTTCTGCAGTTCAAAATGCCATGGAAGAATATGGTGGGTTTGAAAAATTGTCTGCTGTGTGTACCGATGGTTGCAAGGCTATGGTTGGGAAAAATACTGGTTTTGTTGGACTTTTGAAGCAAAATAAAATTGACGTGCCTACATTACATTGCATAGTTCACCAAGAACCTAAATGACACTATGGCTACTGTAGTGAAAATAACGAATTTGATCAGAGGAGGACACAGCTCTCTAACTCACAGGAAGTTCCTTGCATTTTTAGAAGAAGTGGATTCTGTTTACGGTGATCTCCTGCTTCATGCTGAGGTGAGATGGCTTAGTCGAGGAAAAATGTTTAATAAGATTTTTTGTGAACTGAAGGATGCAATATCTGACTTCCTGCGAGACAACTTACCTTTTTCAATTGATCTTCCAAATAAACTCAAAGATATTCATTTCATTCAGCACTTGGCATTTCTCACAGATATAGACCTAATACACCATTTTAATGTACTGAATTTGCAGTTGGAAGTCTTCCCCAGTACAGACACACACACCAAATTAAGACTGTAGATGAGAGCTGTGTACTTTCTGTGCATCCTAAGGTGCGGAATGTTGGATAGATTACAAGGAAAAAGGCAAACAATTTTTCAAATGATGGGCTATGTTGATGGCTTCAAAAAGAAACTGAGCCTATTTAGTCTGTCTTTGCAAAAGAATGACCTGTTTCATTTTCCTTGTTGTAAACAGCTGTCTGAGAAAGAGAGTGTTAACTTCAGGAGGTACACAGATGACATTGAACAGCTGATTTCTGAGTTTGATCGTCGATTTCAAGATTTTGAGATGTTTCGTCCACAAATGGAACTTTTTAACAACCCATTCAAGTGCACAATGGAGTCTCAGCCAGCAGAACTACAATTACAGTTATGTGAACTCCAATGTGACCCATTCATCAACACAACAGAAGCAATTGGAGCTGATTTGTGGAAATTACTACCAAAGGAACGTTACCCACTTCTGAGAAAATGGGCCCTAAAAGTGTGCTCTATATTTGGTAGCACATATCTTTGTGAGACAACATTTTCTGCCATGAAGCTTATCAAATCCAAGACCAGAAACAGATTAACTGACTCTGTATTATCCCATGTTCTCAGAATTGCTACGTCACAAATGGAAGTAGACTTCAAATCACTGGTGAAAAGTTTTGATAAGCCACACTCTTCACAATGAAACAACACATAAATGTATGTTTGAAATAAATAATTACATGTCATATTACAAATTACAACACAAATTAAAATAACAGATTCATTATATTTTTTTAACAGTAATTTCAGTCCGAAGACTGGTATACATGTCTTGGCAGATGTGCAGTACAGTAGTTTGCCGCTGCTTTCTGTACATGGTTCATTATATATGTAAAACTAAATCTCAGAGCGTTATTTTTTAAGGATTTTATAGATCTGACCCTCTGGTGTTACCCTTTACCTTAATCTGGCCCTCGGCCAACCTTAGCTTGGCCACCACTGATATGAACGATGATACTCAGTCATCATACAAATATGTCATCGCATTAAGACATAAAATTATCGACTCATGCAGGTTGGCTACCTCCGCGTCATAGTCCGCCAAAGAGAAGGCAAGATTCTTTTTAAACAGATACAGGCGTCTACGACAACTCTTTCCTGGTGACGAAGCTTATGTACTGCTTCCACGGAAAGATAATCGACTTCTTATTGCCTGGAAAGGTCCTTTTAAAATTGTATCTCTCATTTCTGACGTCGATTATATTGTCGACATAAACGGGAAACACAAAACATTCCACATCAATATGTTGAAGGAATTTCACTGCCGTCCAGACTATCTTCAGTTTTGTCTTTCAGTCTACTGACGATTAACCCTATCGTTTACATTATTATACATCTTTGTCAGTCATCCAACAGGAGGAATCTACTTTCGCTGACGTACCTCTGCCACTTCCGGTAATTCCGTTACATTCTACTAAAACATGGCAAAACGTCACGATTTCTCTTGAGCTATCTGCTGAGAAATAAAAGCAGGTTACTTCTTTACCACGATCATTTCAGGATGTCCTTACCGACATTCCGGGTCGGACATCTGTCATTGCACATGATATGGTGCTGACCAATATCTTGAATGTCACTACTCCTAAAACCAAGAAACAAGTTCGAAGCCTCCTCGGCTTGATCCAATTCTATGGACGCTTCATCTCAAACTTGTCAACCATCACTGCCACTCTTTCCAGTTTGTTAAAGAAACGGTCGCCAAACATAGTTCAGTGGTCACAAGATTGTCAGGCCACTTTAGATAAGATTAAATTTTTATTTTCATCTGCACCTATGTTACGACTCCCAAACAAAAACATACCTTTTATACTTCGCACAGATGCGTCGTCTAGGGGAATCAGGGCGTCACTCATGCAGAACTACTCAGGAACACTTCACCCAGTTCTTTACGTGTATCGCAAGTTGACGGAAACAGCACGACATTACTCATTGGTGGACCGGGAACTACTAGCACTTGTGTGGTCCATTCTAAAATTACAGAGATTTCTTCTAGGTGCCCACTTTGTGGTGGAATCCGACCAGCGAGCCCTTACAGCACTCAAGAGTAAAGATTTGAAAAATTCTAGATCTGCACGTTATTTTATCGCCTTACAGCAATTCAATTTCGACGTGAAAGACATTCGTGGAACAGACAACGTCGTGGCAGACCTACTTTCACGTTGCCCACAAGAAACCACTGACACACTGGAAAACTTATCGTCTTTACACTCGTATTACGTGGCATCTTAGGGCAACAGCAGATAGGTTTTCTTTGCCATTGTTTATGCTGAAAACATCTGCACGTTGTTTATCGAAGTGACTGGCACACTCGTATTACTTATGCTGAAAACAGCACGTTTATGATTTTCATTGCGAATCGTGACACCACGAACTCCACTTTATGAGTGTCCAGCTTACTCTTTATTCTCATAAGTGTACATGGATGTTTTTGGAACTACTAACTTTATCGTTTAGAACAATATGTTTCTTTGACTATTGTGTTTTTCATACACATTTCCAACAAACGTAATAAATAAACAAAGCTCTGATTGAAATGATAGTTAACAATATACAATGATACGCCAGGACACTTTTATTACAGCCATTTATATTAGAAAGTGACACTTGTTATCTTGGATTTGAACATTTTAGCATTTCTCATGTGATTATTTAGCAAAAACTCTTTCGGATCGTTTACTAACTGCATGGCTAAGTTTGACTATACATCATCCACAATACATGACTGCTACGATTATTGTGTTTAAAACGAATACACACTCGCCTTATAAATATATATAGGCTAATTATTGTATGGAAGCGCAACATTCGTTCATGACATGTTACAGGCGCAATACTATCTCTACACATTAGATTATAAGAATAGCTTATGATTATATAATTTAATAGTATACTACTTAGGTACTTATTCAAATAGTATACCCTTAGGGTGTGTTGTTTTTTAGTTAATCTGATTTTCAGTTCATTTTTTCAAACTTGCGTTAACAACTGGAAGCAACGCAGTTATTTGCAACGTTTACTTGATTTGTCACCCTTTTCAAATTGTCACCACTTATGCTTATTCTTCATTTCATTTCTTTTGTTCTTTACCTCATCGATGGATATATAATACATAGTTGATCTCTGTCAATTTTTCCATTCATCATATTCTTGATTTCTACATTAATTTCCTTCTACCAAGTTCATCTTGTGTTACTAACTTCACTGATGATACTATTCTTTTAGCCGTCTTATAATTGATTGATTGTATTATTAGTGATGTGACTGACCTCACTATAGAAAAAAAAAAATCTTCGATTTTTTTTTGCGTGGGGGTCAATGTAAATTGTTAAATACTTTATATTCATTGAGGGTCAGATAGATGTTTAAAGCTCTTATATGTGCGCCAGTGATTTTCATACGTGCATCTGAGTGCAGCAATGATATTTTTAAAAATGTGATTTGCGTACAAGTTAGTTATGACCATCTAAGAGATGATGTTGTTATTCTTGAGCCAGATATGCCAAGAATCGTTTATCGCCAATATTTAGCCAGAACCGGCTTGTTGAAGTATCTAGCCTCAGATACATATCCTCCAGTACCGTTACTGTAGAGCTTCAGCCTCACCAGCTATGTCGGCTGTTAGTGAGTTCCGTCAACGCTAGGAGATATCTTGGATCGTGATTAAATATATATATATGCTCAAAGCTATTAACATGGTAATTTTTGTGAACCAATGCATCCTACCAATTCGTTGCTGTGATATCGGCTGATGCGGCCGGTCAACGTCCGTAGTGACATATTTACTATGTACATTTTTGCCATGACCATGCTGATGAAAAATGTCTGAACTACTGATGTCAAAGTTCGTCCAAATAAATATGTTTCGTCACTAACTTTTGCAAGGAGTCCAGCATCTCTTCGTTGCCAGTTGGTCATATTGTCTTAACCTATTCACCATCGTTACCCAGTCTCATTGTCATTATGCCAGATCATCATCATACGATAAAGTAACGGCCCACAGTATATTCGTGTCATCCAGAAGTACGTAGGCTACATCTGCAGGCCCGACAGACTAGTCAATACTAATGACCCCTAAGAGACGTAGCATAACGGTAACAGTCTGGCAATCTCAATATATATATTTGACAATCCGACAAATATTAGCATACGATTACAACGGGCACAGTGCGAATGCATTAAACTAAAATAACTGGCTAACAATTCCTTAACGACATCATCGAAATACCCTGCTAAGTTCACAAAATCAATATGGTGCACAACGCGCTACTGGCACTGAAATATAACGGAGATCAACATACTCAGAGACGCTACGTCAAAAGACTCACTGACTTACAGAAGAACTCATGCTTAACTGTCACAAATACCTCCAGCACCACGCTGGGCACAACTTAACAGGTATCAGCCAGACAGAGAAAATCCTCCACCATCTTCTCCATATACGTCTTCCCTCAACGGCAATCTTGCTGGTCTCCCCGAACACACTGTCCGGCTGAACTATCCTCACGCAATCCCTTGCGTAGCCCTCAGTCACATGACTAGCTACCTTTAGTTTAGCTTCGTGTCACACACATGCCATCATCAACAATGACCATCACTCACCCTCTATTATCCATACACGTTGCCTATGAGACACAGGTGAGTAACACAGTTGTAAAACATCCTGTGACATCCATCCTCCTCCTCAAGAAAGAAAAAGAAATTTTCTTAAGACTAGAGGATGACATATATTACCTCAGTAATGTTACACAAATAGGAGGTGTCTGCCACTAATCCAAAAGAAAAAAATACACATTGTAATAATACATTTAAAAAATGTAATTGCAAAATGCAAAGTATGTCTAATAAATTAATAAATGTCAGTGTCATATGAACTTCCATCTTATACCAATTTAACTTCAAATCTCATACTGGGAGAGAATAATAAATGTGGCTCATAGACTGAGCTGTGAACTGTGTTACAATAGCAAACTTGAAACAAAACACAATAATCATAACTACTGAGCTGTGAACTGTGTTACAATAGCAAACTTGCAACCAAACACAATAATCATAACTAAGATGGTATTAATTTTCAATTCCAGTTAAAATACACAGGGAATGAAAAACAATTTTCAGGAAAAACACTTCCAAACAAAACATCAAGAAAAACGATCGTTTGACCCAATGTACGATTATGGTAACCATGAGGTATTCATGACAAATACATCAAAATACATTCACAGTAGCCATGAGTTATGCATGACAAATAAGTCAAAGGCAAATGAATTGTTAATACCATACTGTTACGGGTTACTCGGGTTCTTTTCTTTTGATATATCTTGTCTAGGGTAATACTTCATTGACTTGTGAGAACTCATCACGGCATTCCATTATGCCGGTAACACTTTTAAATGCAGCCTGTAAAATACCTTTCTTACACTTCAACAATAAAGAAGTCCTCTAAGGCCAGTTTGGACGTGAAGACGAATATTCATTTAATACGTACACAAGCTCCAATTGACATGTATTCAATATTCAGATAGACAATGGCATGACCTAGCCAGTCTTGAATACGTCGCTATTCCGTCGACTATGGACAAGATGTCTGCGACATGTTGCTGTAATCTTTATTAAATATTTCCACACACATTCCTTGATACACAGCATTCGCTTGTCCTAAAATATCAGTCCAGCATAGATTCCATGAAGCAGATGGACGATCTAGCTGCAATAAATCTTTATAACTCTGTAGTAAGAGCACACATATAGGAGCTGGACAATTATGCGTCCGTTCACACTCAGTGACACACATGAAAGGCCACCAAGTATCGCTCATTTCTGCCAAGTGAAGCCGGCAAAGACGACTGCTATATTTTGTCCAAAAGACAATGACGTACTTCCAGGAGTAACCCAGGAAACGTAATATCAACAAGCTGGTCCATAAACAAGCCTTGTCGAATACGATAGATATGTTATGATTTTACTCATAACACATACCTTAAGTCTTATAACAGTGAATTAGAGAAGTACAATGTATCAGTACATATTAAGTAATCACCCTGAAGGTATAGGAAAATTCATCATAATTTGAACAGTTGCATCTTCAAACGTCCTACATTACAAAGTGTTGCCCATGTCTCAAAAAATATTACATGTCTCAAAAAATATTACAAGTAAGACAGTTTCTGCACCGACATAATTTACCTTCTCCTAGAAAATGTGTGTAACTGTAATTTTGTCCTGTCTCAAATATTTATTGCCCGAAACGTTACTAAAACATTAGGTCAACAGCCCGTCTCAACTTTCATTAAGTCAATTATCATGTGTGGTTTGAGTTAGGAGGCACTAATGATTCGGTTCGAAGCAACGCATTCTATTCTCGTAAATACTGCTCAATACCATTGAAGCCAGTGTAATATCTTAAGCTCTACCGGTGAACAACTAACAGGTGGTTATCAAGCATTGACATACGTTTCACCTTAACGGCTCTCCGCGCCCCAGATCTGTTACGAAAAGTAACACGCGCGACCAACGTTGAGGTTTCGTCTAATGGAATCATCTCAACAAACTTCACCTGTCCAACCTCGCGAAAGAGCTTTCTTAGTATCCACCAACTGGTACTCAGAGGAATATTACGTACCGTTACGGTGCATGCGGCAGGTCCCTCACTGTTAACACAAACTTTCGTCACATGTCCTCGTCTAGTATACCGACTACAACGTAAATGACTGTTTAAAACTTTTCGAGGACTCCCGTTTGAATCATCATTAGTAACATTTTCTCGTTGCAAGTCGTGTTTACTCGGAACCTTTTTAGGCTGTTCACAAGCACCCCAGCGATGCCATCGCTGACCATACTCGATAGCTGGCTCAACCCGCGCGCATCTATCAGTTCGATGGACAGGATATTTCCTCGTCGAACTATCTCCGCGATCGTCATCATACCTGACGAAAGGTCTATCATCTCGGAAATAAAACCGACCATACCTAAGTTTCTTGGCGCTATGCCTTTGCGTGCTGTGCGATTGATGGTGGTCAGACGGTTTCTCATCTGCCTGAACATTACATACACAGGCAGCACATGCCTCAGGGACATCGACTTTGTGTATGATCTTGCCCAGATGAGCAGCAACATAACACTGCCCTAATGCTGACATTTCATCTTTGTGCTTTGGGTT
Source organism: Oreohelix idahoensis (assembly GCA_024509875.1). Lineage (NCBI taxonomy): Eukaryota > Metazoa > Mollusca > Gastropoda > Stylommatophora > Oreohelicidae > Oreohelix > Oreohelix idahoensis. The sequence goes on from JAMPIV010008345.1 coordinate 60,572, forward strand.
GCGTTCATGAAAAAATGAAACAAGCTCAGGGCTAGCAGAGGACAACACTTTGCCTCTGAGAATAAGATCACAAAGACCGTCAAAATCTTTAGAAATACCGTCCCTTTTGATCAATCTATTCAGATACAACTTCATTTTTGACACAAATAATCCGACATCTTCGTCAGTGCAAGGCACAGAACTCCTAAAAAGATGGCGGTAATCTTCAGCGGTTCGCTTAAACTTTCTAAGTAACCGTCCCTTAATAATAGGATAGTCCCTTCTGTCAGCCACAGAAATACTAAAAACAGTCTCCAAAGAAGAACCTGAAAGAACAGTAAACAATGTGGAAGGCGAGCATTCCCTATCTTCTTCTCTTCTTTGATCCATAACCGCCAACCGTCAAAGCAATCAGCGGCCATCACGCCTGGTGGCATCTTGTAGGGCAGCAACAAATTGATTCCACTTTGCTCGGTCGGCGGCCATCCTTCGTACAGTGCCCCAACTGTGGTTCATTCTTTGCATCTCAGCTTCCACAGTTCTCCGCCAAGTTGTTGGATCGAGTAATGTAACTTTCGAAGTGAAAACGAAGTGATTCCCTATCTAGCTTCCACGCAAGGGCCTCCAACTCAAACTGTTCCAGAAACATGTCAATGTCATGTTTTTGTTCGTCGAAAACAGGTAACCGCAATGTAACCGGAAGTGAATATTCATTGTTATATGAATTATACTTAGACGACTCCATCTGCAACTTTGTTAAAGTAATTTCCTTTTCTACTTCAATTTTCCGTAATTCTGCCTCAAACTTTTTAGTTTCAAAATCTCTCTTCTGCTTTTCAGCTTCTAACTGCCTAATTTCTCGCTCTATCCGTTCCTTTCGGTCGTCGTCCTGTTGCTTCTGACATTCTTTATATTTTACTTCTGACCATTCCAACAAAGAAGTTCCGCTCAGTCCTAACTTCTCGCCAATTAGTACAAAATCCATAAAGCTAGACATAATTGTACAATCAAACCTTGTGAACACTTAAATAAATATCGTTTAGTATACAAATTTCTGAAGCCAAGTCACACCTGGCAATATCCAACACTTCTACAACACGAAGTATACCTACTAATTATTTAGTCAGCTAAAGTGGCGATTCTTTAGCAATACCGAAACAACAGGTCAATGCAAAACAATATAACAAGCTTGCTGCTTAGACAGATATAGGGTATACTAATGCTAATATACAATGCTACACGTCAGTAACAATTGCAGTTATAACGACAAGTCGTAATGGAAAGCAGGAAAAAATACACTCTTCCAAAAATGTGTAACCCAAACAAAAGCTGAGGTACGTGCCAACGTGAGGTCTTTTTATGGTTTGACAAAAAGCAGGAGGGAGTCAGATGAACAACAAAGAGAAAAAGCAAGAAAAATTAATTATACAATAAATTACAATGATGTATTCCAGAAAAGAGACAAACACATGTGGTAAAACTGAGTTAAATTTGAGAAAAAAAAATGAATACAACTACTTAAAGACGAATAACAGAAAAGTCTAGTAAATAGAAGAAAGTGAAAGAAACAATGAAAGTGAAAAAAAACCCAACAGAATGATACGAACTAAACAATGTAATTAAATAATCTAACTGACGATCCTCTGTAAACTGGTGCTTATGAAGATATCTGCTACTCCTCACAGGGATGGTAATGATGGTTCACAAAACGTTAAGTTACTACATACAAGTCACAAAAATGTCCAGTCAATAATGAACGTGGTTGACGCCTTCTAAGACCACAAGGCTTGGATACAGCTCGAATAACAACGTTAGTGTTCCCCTGTCAAACGAACAGCAGGAATCAAGAACGATAATGACGTCAGTAATGTTCAGTTCACTCCCGTATGGAAATCTTTATGTTGAATAACAGTGTCCAGAAATCTTGGTATCTTGGGGCAGGTAAGGAAACAGTTCAAAACCCACTGTTCACGTCCACACAGTTCAAAGCCATAGATGTGAAATAATGTAGCATCAGTAAACGCAATGCGTCAAGGCACGATCGTGTTGACAGCACACACCAGCTCCACACCGCAACTCATCCAGATTCTTCAGGCGTAGGAAAGTGTCACTTGAACGTTCTGGGACCAAGCTTTCATGCAGAACTCAGTAAACAAACGCCATTGTCCAGATACATACACGTCAGCACACGTCAGGTCTTCCAACTGCCATACAGCGTACTGCTCATCACATCACACGTCAGGAAGTCGTTTGGTACAGATATGCGTACCACAGCAGCACAGGAACACGCGTTATAAGGCCAGGCCAGCATGAAGTCAAGTAAACGTCGTATGATACTGGTACGAGTGTACCAACAGCACAGAAACCCACGTCAGGGTGGTCATGTAAGCACGGTCAGACACGTCTCCACACGTGTCCACAAGTACAACAGCGCCAAACAGGATCACAGAGGGAGGTCTTCAAGTACATACAGGCTTGTGCGCAGATGTGTAGGAACACGCAGTAACTCAGTCTGGTTCGCAGCTGTATGCACTGCAGCGCAATCTCCTTGGACAGTTGGACTCCTCAGGGTCATCTCTTCAGCCAGGTAGGAAGTAACCAACTCGCCCACCAAAAACCCAAAACAGACCCAAAGCCTAACAGTAACTTTGATGACACAGCTAGACATGAAAAAGGATTACTATCCTCAAAAATGTCTTGACATCTTCGCCATTGCCTGGAAATACACTCAAACCTCTGAGCTACGACACTACGACAAAATAACAAAAACTTTGCCAACACGTATTGTCAGGTAACACTACCGTTAGCCCTGAAAATGACGACCACAAGCCTTGAGCTGGCAAACCTCTGTCCCGTGATAGGACCCTAACAACTCCACTGGCAACACTATAGCAGTACAACACTACTTGATTTCAAGTAATGATAAACACAGCGTGTGAAACTACGACATTGATAACAGCACTCTGATTGAATACCACTGAATAGCCAACTAGTTACTCACAACTTCTGAACTAACATGTCTGATACACCTAGTTCTGACTAAAGTCAGCAAAAGCCAGAGATACCGAATGTTCCAACAATAAACTCCGTCGTCTTCGCCTACTCCTGGAGGGTGCTAATCACTTAAGACTGTCATAGTACTTCATCGTTGCATTGAAAAAACCCGTGAAAAGAACTTGTCGATGTCTTCCTGCACAGGAGGCACACAACTTACAAATCAACAAATTCACAATTGAAAACTCTCCGGATCACAACAACACCGCCTTACACAATCCAAAAATACCTAGCCTACCAAAACAAACCGTGTGTCAAAAGATCGAGAACCGTTAATCCCTGCCAATCACGTAGCGGAACTGACACGGTGGACACAAGTAAACTGAACAGGGGGTAAATGTGAAAACAGGCCCAGAGAAAAAGTGACACAAATAGGTAACTAAACTCACGCTTAAAGGAAACTCCTTGCACAATATTTAAGTAAACTGGGCAACTCACTATCCCTACTGACGAACTAAAAATGACAATACCGTAGCACAAAATGTCTCTGAAAGTGATAAATTCCACGGACTCCCAAATAAGCCCCCAGCTGGGAGCCGCGCTAGCGTAGTGGTTACAACACCGCTCTGGCGACCGGGTGATTCAGGATCAAACACGGGCGACGGCATTTGAGGATTTTTCGTCGACCGGGATTTGGACTGGATTAACTCGAGACCTGGCGAGGACATTTGAAGGAGTGTCGTCGACCAGGGACTGGCGGCTCCTGAGCCGACCCAGCTCTAATGGGTACCTCCGAAAACAGCGAGTATCTGCCTGAATGGCGAGGGACACTTGTCTCTGTACAAGAAAATAGGATACTCACGTAAAAATCAATGTCAGGTTAGACATAAATAATAACCTGAGATTTCGCCACGAGTATTAGCGGGCGAACGAAAAAAAAAAAAAAAAAAAAAAAAAGCCCCCAGCTGTCGCATGAATAAGTTCTGTATAAATATTGCAGCTAATAAGTGTGTGTAGCGTTTGGGGGAGCATACATGACTGAAAGTAGTTAACGCTATATCACACTGCGACTAGAGTCCTATAAAAAAGGCTCGCGCTATTATGCGAGAGGTCACACTCTAAACAATCTTAGAGACACCATATATAAAGAACAACTCTTATAAGGTCTGGCAATCTCAATATATATATATATATATATATATATATATATATATATATATATATATATATATATATATATATATATATATATATATATATATATATATATATATATATATATATATATATATATATATATATATATATATATATATATATATATATATATTTCAGTTAGGGAAACACTAATTTTCGTTGATGAACGATCATGTGCCAGATATATATATATTTGACAATCCAACAAATATCAGCATACGATTACAATGGGCACAGTGCGAATGCATTAAACCAAAATAACTGGCTAACAATTCCTAAAAGACAACATCGACATACCCTGCTAAGTTCACAAAATCAACATGTCGCACAACTCGCTACTGGCACTGAAATATAACGATCAACATACTCAGCGAGGCTACGTCAAAAGACTCACTGACTTGCAGATGAACTCATGCTAAACGGTCACAAATACCTCCAGCATCACGCTGGGCAAAACTTAGCAAGTATCAGCCAGACAGAGAAGATCCTCCACCATCTTCTCCATATACGTCTTCCCTCAACGGCAATCTTGCTGGTCTCCCCGAACACATTGTCCGGTTGTACTATCCTCACGCAATCTTCTTGCGCAGCCCTCCCATCATTCTTTTTACGTTGTACTAACCCTATATGTGAATTTATTTAACAAATAATCTGTATAGCCGAGTTGATTATTACTTGATAATTTAATGTATCACTCATGCTGTCTGTATTAAGTATTTATACGTAAACAGGCAAAATCCTTCATTTAGTAAGTTGGGGGCTCTTTCTGTATCGAGAATTCAGGGAAAGAAGATAATGTCGTAGGGAAATAGAAGACTTTCCATAATTTATTAGAAAATACTATATAGTGGAGAGCATTCGCCTTCTCTTCTTCTTGGCCGTATCTCGAAATCGTCTCTTTCTTTTTAACGAGTCAATTTCTGGAGACCTTCTTGCTAAAATTCCATAGGCCATCCCCATCAAACTGTAGCGGTTCGACAGTTGGTGCGCCACGCAGTATTACTAAATACGATACATATACTGCCATAAGGGAGTGAAGAGCTTTAGAAATTGTATCGTGTGTGCTTCTGATTTTTTTTTTATTTTTTTTTATTTTTGCTTGTCAACTGTATTTCTGTGCGAGATTCGAGCTTCTACCGCTTTGGGTGGGCGGTAGTTATGTTCTGTAACCGATATATTGACGCATATTGCTTTCCTTACTTCCTGTAATGTCAAGGTATCTGGTCTTTGATTGGTCGAATTTGTGTGACGATCTCGATTACATTTTTATTCAGTTTTCTGCCTCTCTCTAAATTAACTTTCTTACAAATACCAAATGTCGGCGTCTATGGCCTAATGGATATGAACGCAGTTTCATAATCCAGATATACCAGGTTCGAAACCTGCTGCAGGCGGTTTGGTAGTAGATCGCTTTGTGTGGATTTTTAACAATGGTATAAGCGCCGTACCGTTCAGAAAGCAATGGCAAACTACTGAATGAAAAAAAAATGCCTAGAAAAATCACAAACAGCCAATAAAAGCTGGAGTTGATTGCCACGTCCTGTAAAGGATAAGCAACTAACTAACAAATACCAAATACCTCAATTACCGGGCAGTTTTCACAATGGACGGGGATGCGCGAGAGCAGCACAACATACAGTTGTCCGATATTGGACTCAGTAAACAGCATTGATGAAATGTGTGTCACGTGGGAATACAGTGGACACCATGACAGTTTATCATTATGACCCTTCAGCTCCCTAACAAGCATAGGCCTTCAACAAAGTCTACTCATGTCTTTTTTAAACAGAGGACCTTATTCCGCTTTAGATGGTCGAGTTGAAGTATTGAAATTATTACTTTCGGTCGTCTTCTCTGTGTTGTTGCAGTTTTTATTTGACCTCTGCGTCTTGTTACAGTTTTCATTTGACCTCTATTAATTGTTGCAGTTTTTATTTGAACTCTATTAATTGTTACAGTTTTTATTTGACCTCTCCAAATTGTTACAGTTTTTATTTGACCTCTCCGTGTTGTTGTAGTTTTTATTGACTTAAAGTTTTTTTTACAGGATATGGTAGTATCGTGCCCCGTGCACCTCTTTGTCGCCTTGTACGACATGCTTAGCCGCCTCTAACGAATCAATTACAGTTGACCTTCACGACTGATAAAAACAAAAACAAAAAAATTAACCGGTAATAGTCTCCCGGGTCTGATGGGACGAGGCGACGGGTACGAGCACGCCAGTACCGCTCACTCCGATGATCTCTTATCAATTCTATAGCCAGGACAATAGCCTGGCCTCCGTTTTTTTTTTCAGCTCGTCTCCCTAATAATCGTGGCCTGTTCGACTTCCGCCCACAACAATAGCGGCCGGTGACTTATTTTCTTTTATATGGTACAACAAACGCTAGGGGCATCCGTTTTTGAAACAGGGTCGTTTGCCAGTTGTTTGTTTGCGACAGGCCATAAATGGCTATATTAGGTCTCACGATTGTGCTTTCTCCGCCTTAAATATTGTACCGGACAGCTGATCACCTGAGATGACCTCCCTCGACGGTGACGATCACACACACACATACACAAACTCTCACATACCTGGTGTTTGAAGGTTTTTTTGGGGTGATAACTTTTTATAAAGCAACTGAAGGGCGTTAAGGCTAAACAACTCAGTAATTATTTACTATGTTAGCAGTCCAAGTTAGACTGATTATATAGATATTAGATACTAATACGAGCGTATTACAAACATACAGATTAGATAAGACTCTCGAAGACCTCACCCTTCTGAATTCTCACAGGCAAGTCCGCTATGGCGCGATTTGTATTTCCAAAATGATGGACACGCCACTTCTGTACAAATTGCTCACCAATAAAGTGCCAACAGGTGTGGTATGTCATTTCTACGTGCTAGCAGTGTCGTATTTAGAGGGAGTTATTGGCTTCAGCCCCCCTACCCCCCCCCCCCTTTTTTTTTCGCTCACTGGCCTTTCACATTATTCATAGTTTGTCTGTTTTTCTACTGTGTGTTGCGTTTAAAAATGTTAGATTACAGGTGTGACTTAAAGCATGTTTATTCAATATTTAAACAAATAAAGAGGAGAAACCTGAGGCCTGTAAACAGTAAATAAATAAATATTACACACGTAAAGGTATGTTTCAGGCACTCGTGAGAAATAAAGACGTAGAAAACTAGACAACAGAAAACTAGACAACAGAAAACTATTCAACAGAAAACTAGACAACAGAAAACTAGACAACAGAAAACTAGACAACAGAGAACTAGACAACAGAAAACTAGACAACAGAAGTGATTGGTGTCAAGAACCAATTTAAACTGTGGTTCCACCACTGCAATGTGGATTTATGATAATAAATAAGGCTCGTTCTTCCCAGGATACAACCACACCACAATGGCTGACATAAGAAATAACACCTTTAACAGGAACTTCCCTTTAATGCTGTCACATATGGAAATAGTGCAGCAGTGACTGTTTACTTTTGCTCTCCCTCCCCCCCCCCCCCCCCATCTAGGGTGTTTTTTTTTGGCTACACGAACGCCTGATTCACTATCGCAATTAACACGCGAGCCGTTGGGCAATTAAGCACGGTGGAACAGAGCGAAGTGCGCAGCACGGCGTAATCGTTCTTTAATCAGGGAAACACGCGGGCAGAGGCCAGGCGTTAACAGTTTCTTTGAAGAATCAAGGGCGATAAGTCTGAGACGTACCTTGGATTGTTACATTTTCAGGGGAATTAACTTACGTAGCTGATATGCGGCAGGCGGGGAGAATGAAAGACAAGCCAGAGGTTGTCTGTCGGCAGAGGTGAAGAAAAAACCTTTCATTCAGGAATCGAACCGTAGATGTGCCCGGCCCTGGCCGTAGGTGCGACTTTCGCATTAAGGAGCGAAAGAACGGCATCTATGGATATATATCCCGTCACCCCAAAAGTCATTATCAGTTGCTCAGAGAATTTTCTGAAATAACTAGTTCGATATCCTAAGAGTTTTTCGTACAAAGTGAATGCTTAGATTCGTGGAGTTGTTTCCATCTTTCTCTGTTTGCGGCTGATCAAAAACCCAGCGAACTAGCGGTCTTATGGTCATTTGAAATTATGGTCATATGAACTTATGTCTCATGAACTATGGTCGTACGGTCCGTTGGTCTTATAAGTGAATAAGCAACCAGAAACTTTATAATATTGTTGAGTCTTCGAGCTATGACCTGTGCGGTCCATTTTCTTCATTTTATGAGAGACACCAAACTAGAACAATAATTTTAAATGTTAACTGGACCAGAACTATACCAGATTTTACCTATATAAATCTCATCAGCCAGCTGTGGCACAATATATTGTCAGCAACATTTGTGTAACTTAACATAGTGTCTCAGCGACCAGAGGCGAGACAACACAGGAAATATATATGTATTATTCCTCCTATGTCGGCGATCACCACGTATGAACCTTACTCCAACCAAATGAAGGCAGAGATACAGTATTTATCCCGAAAAACAATTAAATCACCAACTCCCGCGACCACCGTGAAATTTGCAGTCAGCAACTACGGCTAGTCTGGGGCTGGATTTGGCAAAAATTAATATGACACTGAATAGTCTTATTACTTATTAGTGTTTATTTCCACGGAATGCCTGCGACAACTATTGGTAAGCGAATATGAATGTGGCCACAGTATGAAGGATTGAATGAACTGTAAGAGAGTAACATAATTTTCTGTTGTTACCACTATCATACAAATCTTTTCTTTTTTTGTTCTCATTAACCTGAGTATTTACGGGATAGATTAATTAGGGACTTGTCCTTTGTTTTCTTTACTGACTATTCCATACACTTATTGTTAACTTTTGATCTTTTGGGTTAATTAACCTCTGTTGGGATCTTCTTTTCTTTTCCTTTACCAGAGGGGGGAACCTATTTGATTAATTTTCATTTTTTGTCTGTAAACCATGGTCTATTGATGTATATGATTTATGTTGTAAAGTTCTAGTGATAAATAAACTTAATAAACCTTAAGTTATCGTGTTGGTCAACCCCTACCCTATCTGTTATCCATAGTTGTTTTTACGTTTGTGCGTATTTGTCACAGAATTGTGTGCATGTGGGTGCAGTGTAACTTGTATTTTGTACAAGGAGAGAAAGTGCGTCTGATTTAAAATATAGTCGTACAGATAGGCTGGATTAGAGAAATTACTCAATCCAGATACTGTCTTTTCTCTTACACTATCACCTCGTGAGAAAAAAACTATTTCTTACACCTTACTCTTACATAGTTATCACTATCACCTCTGCTCAGACAGGACTATAAACATCTATTACCTATCTGATAAAAATCTACGACAAATACTATGCACAATACAATAAGGCCTCACACGGCCAACGAACGCATCAAATACAATAATGAAATTCCACTGTAACTTGCCTTAACAGCTTAAACTATCAGCATCATACACGACAGTACGACTTACACTGAAAAATATCCTGCCATGACTATCGCTCACTTGAGCGGCAAAACTGTGACACAGTCAAATTATCGTCAACTTATAAACCTACGGCCTGAAAGTTATACACACTAGAAACCACACTTCTCTCGAATTACAACATAATCATCACTCAGGACCGAAACATGGCAAGCGCTCATATAATAGTCCATAAAATGAACCACACAGCAAACTTGCTGGCCAAAAGGGAAATCCGTCCGTCCTGGACCAAGGCTAGATTCTGACTCACTAAATTTGCGCCTGATTTCCCGGCTTCCGGTAGTCACATGACTCACCGGTTCGGCTAGTCCCGTGCTCGCCCGGCTGACTTTTCGCCGAACGCAGTACATACGATGCATTGCGAAAAAGCGCTGAAGCCTGTAAACAGTAAATAAATAAATATTAAACACGTAAAGGTATGTTTCAGGCACTCGTGAGAAATAAAGAAGTAGAAAACTAGACAACAGAAGTGATTGGCTTATCGGAGAATCGAACCCAGGATATTCCGAACTACACCATCGCCTAGCTAAAGAAGCGAATCACACTATCCTCCCTGCCAACTAGGCACCATAAAAAATAGTGCTTCGTAGACGGGGGTATTCAATGTGCACAGTATCATTAAAACGTACTATAACATATTAGCTTACAACATGTACTTTTTCATATTAGCATACAGCAAGTGTCTGGACATTTTAACATATATCAAGTTTCTGGAAATGTTAACATACAGTAATGTGTCTGGACATGTTAACATACAACAAGTGTATGGACACATTAACATTCAGCAAGTGTCTAGACATGTTACCGTGCAGCGAGTGTATTCATTCATAACCCTCCACTCCCAAAGGAGCATAGGCCTTCAACAAACACATGCCAAGTCCTCTTGTCACGTGCCATCATCTCAAGTTCTTTCCATGTTCTCCTCATCATTTTCACCTCTGTTTCCAACTCTCTTCTCCATTTACTTCTTGGTCTTCCTCTGCCTCTCTTGCCCTGGGGGTTCCAGAACAAGGACTGCCTTGTAATGCTATCAACAGGTTTCCTCAGTGTGTGTCCTATCCATCGCCATCGTCTTCTTCTCATTTCTTGTTCCACTGGCACTTGTCTAGTTCTTGTCATCAGTTCCACGTTGGTAACCTTGTCATACCATTTTAATCCCTCTATTCTACGCAAGCACCCATTTATGAAAGTCTGTAGCATTTTGGTTGTTGTCTTTGTTGTTCTCCATGTCTCAGAGCCATACAATAGGACTGACTTCACATTTGAGTTGAAGATTCTTATTTTCGTGTTGGATCCTATTTCTCTTGATCTCCATATATTTCCCAATGCAATGAAAGCTCCTCTTGCCTTTTGTATTCTTATTTTGATATCGCTGTCGTTGGAGGGACAGCGAGTGTATGGACACGTTAATATAGAGCGACTGTCTGGACATGTTAACACACAGCAGGTGTCTGGACATGTTAACATACAGCAAGTGTCTGGACATGTTAACATACAGCAAGTGTCTAGACATGTTAACATACAGCAAGTGTCTGGACATGTTAACATACAGCGAGTGTCTGGACATGTTAACAGACAGCGAGTGTCTGGACATGTTAACATACAGCGAGTGTCTGGACATGTTAACATACAGCGAGTGTCTGGACATGTTAACATACAGCAAGGGTCTGGACATGTTAACATACAGCAAGGGTCTGAACATGTTAACATGCAGCAAATGTCTAGACATATTAACATACAGCAAGGGTCTGAACATGTTAACATGCAGCAAATGTCTAGACATATTAACATACAGCAAGTCTCTGAACATGTTAACATACAGCAAGTGTCTGGACATGTTAACATACAGCAAGTGTCTAGAAATTTTAACATACAGCAAGTCTCTGAACATGTTAACATGCAGTAAGTGTCTCAACATGTTAATATACAGCAAGTGTCTGGACATAATATCATAGAGTGACTGTCTGGGTATGTTAATATACAGCAAGTGTCTGGACATATTAACATACAGTAAGCGTGTGAACATGTTAATATACATCAAGTGTCTGGACATGTTATCGTAGAGCGACTGTCTAGACATGTTAACATACAACAAGCGTCCGACATATTAACATACAGCAAGCTTCTGGGCATGTTAACATACAGCAAGTGTCTGAACATGTTAACATTCAGCAAGCGTCTGAACATGTTAACATACAGCAAGTGTCTGGACATGTTATCATAGAGCGACTGTATGGACATGTTAACAAAGAGCGACTGTCTGGACATGTTAACATACAACGAGTGTCTGGACATGTTAACATAAAGCGAGTGTCTGGACATGTTAACATACAGCGAGTGTCTGGACATGTTGACATACAGCGAGTGTCTAGACATGTTAACATACAGCGCGTGATTGGACATGTTAATGGACAACAAGTTTCTGAACATGTTAACAATACAGCGAGTGTCCAGACATAATAACAGATAGCGGTGTGTCTGGACATGTTAACAGGCAGCGATTGTCGAGATATGTTAACAGACAGCTAGTGTTTGGACATGTTAACATACAGCATGTGTCGAGACATGTTAACAGACAACAAGTGTCTGGACATGTTAACATACAGCGAGTGTCTGGACATGTTAACAGACAGGAAGTGTCTGGACATGTTAAGAGACAGCGAGTGTCGAGACATGTTAACAAACAGCGAGTGTCTGGACATGTTAACATACAACGAATGTCTGGACGATGCTAGCGTACATCAAATCCCTGGACATGTTAATGTGTTATGGTGAACTCAGCTGAAAGGTGAAGAATTCAACTTTTTATAGATAATGCTATCCAGAAGGATCAGTCAACGAAGTGTTCTGGGCCAGACAACGGCAAGGTGCGAGATTCCGTGGCCTAGATATCACGAGGCTAGAAGAGGAAGAAAGCAATCATTATCATCATCGACATCATCAACATTATCATTTTACTTATCGTTCCTCGTGGAGCATAGAGTCACCACTTTGAGGGAAGCCTGTACCAAACATTCACATGCTCTTCCATCAGTGGTTTCTACAGCAACTTGTATTACGTGACGTGGTTGCTAGCCTCAGGAACAACCTCATATTAGTCGCCTAGTACGACATGTTGAGGGAGCAGTTGGCATATTCTTTCTGATCTCATCAAAGACTCCCGAGAACGCAGCGAGAGAGAAAAACTGAAAGAAACAAAGTCAAAGACTTGGGGACCAGGGATAAAGTACATACGTAATATTACACAACCGGTTTGGCTAGTTACATCTCGGCAACGAGGAATGGATGTGGACACCCCTCCTCTCGATGCTAGACCTTAAATAGTGAAGTCTCGAACACTTCACTCCCATACGGCAGTATCTACTATGGGACTACCTTTATCTTTTACATCTCTCCTTAAACGTTAAATATTTCGTTTCGGGGTAGATAAGCCTTGTCAGGGGCGTATGTAAAGTATTTGGCACCCAGGGTGGATCCTACCTTTGGCACCCCTTCCTTTAAAGAAACACACTTGCAATTACATTTTTAACGATACGTTCTACTATAATACTGTCCAATGGCACGCCTTTCCTGGCTGTCCTGGCTTAGTACGCCACTGAGCCTTGTATACCTTTGTATGATTAAAAACAACTATTCATTTTCTTATTTCACTTTAGCTAATTTAAAAGAGCACAGGGCCATCACTAAATTAGTTATAGTTTTGTATGTGGAACCGTTCTATCTCATGGTTCTCTGGGGCTGGCGCTGATGGTTGTGAAGGGTGATTCCAGGAGGCTGTCACTTCGTATGCTGCTCTGTCCCGTACAGTTCCCGGGGGGTCTCTGGGGTGACAAAGAAAGAACACGACTACTGTTTCCTCAGGTATGTTGTAAAAGGCGAGTAATATGTCGTTGTACGTGGAGTTGGCAACCTCATCATATAACGAAAACTGCAACCGAACATCCCCCCCCCCCTTGCAACAGTTTGTGCTACAACATAATCTTCCAAACGGGGGGCAACTGCATTAGTGGTCTATACTTCGTAAGGAGTGAAACAGAAGATTATGATGATGATGTATACTGCTCTGCTGCCAAAATTGAACTGGTACATCTTGTCCGTCAACACGTTATTGTCTGAGAAAGATGAATGACACTTGAAGTCTGGTACTGGATTCCTTTTTATCGAATAAAGGGAATAAGCTACTGGATGTCAAAATCGGACCTATACATCATAGCTTCGTCCCAGTGGCTTGAAGTGCATCCCTAATGAAGAACTCAACTTTTTATTAAATATATGTGGTTTATTTTGATTAAAGTTAATAAGGCTCGCTCGAGCACTGAAGAGGTGCAGGTGGCGCCTTCATTTGCCGGTAATTATATCTTCTCTTTCTGATTGTGGGCACCAACGCTGGCAAGGAGTAAAATCTGGTCTCTTATCTTAATCGCAGAGGTTCAGTTGTCGCGTATCACAAGACAACGAGTTCAGCTGTCTAAGATCACATTCATATTGACTCATTTTGATAGATACGTGTTATTATCTTGAAGTAACGACTTGCAGAAGTGACAACATTTAAGTCTTTCCGGATTAAACCATCTGAAGAAATAAGGAAGGGATGAATGTTTCAGATAACATGTGTCTAATGCCCCAGGCATGAGTGCACAAATCAATATATGGCAATGTCAATAATTAGAAGTACTATTTATCCTTGTAGAAGAATGACCCATCCTACATTACAAACGATATGTCGGGGGAAAATTTACTAAAATAGAACGCGTACATTGCGATTGGCTTCAAATTGAAAATGAACTAGCCTGAATTGCGATTGATTTTAGCTAACTAAACTCGCGATGTTTAGTTTGCATGGGCGAGCTTTTAAATTTAAAACCCTGAGAGTTTTGAAGATTCCCCACTGCATTTCCATCTTCATCAAGGAGACCAGACGCCAGTACAGGAGTTAGTAATGACGACTCCATTATAGGACTGACAAAAGCTATTAGAAGTAACTTATAAAATTAAAAGTATAAACCTTCTTTTCTAATACTTAGAGACACAAGTCTGAGTAAATCGTCCCTAGATGTTAAACGTTAGGAGTGTACTTTAATAGTAACCTTAGCTTGCTGGGAAAAACTGCATCTTAAACAGTTTCAGGACATACTACGGCCATTATGTGCATCATAGTCAGGATATAATAATCCATTCATAAAAGAAGGGGTAAGTTGTAACATGCACATTTTCTTTTTTTATATGTGTATTTAGCATGTCTGAAATGTTTATGGAAGTACATTTGCGTATGAGGCTGGAAACCTCATCATGTACAATAACTTTCCACATAAACCATCACTCCAAGAGCTGGTGGCTGCTTCGTGCGGATTTCCTCGTAAGAAAGCAATAGCGGAGGTAACCCCATACTCCATGGGGAGCCGAAAAAGGATGACGATATGATAGTGTATATTTCAGATGTCAATACTCTATTTTCAGCATGATGTGTGTATATATATAAACACACACACACACACACACATATATATATATATATATATATATATATATATATATATATATATATATATAGAGAGAGAGAGAGAGAGAGAGAGAGAGAGAGAGAGAGAGAGAGAGAGAGAGAACGAACGAACTTTATTTTCAAAGGGTTGAGAATTGGGCACGCAGGCCCATCTGACATTCTGCTCTTCCTTTCTCTCGCCTTTTATACAGATTTCATTTATTCTCACTTACATTTTACCCATCAATTCAAGGAATTAACGTTGTAAAGGTAAAATAATAGCATACTCACATTCACAGTATCTAGTTATAAACATGAAATAAAATATGTTGAAAAGTACAAACTAAGTATTACCATGACACAAAATATGTTGAAAAGCACTAACATCATCATTAAACCTACATTCGATATTATATCATTTGTTCGGAAAAATAATCACATTAGGGGGGCAGATAATCAGAACTCATAAAGTATTCGAAATGTTTACGATTGTATGAAAAGGGACTGAGGTTGTTATGTTTTAGATAATGTGGAAGATAGTTCCAAAGATGAGCAGCAGAGTAAGCTAAGCTTGTCTTGAATAAGTCAAGCCTAGGCTCGGGCACTTGTATTTTGTTAAGGCGTTGACTGCGTCTTTCACTCGTAGTTAAACATTGGCCACAGATATGTTGGAACATTCTGTGAACGAATTTTGTGAACAAATTTAGCTTTGTTGAACAGAAAGCGCTTTCTTAGAGGCAGTACTTTGAGATCTTTATATAGATCTACACACTGTGTTTGGCAGTTGTCAGAAACTGGTCGCACTGCACGCTTTTGTAGTGAATGGAGTCTTTTAGTGTTGGACATAAAACAACCATCCCAGATTGTGGAGCAATAGTCAAGGTTTGTTTAGAGAGAGAGAGAGAGAGAGAGAGAGAGAGAGACAGAGACAGAGACAGAGAGAGAGAGAGAGAGAGAGAGAAGTCATTGGCATTCTTTCTCTCTCAGAACTTACTTTCATCTGACTGAGAGTTTATGCTCATGAGCACACAGAGGAGGATGAAATGGTGGAGAGAAGCAGAGGTCGCCTGATGTTTACATCAGGAGACATAAGGGAGATATAATTTTCTATTTTCTCTAAGTTTCTGGTATTAGTTACCAGAATTCAATTCTAGACGCCATCCATACGATGCGGGTCTAGAGGAAACTTGAAGCGGCGACATTTTTTTAAAGTTACCCCGCGAACGTGATAACACAAGCCATTCGACTCGTGACTTGAGAAAGAACAATCACGACTTCACTGAGAACCATCAGTGATTGAACCAGAATTCAACGACAAATCACTGTCACCACCTGGCCAGTTAAGTACAAAGTACTAAATATAGACTCTTTAAACCCCACCATACAGTAATATGTCCCGGCGACGATATGCAGTCATTGAACGTTTTTTCATGACAAATCAACTTTATTAATGTTAATCCTGTTGACAACAAATTTCACAAATAAATCTCTCGTTATATATATCTAAATATAGGTCCATCTGTTGTTTGAGTGAATTTGATGTCTGCACCGGTATGACTCATTATGTTAAATTACTTATACACAGAGCTAAATACTACAATGAATACTTTGCTGAATTACCTTCAACTGAAGGCTTATTGAATACGAATTAAGTGTTACAACGTGACACATATATTGTTTCTCACAGAAGTGGGCAGGGAATATAAAGTTTACAACAAACTTAGAAGACGCAGTTGTTGTACTTCAATCAATACCCTTTAGCTCCCCAAGGAGCATAGGCCTTCAACAAATACATGCCAAGTCTTCCTGTCCTGTGCCATCCGCTCAAGTTCTTTCCATGTTTTCCTCATCATTTTCACCTAGGTATTCAGTTATCTTCTCCATGTGTTTTTTGCTCTACCTCTGCCTCTCTTTCCCAGTGGATTTCAGAACAAGGACTGCCTTGTAATGCTATCAACAGGTTTCCTCAATGTGTGTCTGTTGCGTGCATATTTTGACGCACATATTACAAAAATCGATATGGCTATTTAATATGGGGAAAATATAGACATTCATTCATTTGTGTATGAAAATGCTGTCTATGGTAAAAGCGAGAGAATCCATGTTTGATTCACACTTTTGATTATAGGAGTAATCGTTCTTGATATTGATCCGGCGCATGGATTGCTCTTACGGTTGTACTTATTTTTTAGGGCCAGAAAATATATTAATTTGCTTATTGTGTTTATGGCCTGAATTCATATGTATTACATATTATTAGTACAAGTAGAATCAGTCCTATATTGTATATTTTGGATGGGTAGGCGGGACTAGATTCTTATTATTCCGGTCTAGTGGAAGTATGAGTTGTCTTGACAAGTCGTGAGGAGTTCCGATGTACCGTGATAATGGCGGGTACGCATTTTTTCAAAGGGCTGGTAGATTCTTAAGGAAATATAATTCATGAAGTGGTTTTCTTCTAAAGGAGATGGTATCTCTACTATAGTTTATGTTAGAGACTCTCCTAAGGTACGGTACAATGTATAATTCGGACTCCATGTATTGCCAGACCCTATTTTGATGATCTCATGTCGATTCGACCTAGATGGAACATTGTGCTTCGTATCGCTAGGGTCGTGTTTTGTATCGACAAAGATGACAGACTTTCCTACAGCGGTTATGGCTACGTGAATTAACCTGATCACCGTAGAGCTGTATGGAAACATTTATGAAATCATTTATATACCCATTATAAATTAACTCTGGCTTATATTCTCCTTCCTATGAATGAGTGAACGACAACTCAGGGAGGCAGCCATGTTAGATTTCGGTCATCATCATATGTTTTGATCACTGCCAAGAGAACAGATTATTTATCCTATTATCGGACAGTGACAGGGAGATCTCAATCTTGCTAGAAACCCCCCTTTCGTTGTTTCATAAAAAATGCTACAAACTCTGGACGTCAAGTAAATTCAGTTATTTATCGATATGTCTTCACTGACGCGTTTAGTCAGATAGGGGGATGCGGCCATAATATATCATGACATTGAACTTTTGATGTACTGCCCATTATTTCTGAATGTGTCATGACTTCAGATCTGCTATGTATACCTACAAATTGATATGTCAACATACCATGATGTACTCGTATGTCCCAGTGTGTACGTCTGAATAAATTGAGTAAACAAAGATTCCAGCAGTCTGCATTGGTGCCTTGTAGACACAAGTGTATGAGTGGTTATATTGGTCAGCACACGAACAGTACACCATTCGCGGTAATCACACTCTACACTTCTACTTCATACATACACCATCCTGCGTCGGTTGGAGTGACCAAGTTTAGGGCCTGCTTCCCCTGGAGCCTTTGCCTTCCCTAACTCAGGACTAGGGTGAGTTACCCATTTACAGCTGGGTAGACTGGAGCATGCCTGATCTCAACAACACACCACTCTTCCTTACAGAGCATACAGACTGACACTTTACAGAGTGGAAAGAAGAAAAGAAACTTTACAGTGGCGAGCCAGATTCCTGGGTCCAGCTTACGCAGTTTTGTGTTGAGAATCACAGTTTACAGCTAAAAGAACATTTGTTTGACCACATCAACACCAGTAGGACAGCTATACAGTCGATGTCAGCTTGACCTGTATTACCGATAGGATGCTGTATCTAGGTCAGCGCTTGTTGACAGTTTTTCGCTGTACAGACAGTATTACACAGGACAGTGGTATCAAGTGTAGAAAATATCTGGAGCAGTATTGTTGACATTTCTCAACGTACAGAAGAATCACAGTGTTGTTGAACATAGAGTGCATAGTTCATCGTTGGATCTTCATATGCTCAACAGAGAAAAATTGACAGTGTAATAGTTTAAAATTAAATCTATTACTGAATAAAGTGGCAAGTTATTAGTATTAAAATAAACTGTGCCTGCTTTACAACACTATACCTGCAACACATTCCATTCATGACATAAATTATATTGTATGCTATATGCTATTTATGCTTACATGTTATTTGTTATGTATTAAATTAGTTTATGTTCTATGTGACTAGTACAAGGTATGCCGAGTGACATTGGTCTGGACTAGTATTCTATAGGTACACATTTTCTTAATTGGAAATTTGTTAGCAACAATTTGCTGCTATTTCTGTTAGTTGTGATGAGGTGTTCTTTTCTTCGTTGTTTTTGGTAATAATTTTGTGTTCCTTAGTTTTGTTTGATTTGTTTGTATAATTGTAGGTCTCATCTTTTCTATTTTTTGATTTCTTTACACCCTTATGTTTATACACTGTGGCGTTATTTGTCTTGTTATATTATGGCAGTTATCATCACGGTTTCTGTGATCATTTTTTTTTCATTTCTCCTATTTAATTTAATTTGATCTCTGCAAATGTGTTCATATTGTCTTTTCTTGTTTGTCCTTTGTAATGTCTTTAGTTGACATATGACGTATAGTGGTATACACTGATAGTATAGTACAGATCAGTACTTTATGATTGTTATTGTTATAAAACAAAATGTACAAGACCTTTGTAAGGCTTGTCTCCCAAAGTGATTGGTAAAGGGAAATATTTTTTCCACAGGTACTCAAGTGATCTTTGATTACATTGAGGTATACAAGACCTTTGTAAGGCTTGTCCCCACAGTATTTGAGATACAGTTATTGTTGTCCACAGGTACTCAAGTTATCATTGGTTATTATAAACCATACAAGTTTGGACTAAGACTAAGTCTATGGTATAGACTTGTCTCCCATTAAAACGAAATAGGGTAATTTATTTACTTTTTCAGGTTTCTGATTTAAGAAGACAATATGTCTACATTAGATTATTTCATTGCACAAGGAAAATCTCTTGATAAGACTGGAAAAGACTTAGAACAATGGGCTGTTGCTCAATATGACAAAGCATTAGCTGCAGAAGAGAAAAAAACTGCTGCTGCTGTTGAAGAAAGAAAAGCTGCTGCTGAGGAAAAAAAAGCTCTGGCTGAAGAAAAAAGATTAGAAAAAGAAGCTGATACTGCTGCTGAACTAAAGAAATTGCAGATGCAAGTGGAGGAAAGGAGATTTGAGGCAGAACAGAAGAAATTAGAAGCTGATGCAGAGCAGAAAAAATTAGAAGCTGCTGCAGAACAGAAAAAATTAGAAGTTGCTGCTGCTGCAGAACAGAAAAAATTAGAAGTTGCTGCTGCTGCAGAACAGAAAAAATTAGAAGTTGCTGCTGCTGCAGAACAGAAAAAATTAGAAGCTGCTGAAGAACAGAGAAGATTAGATAGAGAAGCTGAAGAGAGAAAAGCAATAAGAGAACATGAGTTTGAATTAGAGAAATTAAAATTGACATGTATGAGTAATGTTAATCAGGCATCTGGTGGTAATGGTAAACCCTTTGTGTACAAGGTCAAGGTACCAGCGTTTAACCCTACCAGTGATGACATAACATTTTGGCTTTCTAGATTTGAACGGGCTTGTCGATCTCATAATGTTGACAAATCACAGTATGTGAATCAGTTGTCTGAAAATCTAAAAGGGGAGTCCCTAAGTAAGTTATATTTTGTTGAAGAGGCCGACAAAGATAATTATGATGCTGTTAGGGCAGCTTTGATAAAGAGATATCAGCTGTCTGAGGAAGGTTACCGTCTTTTGTTTAAAACAATGAGACCTGAGGTAGGTGTAGAATTCTCAGATTTCATCTCAAAAGCACGAATTACACTTTCACGATGGATTGAATTATCCAAAACAGAGAAAACATTTGATGGTCTTACGGATTTATTGCTAAGAGACAAGGTCATGTCTTCTGTAAATAAATCATTCCTAGAGTTCTTACATGAGCGTAAACCTGGTACAATAAAGCAAATGGAAGAATATTGTGACCAGTATGCCACGGCACACCCTGACATGATTCTTAGTAACTCTAACATTAAAGAGAGTATGCCAGTTGCTTCGGCAACAGAGTATAATCAGAATTACTCACATAAATTCCAAGGAGCTAAAAATAAATTTGATAAAAAGGTTAATTGGAATAAGTATCAAAACCAAGATAACCACTCAAATCAGGGTTCTTCTTCGAAGAACTGGAATCGGGCTGATAGTCCTCGACACGCGAGAGGTACCCATAATGTTAGAAATTCTCGGAAAGGGAGTAGCTATAGGAACTACCCAAGTGCTTCATGGAGACAACAGAAACAATATTACAGGGATACTCAATATAACGAGCGTGATGATTATGATCATGAATATTATGATTCAAACCCAAATAGGGGTTATAACAGAGGCAATAATAATTATAGAGACAATATAACCGAGGTAGATCACAACACAAAAGACATGGTAAATCTTATTACCAGGCTAACTCTGCACAACAGGAGTTCCACGACACCGATAATCAGAATAATGATAAAAAAGACTCCAACAGTGTAGCAAATTCCGCTTTCGATTTTGCTAGAGCATCTGAGTGTTCGCAATGCAAAACATTATTCGATCCAACCACAGTGTCTACTTTAAGCTGCGGTCACCCGCTTCCCGCTCTCCATGCGTCAATTGCGCATAATGGAAGGGGTGCTCTTGTCTTTAATAGGGGCCTAATAGATGGTACTCCGGTATCAATTCTTTTCGATTCGGGGTGCACTACCATTGGAGTGAGGCAATCACTCGTAAATCCTTCTCGAGCTACAGGCAATATAGTCAAATGTGTAACATTTGGTGGCACATTGGAGAAGTACTCCACTGCCATTATCAATATTGCTACGCCTTTCTTTACAGGAGAGGTGCAAGCATGTCTCTTGCCGAATCCGATCGCTGATCTTATCATCGGTCGCATTCATGGGTGAAAGAATGCACTCCACAGCAAATTTCTAATTGGGAAAATGTTAATATGCAATCGGCTAATGCAGTAATCACTAGGGCTCAAGCTCTTAATATGCCACAATCTTCACATTCTGAAGATAATGATGCGCAGATCCAAGATGATCCCTTGGAGATTTCCCACGATTCCTTTATCAAACAGCAGGAAGATGATCCTACTCTAAAGAAATTCTTTACTCTGGCAACAAAAGGTGATCCGAATAAGGATACTAATCGTAAATCTTGGATTACGATGAAGAATGGCGTACTTGTACGTATGGTACAAGACTCCGCTAAGTCCATTCATTCTCAAATCCTTGTGCCTAAAAATATGAGAGTTAAAATCTTACAGCACGCTCATGATTCGCAGTGTGCTGGACATATGGGTTTTTCCCGTACTAAAGCTAGAGTTCTTCAATCTTTCTTTTGGCCTGCTGTGAATAAGGACATACGAATCTATTGTCGATCTTGTAAAGTATGTCAAGAGATTAAATCCAGAGGTCCACGCCATGATGCACCTATTCAGGCTGCAGACATTCCCATTCGGCCATTTCAAAAAATGGCGATAGACATCATTGGTCCATTTAAGATAAAGTCTGCTAGAGGACACCAATTTATTTTGACGTGTGTTGATATGTGCACACGTTGGCCGGAGGCTGTTCCTCTAAAGAGCATAACTACTGCTGATGTCGCAGATGCTCTTTGGTTAATATTTTCTCGTCTGGGATTTCCAGCAGAAATATTATCCGACCATGGTACCCAACTCATATCGGATACCATGTCTCAAGTAATGTCGACTCTGAAGATAGAGAGATCGCTGAGTAGTATTTATCATCCTATGTCCAATGGGATGGTGGAACGTTTGAATAGAACTCTGAAAAACCTACTAGGTAAGATAACAGAAGATCATCCTCAGGATTGGGATAGGGTTTTACCCGCGGCTCTCTTTGCATATAGAGAGGTCGCCAACGAACATACAGGATTTTCTCCCTTTGAACTTGTCTTTGGCGCGAAACCGCGAGGTCCTATGTCCTTACTTCATGATCTTATAACTGCTGATAATATTGTCGATGACACAAAATCCTCTTATGAATATGTCATCGCACTTAGACACAAGATTATTGAAGCATGCAAATTGGCAACTGCTTCTTCTGAATTTGCGAAACAGAAGGCAAGGGAATTTGCCAATAAAAAGAGATGTTTGCGTCAACTTTGTCCAGGTGACAAAGCATTTGTCTTGCTACCTTGTAGGGAAAATAGACTTCTCATTTCTTGGAAAGGTCCGTACGATATAATATCAAAAGTTTCCGATGTTGACTATATCGTCGATATTGACGGGAAGCGTAAAACCTTCCACATCAACATGCTCACGGAATTCCATGAACGTCCTGATTATTTACAACCTGTTTTCCAGGCAACGGACGATTTTCCAGTCCAACATGGACAGTACTCATCTCTGTCAGTAATACAGGATGAGGAAACGAGTTTCTCGGATGTAAATTTACCTTTTCCAATGATTCCTCTTCACTCTAATGAATCATGGAAAGATGTTGCAATTTCTCCAGAATTATCTCCAGGAGAGCAGAAACAAGTTTCTACTATGTTAGAACAATTTCAGGATGTCCTTACTGACATTCCTGGTCAAACTGATGTCATTCAACATGACATTATTCTTACTGACCATAGTCCTATAAGAGTCAGACCGTATCCTATCCCGATACATTTTCAAGCACAGGTAGAGAAAGAGTTAGATGAGATGATAGAGTTAAAAATTATTGAACCATCCACATCAGCATATTCTTCGCCGATGGTTATAGTACGGAAAAAAGACAATAACATACGTCTTTGCGTGGATTATCGCAAATTGAATCAAGTGACTAAATTCGATGCTGAACCTATGCCTTTACTAGAAGAGCTACTTACGAGACTATCGAATTCTCACTTCACTTCTTTACTAAACTCGATTTGTCTAAGGGATATTGGCAAGTTCCACTATCCGAACACGCCAAACCGTTTACTGCTTTTTCGACGCCTAGGGGTCTATTCCAATGGAATTTCATGCCTTTCGGTCTTATGAACGCCCCTGCAACATTTGTACGCATGATGCGTCGAATCCTATCTCATCGCTCAGATGTCATTGCGTATCTTGATGACATCTGTCTTTTCAGTGATACTTGGAACGATCACTATAATGGTATAAATGAACTATTGTCTATCTTACGCGAGCATAACCTGACAGCGAAACCATCGAAAGCATGTATTGGTTTTAGCGAAATATCTTTCTTAGGACACCGTGTTGGTCATGGGTTCCTAAAAACAGAAGACCATAATACAAGTAAGATACTTAACATTTCTATTCCTAAGACTAAAAAGCAAGTACGAAGTCTCTTAGGTCTAATACAATTTTATGGACGATTCATCCCGAATCTGTCCTCCATTATGTCACCTCTTTCTTCCTTGCTAAAGAAAGGGTCTCCTAATGTAGTCCATTGGACTCAAGAATGTCAATCCTCTTTGGATAAGGTTAAAACTATGTTTTCTACTTCACCTATCCTAGTATTGCCTTCTAAGGATAAGACATTTATTCTTCGTAGTGACGCTTCATCCACCGGGATTGGAGCTGCACTAATGCAAGAGTACTCTGGAACTCTGCATCCTGTGATGTATATTTCTCGGAAATTAAATGCCGCAGAGAAGAATTACTCGGTCCTAGACCGTGAATTATTGGCTATGGTTTGGTCAATCCTTAAACTGCAAAGATTTCTTCTGGGCGCGCATTTCATTGTGGAAACTGACCAGAAAGCTCTTACGGCTATTCAGAGTAAAAATCTGAAGAGCGCGAGATCAACGCGATACGCGATTGCTCTACAGCCATTTCATTTTTCGGTGCGAGCTATCCGTGGGTCAGAAAATGTGATGGCAGATATTTTGTCTAGATGCCCACATGATTCATAACTGTTATACAACTTTGATACAGTTGTTTCTATGTTGAAATGTGTACACATATGTAATATATCATATATTGATTGTAACACTACTTAGCGGTTCATTGATATTTATTCACCGCTGATCTTTCAATGTTTTTCGTCTTTGATGATCATGATGTTAAGATATCTTAGATGAAATTTATGTATAAACTAATGTGGAAATTGTGTCATTGCTAATATTGTAGTATGCGTTGGTGACACCTCTCTGGAAATATTTATACTTAGAGAAGTACTTTCTCTAAGGTCATAAAACTTATGCTTATCATCTGCGCATTGTATTGGTGCGTTGTGAGCCTATTGTATGTTGCTCCTAGATGAATCAAAAAAAAAAAAAATGTACCATTTTTTTTTTTCCCGAGGGGTGTGGTAATCTGTTGCGTGCATATTTTGACGCACATATTACAAAAATCGATATGGCTATTTAATATGGAAAAAATATAGACATTCATTCATTTGTGTATGAAAATGCTGTCTATGGTAAAAGCGAGAGAATCCATGTTTGATTCACACTTTTGATTATAGGAGTAATCGTTCTTGATATTGATCCGGCGCAAGGATATTGCGCTTACGTTTGTACTTATTTTTTAGGGCCAGAAAATATATTAATTTGCTTATTGTGTTTATGGCCTGAATTCATATGTATTACATATTATTAGTACAAGTAGAATCAGTCCTATATTGTATATTTTGGATGGGTAGGAGGGACTAGATTCTTATTATTCCGGTCTAGCGGAAGTATGAGTTGTCTTGACAAGTCGTGATGAGTTCCGATGTACCGTGATAATGGCGGGTACGCATTTTTCAAAGGGCTGGTAGATTCTTAAGGAAATATAATTCATGAAGTGGTTTTCTTCTAAAGGAGATGGTATCTCTACTATAGTTTATGTTTAGAGACTCTCCTAAGGTACGGTACAATGTATAATTCGGACTCCATGTATTGCCAGACCCTATTTTGATGATCTCATGTCGATTCGACCTAGATGGAACATTGTGCTTCGTATCGCTAGGGTCGTGTTTTGTATCGACAAAGATGACAGACTTTCCTACAGCGGTTATGGCTACGTGAATTAACCTGATCACCGTAGAGCTGTATGGGAAACATTTATGAAATCATTTATATACCCATTATAAATTAACTCTGGCTTATATTCTCCTTCCTATGAATGAGTGAACGACAACTCAGGGAGGCAGCCATGTTAGATTTCGGTCATCATATGTTTTGATCACTGCCAAGAGAACAGATTATTTATCCTATTATCGGACAGTGACAGGGAGATCTCAATCTTGCTAGAAACCCCCTCTTTCGTGGTTTCATAATATATGCTACAAACTATGGACGTCAAGTAACTTTAGTTATTTACCGATCTGCCTTCACTGACGCGTTTAGTCAGATAGGGGGATGCGGCCATAATATATCATGACATTGAACTTTTGATGTACTGCCCATTATTTCTGAATGTGTCATGACTTCAGATCTGCTATGTATACCTACAAATTGATATGTCAACATACCATGATGTACTCGTATGTCCCAGTGTGTACGTCTGAATAAATTGAGTAAACAAAGATTCCAGCAGTCTGCATTGGTGCCTTGTAGACACAAGTGTATGAGTGGTTATATTGGTCAGCACACGAACAGTACACCATTCGCGGTAATCACACTCTACACTTCTACTTCATACATACACCAGAAGAAAAGAAACTTTACAGCCACTTGTTGTGACCTCTCTTCGAGAATTTTCATTTTCTCTTGCATCTGATTATAGTTATGGGACAGAAGAGCCAAGTCATCCGCAAAATCCAGATCACCAAGCTGTTTAGTCAGATTCCACTGGATTCCATTTCTGTTGTGTGATGTCGATGTTTTCATAACCCAATCTATTGCTAGTAAGAAAAGAAATGGAGACAAGAGGCATCCCTGTCTCACTCCCGTTCTAATCCTAAATGGTTCTGTAAGTTGTCCTTCATTAAAAACTCTGCATCTCATGTCTTCACAGGACTTCTTTATTAAGTTAATGATCTTCGTGGGAACTCCATAATGCCTCATCAATTTCCAAAGCGATTCTCTGTCTGCAATGTCAAATGCCTTTTCATAGTCCACGAATCCGATGCATAGCGGTGAATTCCATTCCAGACTTTGTTCAACTATTATTCTCAATGTGGCTATCTGGTCTGTACAGGATCTGTTTTGTCGAAAACCTGCTTGCTCATCTCTCAGTTGCTTGTCTATGGACTCTTTTAATCTCTCAAGGATGATTCTGTTTAATACTTTTCCTGGCACTGATAGTAACATTATTCCTTTATAATTTGTGCACTCTTGTAAATTTCCCTTCTTAGGCAACTTGACCAGATAACTTTCCTTCCATTCTGCTGGTATTTCCTCTCTCTCCCAGACTTTGCCAAGTAGTTTGTATAATATCTCTGTAGAGGTATCAATATTTGTTTTGATTGCCTCTGCTGGAATGCCATCTGGACCAGCTGCTTTTCCTTCTTTCATAAGCTTTATGGCTTTCTTTATTTCTTCTCTACTTGGTTGTTCACAGCTGATTTGTAGCTCCTCTTCTGTGGGATTCATTGGAGATGGTCTATTGAGAAGTTCCTCAAAATGTTCTGTCCATCTCTTCATTTGTTCTTGTATATTACTAAGCAATTTTCCATTCTTATCTTTTATGAGGCCATTTGCTTGCTTATATTTCCCTGTTAGCTTCTTTGTGTTGTTGTACAGGTCGCTCATATTTCCTTTGGCTGCAGCTTCCTCTGCTTCCCTTGCCAAATCATCAATATATTTCATCTTGTCTCTTTTGATGTTTCTTCTTACTTCTTTGATTGCTTCTATGTACACTTCATGAGCCTTGGCTTTGGAGCTTCTGGTTTTGCTTATGTTTAAATCTGCTTTCTTGTTTTTCCTGTCTTCTATCTTAGTAATGGTTTCTGTTGTTATCCACGCTTTGTGCTGATGTTTTCTTTTTCTCAGTACTTCTTCACATGTATTTTTTACTTGTTGCCAGTGGTCTTCCGTATCTGTTTCATCTTCCAGCTGTTGGAGTACTTGGTATTTGTTGGATACTGTGATTGAAAATTGTTCTCTTATTTACTGATTTCTTAGATATCCCACATTATACTGTTGTCTATAGCTATATACTGTTGTAAATTTCTTGAGTTTTAATTTTGTTTTAGCCAACAGAAGATGGTGGACTGATACAACATCTGCTCCTCTACATACTTTCACATCATGCAATGATGATTTAAACTTCTTACTTATGCATATGTGATCAATCTGATTCTCAATTGCTCGTGAACTGTAACCTGTGACAGTGTGCCGTTTATGATGTTTTCGTGACTGTATAGTTATTAAACAGTGTAGAATGTTATTTGGAGTTACAACGTTTCCTGACTCCTACATGTGCTTAGGTGTGGGTGATTGTTATTGACCTAATAGTACTTCATGGCATTCGCGTCCATTGATATCTACACACCCACACGCCTTTCGGCCATCCAGTAAGCCCAACATAAGCTGATTGCCTATATCAGCGGGATATATACATTAACATTACTCCTTCTATGCCACTACACATCTTCTACAAAACAACCTTTAACAATGACGCTCCAGAATGTGGAGTTAACAGTCACTCAATAAAACCCGACGTTGTAGACAAGCTCCATAACGAAAAAAGCCATGATAGAGCTATTTGCCATAACGTTCATCGCCGTCCTTGAGAGGTCGGCCGTTATCTAGAATGTCGATCAAGTACATGATCAAGAAATATAAGAATGCTATGCACCATGATGCCTCAATGTAATTACCTACGTTATTGATGATGCCTGCTGCTACTATGATTGAATCTGTATTGCGTCTACGAATAAATGTATCGTCCATGTTGATCTATGAATCCTGCGTACATCTTTTGCCAGTTAGTCAAACTTGATGACTACACCATTTGTACGGTGTTCTTTGAGTAACATTGTTTCGTCTATCTTTACGACCCACAATCTGTCGGCCACCTGTAAGCCAGACCAGAGCTGATAGTAATTAAGTCAGCAACAATAATAACATTCGTGTTGAGTGTGTAGAATGGCCACCATAATGTTGAGTGTGTATTCTGTCCATCATAATGTAACAGTGCTGTATATGTGAGTAGGGGTCAGGTCAACCCAGGCAGTACAATGATGTGAATATAGGTCACCAGGCGTTGAGGCACCAACAGGGTGCAATGAAGACTCTCTGTCAAACGTACAGGCTCTCAGATGTGTAGTGCTCGTAGAAATGTGTGGTTAACATGATGTGTGGGTGAGCAGACATCAGTTAAGATGATGGACGCGAATGTGTATAGGCTCTTTGACAATGGCACGATACACCCACTCAACCACATGTAGAAGTCAGAGAACGTTGTTAACAGCAGCTGACTTTACAATACTTTAATGCAGTACGATTACAAGAGACACCGACATCAGGACATAGTCATTTGACAAAACTCAGGAACATTGTCATGACGACAGTTTAGTACAGTTTGCACCAACAGTTCATCAGTAAGCTGTGCATATATGATGCTGACTTCCATCTAACTCTCTTTCTACAGCCACAGCAAAAATACCCCGCATTGCCAGCGGGTCTTTAAATATGAGTTTAAACCAACTCTATTCTGACATCAGCAAGTCAGATACATTGTCTAGTATACAGCAGGCCGCAAAATATGGCAGGCCTCTAGGTACAATGGCCTCTGTGGTATTCCTTAGGAAACAAGGTGGGTCAGACCCTGTCCAATGTGATAATATAATGTTCTTTGGGCATATACAGGCCCTAAGCAAATAATGTCAGCATAATTCCTGAGCAAAAACTCTCGTATCCTCGAAGGACTCTTTCCCGCCCATGGAAACGTCACTGAGCTGGTAAATAAATGTTATACGTGATTCTGATAATAGAGGAAAATGAATCGAAGGATAATTTACCTTGTCATCCCTTCAGAATAACACTAATAAACACACTCGTCTCCTAGACGCATAGAAATATATCATGGGGAACAATCTTTAGACATCTTGGTCTCACACACAGAGGACTTTCCTTCCCCAGGCTTAAAGCCAGATCGAAGACGCCAAAAGAACGTCTTGACACTCTGAAAAACACAGCTCGACTCCAGATCGGAAGTCTTTCTTAACGCGCCACCAAAAACTTGCGCTTGCGTCGATAGACACTACACCCTCTGAGCTAAACTCAGGTAGGCGATGTTGAACACATACTAGGAAAAGACTGACCATTCAAGCCATATATGGTCAGGCAACCAGACATCGGTTCTATTAATAGACCGCTAGGTTAAAACAAGTGGGATAACAACCACTGTTGAATTCAACCCAAGTAAAACATGAGTAATACCCCTTTGATCAGGAATCTAAAAAATAATGTCTCCAAACTAAACAGGTACATTTAACAAATTATAAACTCAGCGAAACTGTACGCAACAGTTTACCGCACCCCCCGGGAAAAAAATGAAATTTTTTTGTGTGAAATACATCCAAGAGCAAGATTCAACAGGCTCATAACGCACGAATGATGCGTGGACGAAAAGTATCATATATAAATATAATGCCTAACGTGAGGCTAACTCGACGCATGGAGCGTCAGGTGAGAATATATCTCAGAACATTAGAGAAAGCATTTCTCTAAGTATACACATATTCCAGGGAGGTGCCACCAACGTACACTACAGTGCTGGCAATGTTATAATGCAAGCAAAAAGTTACATACATATAATTTTATCTCACATCAAGTACCTTATCTTTAAGTCTAGCAATAAACATCATCAAAAACAGCGGTGTCATTATCTAAATATACCGCATCATAGTGATACAATCACCTTAATAACAAAAGGTTACATCATGTTAACATGTAATAATATTTTCAACATAATGTTTTATACACAATTAACTAAGTAGATGAACAATGAAGTCCAGATGATAGTCTAAGAGGGCACATCTACTGTATCGTCCCAAGGGTAAGTAAGGACCTCACAATACGTCATGGGTAGCAAAATGTACAGATTCTCCCAAAACATCAACGATTTGCTGAGAAAATACAAATAACACAATTCTATTTGATAACCGTTAGCTTTTCTACTATACAGTAATCAAACATACATTCTTAACTATAAACTGTGGCCGAGTGAAATTTCGACCATTATATTGTGAGCACTAAACCTTCCTCCGTAATCCCTAGACGGTAACAGAGAAAGAAAATCACACAGCATAATACCACGAATTCGCGTAAAGTGAGAACAGATGTGCTGATATATAGTTATAGTAAAGAACTGTTATAAATCTCAACGTGTATCAGGAAATCTAGGACACAAAAGTTAAGTGGAATCATGTGGGCATCTGGACAGAATGTCTGCCATCACATTATCCGAACCACGGATAGCTCGTACCGTGAAATGAAAGGGTTGAAGAGCAATGGCATATCGAGTGGATCTCGAGCTCTTCAAGTTCTTACTCTGAATAGCTGTAAGAGCTTTTTGGTCGGTTTCCACAATGAAATGCACGCCAAGAAGGAATCTTTGTAACTTAACTCGTGTAAATTAGCGGAATTATTTTGTAAGAGCTTTTTGGTCGGTTTTCCACAATGAAATGCACGCCAAGAAGGAATCTTTGTAACTTTAAGAATTGACCATACCATAGCCAACAGTTTCACGGTCTAGAAACACAGAAAAAGTAAGAAAATGGTTGATCACAGTTTTTCTGTTCCGCATTCCAGGCCATTATTACGACAAAACACTAGAGATATACAAATAAAAGACCTTGGAAATTTGCCCAGTGTTTACTTCGTTGAATAAACGGGCAGTATAAAATATCAGAATAGAAAGCATGAAATAAATAGTGCCGTCTACCCGATCGGCCCGTCTAATATTAGATCTTGGATGAATCAGTTAAGAATTGACCATACCATAGCCACAATTACGGTGTAGAAGTAACATTCAGTTTCCTAAGATATACATTACCCGGATGCAGAGTTTCTTACTCTTGCATTAGTATCCCGTGGTAGGTCACTAGCAAAAGTCTTATCAGTAGTAGGTAGCCTTAAGATAGGGGGAGATGAGAATAAAGTTTTAATCTGATCCAATGAAGACTCGCATTCTTGGGACCAGCGCACTATATTAGGAGACCCTTTTTTCAATAGGGTTGAAAGAGGTGCCATAATAGAAGATAGATTCAAAATGAATCTTCCGTAGAATTGTATTAAACCTAAGATACTGCGTACTTGCTTTTTTGTCTTAGGGATAGAAATGTTTAGTATCTTAGAAGTGTTGTGGTCCTCTGTCTTCAAGAGACCATGACCGACATGGTGACCAAGGAAAGAAATTTCACTAAACCGAACATAGGCTTTAGAGGGTTTTGCTGTCAAATTATGTTCGCGTAGAGTAGACAGTAATTCATATAAACCCAAATAGTGATCTTCCCAAGAGTCACTGAAGAGACAGATATCGTCCAAGTATGCAATGACATCTGAACGATATGAGAGAATTCGACGCATCATGCGTACGAAAGTAGCTGGGGCGTTCATAAGGCCGAAATGCATGAAAGTCCAGCACACTGAGAGTCGTGAGAATGTTTCAGAATTTGGACTCTCATACTCTTGGGCACGAGAATTTGTGAATGCATAGACGTAGACGAGTCTTGTACCATACGCACAAGTACACTATTCTTCATTGTAATCCAAGATTTGCGATTTGTGTTCTAATTTGGATCACCTTTTTTTCGCCAGAATGAAGAATTTTTTTGAAAGAAGGATCATCTTCTTGCAGTTTTATAAAAGTGCCTTTCGAAATCACCAAGTGATCATCTTGGCTATGCACTTCATTACCTTCAGTCGATGAAGTTTGAGGCATATTAAGAGCTTGTGCTCTTGTGACCACTGCATTGGCAGCTTAGATATTTTGTTCTTCCCAAGCAGCTATCTGCTGCAGGGTGCATTCCCTAATTCCGTGAATACGACCGATGATAAGATCAGCAATAGGATTCGGTAGAAGACACGCGTGGACATCTCTGTAAAGAAGGGAGTAGCAATGTGAATGATAGCAGTTGGATACTTTTCTAGAGTGCCACCAAATGTCACACATTTGACCACTTTTCCCGTGGCACGGGAATGATCTATGAGAGATTCTAACTCCGATAGTAGTACATCCAGAATCGAAAAGGACTGAGACTGGATTATTATTCACTAGCCCTTTATGTAAGATAAGAGATCCTCTCCCGTCATGCGCAGCTGCAGCAGGAAGAGCGGGAAGAGGGTGACCACAACTCAAGGTAGTTACAGTAGTAGGTTCAAATAGTGTTGTGCATTGGGGGCATTGAGATCCTCTCCCAAAATCCAACGTGTGAAAGTAAGACGTATCTTTGTAATAAAGTCTGAGAATTCTACCCCAGTCTCTGGTAACATAGTCTTAAAACGAAGACGATAATCGTCTTCTTTAAGTTGATATCTCTTTAATAAAGCCGCTCTGACAACTTCATAGTTAGTCTTATCAGGTTCTTCTATTGCCATTATAGTATTTAACGGTTCACCTGTAAGTAATTCCAACAGTTGTCCGACATATTGCTCTTTACCTACCTTATGCGATAGCATGTAAGTTCAAATCTATCTAGATAAAACGTTATGTCGTCTTTTGCAGCGTTGAAATGAGGTAATTTGACTTTATAAGAATTCTCCTTTGTCTTGCCAGAAGTTGCTTGAGAATTACCCATATTCATCAATTTTAATTTCTCCAGCTCCAAAGATAAGAGTTTTTCTTCATGTTCCATTTTCTGTTTCTCAGCTTCTAGCTTCTGTTTTTCAGCTTCCATTTGCATTTGCATTTTTTTCTCATCAGCTTGAAGTTTTCTTTCCTCAACTTCTCTTTGTTGCTGAATTTTTTTCTCTTCAGCTTGAAGTTTTCTTTCCTCAACTTCTCTTTGTTGCTGAATTTTCCTGTCTTCAGCTTCTCTTTCTAACCTTTTTTCTTCCGCTGTTTGTTTTTTCTCTTCTGCTTTTTGCGCCTTGTCGTATAGAACAAGAGCAAATTCTTCCAGCTTCTCACCTGTCTTCCCAAGGGCTTTCCCTTGCTCAATAAAGTAGTCTAATGTAGACATTATGCCTAATAATATGCTATCAGTACCTGTGAAATAATAACACCCTTTATCCCAATCTCAGTGGGAACAAGTCTTTTAATAAAGAACTTGAATAGATACCTCACTTTATCCCAATCTCTGTGGGAAACAAGTCTTTGATAAAGAACTTGTATAATCACCTTTATAATAATAACACCATCAATCAATTTTATATCCCAAGTGCACTAAATATGACTATATATATATATATATATATATATATATATATATATATATATATATATATATATATATATATATATATATATATATATATATATATATATATATATATATATATATATAAACAGTGTATGACAACAATGAATAACGTAAACAAAGAACAAGCATCAAGGACAATACGATAACATTCGCAGAAATCAAATAAATTATAAAGCGAAATTAAAGAAAATATCACAAAGCATGTGATGATAACTGCGAAAAGTATAACAAAACAAATGACTCAACAGTGTATAAACATAAAGGTGTATAGAACTAAACGAAAGGAAGAGGAGGCGGATAGATACAAAGAAATCAAATTAAAATTAAAGAACAGAAAAAATATAACAAAAACAACGAAAAGTACACCCCGTCACAACTAAACAACAACAGCAACAAATGTCGCTAGCAATTTCACTAAAGGAAATTTGCAAAGTCCCCACAGAACGCTTACAGTAGGCCCTCGATTAAGTGGGATATCCTACCGCAAGACACCGCCCAACCGAAAAACCCGCAGAAATATAAACATATAAATAACATGTAACAAAAAACATGTAATATATAAACAAAGATTGTGTAAAGAGGAAGGCTCAATTAAACAATACAATGGCACAGTTCACAACAATAAACATGCCACGTAACTTATGATGCAATCCTATCTTCAACAACAGCAACGAAGAAGCACTGTAGTCAGCATTCTAAGGAACAGAGGATCCAACGCTGAAGGGTACTTCTGAACTTGCTTCTCAAATGACAATAACAATGCTGGTACTGGAACTTGGCCTTCAAAACAACGGCGACAACAAGAGTACCGGAACCTGACCTTCCGAACTACAGCAGCAACGATGGTATCGGAACTTGACCTTCTGAATACACGGGCTCAGGAAACGTTGAACTGTCAACAATCTACCGGGCAGCGCCGGGTACCTTCAGTTATCACGAAGTTGACAACAACACGCCAATAGCCCCATCAAACTGTCTCACCATAATGTTGAAGTGTGTAGAATGGCCACCATAATGTTGAGTGTGTATTCTGTCCATCATAATGTAACAATGCTATATATGTGAGTAGGGGTCAGGTCAACCCAGGCAGTACAATGATGTGAATATAGGTCACCAGGCGTTGAGGTACCGACAGGGTGCAATGAAGACTCTCTGTCAAACGTACAGGCTCTCAGATGTGTAGTGATCGTAGAAATGTGTGGTTGATATGATGTGTGGGTGAGCAGACATCAGATATGATGATGGACGCGAATGTGTATAGGCTCTTGGACAATGGCACGATACACCCACTCAACCACATGTAGAAGTCAGAGAACGTTGTTAATAGCAGCTGTGGCGCGAGGTTTTTTTTTGGTTCTAAGATCAGTATAGTACTGACAATTACAGAAATAGAATTTCTGCAGCAAGTGGTGAAGTCCCAGTGTCTAACAGAACTACTGGTATCACAAATTAGTTACGGCTGTGAATGATCTGATCTCGAAAAATTAGTAGAGAGGAGACCGACATAAATTGCCACCTCCGCTGTGTAACTAACTGTGATATTAAGACAAGGAAACAGATTTTACTTAACAATGATAAAATTGACAAGTCGTTCAAATACAATTTCCCTATTATTTATTTAGTATATACACTATCTACTCTTGTGCTGAAGGATGGGTGTTGAAACAATGGAATATAATGGATTTGTAAGTTTACATATGATTTACAAATATTTATATTTATATAGATATATAAATATATTACAAGAAGTTTTCCAATTATAGGAACAAAAATTATATCAGCTGTGCTGTTACTCAATTATAGTACATGTATCAGCTGTGCTGTTAATTACGTATAATTTATCAGCTATAATCTTATTATTGTCTCTTGCTACGCTAAATCTCTTTTTCGTCACTGACAGTTAATTTGCTCACAATTGCCGACGGAAATGGTACTAATGTGTACTCATCTCTCAAAACGTTCTGTTCTCCTTAGTTTGGTTGACACAAAACACCCGCTGTTGATCGTTTCGTTAGCCCACCCAAGACTGAGGGGGACTAAAGATGTATCCCATGTACAATCTCTGTGCTCCTGTGAAGTTCCAGGCAGCTGGATTGACTGGACATATGACCTCAGGTTTGATGACACGAATAAAACCTGTAACAAGTAAAAATAGGGGCTAATTTCTGTCCTCAAGCCCACCTATTTCTAGTGTGGGTGAAATGAGCGTGTCTCAGGTGTCTGCATGTAGGATGAATGACAACATGGCTCAGTATGATTTAGCAATAGCGAGATAAGACAGGTGTCTACTTGCTAAACATTCTTTCTGATAAACTAATACATGGATACATTCAATAATATAAATTCAATACATGAATACATCCAATAATATAAATTCAATACATGAATACATCCAATAATATGTACACCTAGGTGTGATACAACCATTTCCTTCCCCCTATAATATACCAGGCCCTCTCTGATAAGTGCTATGCTAGCTGGTAACATATATCCTAACAATATTGTTACTTTCTTATGATAGGAGTATATGAGACGAGGACTGTTTGGTTATATTTCAGGTGGGAGTTATATGGGACAATAGATTGGAGTTAGATGAGACAATAGATTGAGTCCTAACAAGGAATGGTTTGGTTATATTTCAGTTGGTTTTATCTGAGATAATAGACTGAAGTTATAGGAGACAATAGATTGAGTTATAGGAGACAATAGATTGAGTCCTAACAAGGACTGTTTTGGTTATATTGCAGTTCGTCTGAGATAATAGATTGAAGTTATAGAAGACAATAGGTTGAGTCCTAACAAGGACTGTTTTGGTTATATTTCAGTTTGGAGTTATCTGAGACAATAGACTGAAGTTAAAGGAGACAATAGATTGAAGTATGAGTCCTATTAGTCTTCGTCTATTCAATCATATCAGGAAATACAATCATTATACCTAATTCCCCCAAGATACAATCAGTAACCTGATATATTCATAGTGAACAAAAATATATTAAATATATACAGGGGTAGGTAGTATAAATGACACAACAACAAATACCAACATTATATTATCTGCTGAAGGCCTATTTTCCTACCAGTTTATAGTAAAAATATATTTACCCTCTAAGATTTTTAAACCGGCCAGGGTTTGACTCGACTTAGTGAAGCAGGCTGCAGGTCAATGCACTCAGGTAAGCTATAAATCAAGGTGACAGCTTCTCCTCTTCAGTCGGTCTGTATCTCTGGCGTCGTGTCGGTGATGTGTGGTTATGCATAAAATCCGCCGATTATATAAGCAGGTGAAGTAACTTCTACAGCTTAAAGAAAGCGTTTGGTTGGTTCCTGGCGGGGCAAGCTGATTGGCTTTCTGCAGTTTGGTCTCATGCCTCGTGTGGTAAAATGGGATGTTATAAATATTTATAGGGGACTTAGTGTACTGACTGAGATCAGCTGTGAAGGTATCTGTATCTAATAGGAGTAGTGTTTTACAGATAACCTTACTTGCTACCACATTTATACCTCAGTCAGAATTATTCTGGAATATTGTGATGACTACGTTAAATGTCTAGGGTTATGTAAATGATGAAGTGTAAGTCACAACAACAACAGACAGATAAACAATTTAATTTATTCCACCACACTTGACAACACTGTGACACTCACACACATTTAACACTCTATAAGACTATCTTAATTGAGTCAATGGTAAAAGTTCAAATATATATGTATTAATTACTTTCACTAATATATATCCTGATTCAACTACACAGTGAACCAGGAATCACAATCATATGTAATCACAATTTATATGTACATAATTTATAAATATGAACCTTGTAGTGACATATTTTATAGTATTATCCTATGTGTGTCAGTTGTGTAGTAGTACTATGAGGTAATACTGGTTTTGTTTTTCAAGCTATGTTGTTATTTGTCATCATGACTTCAAGTGTTTGTTTATCTTGGAAATAGTATGGGGAATCTTCACCGTTCCTATCAATTTAAACAATGTATTGACCCTCAGTTTTACTATAATGTCAAGTTTTGAGGGGGACACATAATGTTGAGCTCCTCTGGCCACAGACGCTTAACTTTCGTGGTGGCGGCAGGAAAAGACTCCTCTGCTCGATTGCTCCCCTGTGTTCTGGAGACACCTCACTGGTCGCTATCTGGACCCAGGAGTATGCTGTCAGCCTCTAGATTCAGCAAAGCTCAGACCAGGTGCTGCTTCAATAACATAGGACCCTGGTCCCACAATTCATGGAAATAATACACAGTTACGTTGACTGGCAATGAATATAGCACAATTTCGATCTGCCGATGTCCCAGGCTTTTATTTAGAAAAATATGCACTGGCGCTCAACGCACTGGTTCTTTAGTAAGTTTATTTGAAAAATGTGGTACTGAACTGACGCTCCTAATTGATTATATTGGCGGGTCTAACTGTGACCGTGCTGGTGTTGGTCCCTGTCCAATCCTAACTATAACTAGGTGGCTGAGGCAGGCCTAGTTATCTATTATTTACTTTGTTTCTTTCCTCCAAGTGAGATTGTTTCTCTTACTGGCCCCCTTGTTCCGCCAGAGATGATAGTTCTTGGATGAGAATAGGTTCGTCTTTTGTTCAACCCAGACCACGTTCTTCCCTCCTTGGTGTTGTCTAGCGACTGATGCGTATAGGGTGTTCTATTATTCCTATCTTTCCTATTACTCAATTCTAATATCTCTCCATTCCTTAATCTCTTCACACATCAAAGCAACCGGAGTGATGTGATTCAGTTTCAAAAAAAACAACTTTTATTTACATAAGATAATGCATGATCATCCAACTTAATTCATCAGATACAGTTCTAAATTTCAATGTCCTCAAGTCTTCCGCTTGATTCAATCACATATCTCAAAGCATAGTTATATATAGTTTCTCCTGTAGCCTCTTGCATATTTCATTATACCCCTGGCCTACCAAATTCCTTCTCAAGTTCTATTATTTTTCTCTTCTATTTTCTACAACAGTTCTTCTAAATCCTTGGAGTCATGTTCTCACCCAATCTCAACCTAGTAGGTTTAACTCCCTTAAATGCAGCATATAAAATTCAATAGCTACACCTGAAATAATCAAACAATGTCCAATACCAAAAATGGCTTCCACCATACTTACTCTAGTATGAGAGAGCGCATGAGATGTTTCGTGAATGTCAGACTCACTCGTGGTGGCGTCTCCATACTTACTCTTATATGAGAGCGCTTAATATGTTTCATAAATGTCAGTGCTGTGATCCCTTAGTTCGATACAATTTCGTTTAATGGCAATGCCTCATCTTCTTGGTATGACAACCCATCCTGGCTATCTGATAATAAAAGTTATTTACTTTTAAGCTTCAATATTATCTTCTTTAGCTCGCTCCCTTAAATGCGAGCGTCGTAGCCTGCGACAATTTTGCTGAAAGTCAAGAAAATAGTTCAAAATTTCCGCTTACCCTTTTAAACGAAGTCCAGCACCTATCACTGTCCTATTAACACCACTTATAAGCTAATCCTACGGTTGATAACACAAATTATTAATCAATTCTAAATATTCTCCTGAATTCCTATTTCTATCTTTCTATAGCTAGCTATTTCTGTAGCCCTTCTGCAAACCGCAGGTTTCACATTTCTTGAGAGCTCAGCAAAACTTGACTTGCTCCGTCAACTTCTCTGGTAGGACTCATCTCTAATCGTCCTTCAATTTCCTATCTGATGGTCCAAAGTTGTTTTTTAGTTAATACGATTGGTCCGTTGTTCAGTTCACTCACCTATCGGCACGCTTAATTCTAAGCTGTTAGCTCCGTGAACTGTGCTACATAACTGTTTACCTCTAGTCACTATTTTCACGTGCGTTTTACTCTGCTCTGTGTTCTCTTAACTCACTAAACCAGTAAAGGGCGCTAATAATATTGTTATTCCCCTTTGTACTTTTTAACTTAGTTTCATTAATCCTTCTATATCTTTATTAAAACTGGTCTAATATGCAAATTTGGTAAACTCTAATGATATATACTTAGATTACTTTAAGGTCTAAAAAGGTTCCCTCCCTTACAAAAAACACTACATTTACATTCTTTTATCTCCCATGTTAAGAACAAATAAGTTATCACTTAGATTATTCTGATTTTCTAACCCATTTTTATATACTCTTTCATTTTGTTAACCCCAAATAACTGTTCGACTGACTTAAACTTACAGTGTATTTTACACTGTACAACCACACGGTGACATAACCAATCGTGCCATGTTTACACAGCTTTTCAAAAATGTACCTCTACTACTGTTTCCCCTAACAACAAAGAAGTAGTATTTATAGTCCGACTAATCGTGTTTAGCCTTACATTTACTTTCCGCCAATCAAATAGGAGGTAACATGTTGGCCTATTTCCCGTACAATGGTGGTTTCAAAACCTGCCACTGCGCAATTCTGATTTTGGTGTTGTCTGACAGCACCACCATTTTATTTTGGCTATAATTTGTTAATTCCTAGACTATTTGCGTAACGTTTAACATATTCTTTGTCAGCAAGTCCTAAGGAACCCAACTATATAAATTTAAGGGAGCTAGGTGGTTGCGTTCAAAATGTGCATTTTCTTCTACCTCTTGTTCACTTCGATCGATGTGGTGTCTGGGTACTGTCAGGCTTTCAAACGTAAACCAGTATAATGTCATATTTCCTAATAAGCATTTTTCAGGTTTTTAAAACCTAACTCTCGTATGGGTAGTGTTTTTTATCACTGTCGATTTGAAGAAAAAAAAATTTAGTGCTTGTGGCCTTACACGCGTGATGACTTTAATTGTATAGCGAGACGCGTGTTTAGTGTTGCATGCGTTCCTGCTTTCAGCCCTCCCTTCTCTCTATCCTAAGTTCATCTGTCTTTTCATCACGCCGTGTATAAAATGAAAGTAATGGAAGTATTAATTTAGGTCATTACGCAGGGTGCCTAGCTCAAGGTTTTCTTAGAAATGCAGTACACGTTTTATTGAAGAAAGCGTGTAGTGATGCAGTAGGCTTTTACTATCAACGTGAAACGTTACAATTTGCAGACGAAGTAGAAAACAAGGGGGATTTCGAGTACAGTCATTGTGACAGCACTGTTCTTTACCATTCTTCTTTCCTTTTATTGAAGTTATTTGTTAGGCTTTACATTTACTTTTTAATTTATATATGTGGATTAGAATTTCTCACGACAAATTCTCCCCACTTGAAACAGACGTTATATGTCAGTCTATAATTCTATATACACAGAGAAATTTATTATCCTTCCTGGGGCTTAGGGTGATTCTCATCACACGGATGGCGGCTTAAAAAATCCGCTCCCAGATTTGTTTTTCCACTTATATACTCTATGCTAAACTCATATGGCTGCATCAGTAATGACCAACGGAGTAATCTAGAATTTTCGTGTCTAGCCTGCGCTAGAAACGACAAGGGTTTGTGATCCGTTTGCAACTTAAATGCCTTCCCATACAGATAAATATTGAATTTCTTTATCGCCCATATTACTGCAAGACATTCTTTTTCGCTAGTTTAGTAGTTGGTTTCAGCTTTATTCAACTTTCTGCTAGCATATGCCACTGGGCTTAATTCCCCATCCAATGCATCTGATTTCTATAGCAGAGTCGCACCTAACCCAATATTACTGGCATCAGTCCTTACTATGAATTCTTGACTTAAGTCAGGTAATTTCAAAATAGGTTTACTTGTGAGCTTTTCCTTCAATTCCTGGTAAGCGAATTCGCATTGTGGAGTCCATGTAATTCGATCTGGATGTCCTTTACGTGTCAAATCAGTTAACGGTGCACATATGGAATTAAAGTTTTTGATATACTTTTGGTAGAAACCACATAATGAGACAAAGGATCTCACGTCTTTCTTGGTTTGTGGTCTCCGGGCTTTCTTTAGTTTCTCTAAATTCTTGGGGTCAGGGGTCATGTTTCCCTGATGGACTGTGTGTCCCAAGAATTTTAATTCTTTACATCCAACACAACATTTGGTTGGTCGGGCTGTCAAATTCGCTTCTTTAAGTCGATTAAACAGCATGTTCAGAGAGTCAATGTGTTCCTCAAATGTTTCTGTTGCTATAAGGATATCATCCATAAAATTTGTGATGCATGGATTATTCAGAGGGTCCGATAATTTTCTCATCATTCTAGAGAAGACACTAGGTGCATTCTTCAATCCAAATGGCAATCTGTTAAACTCATAGTGTCCCTCTGAGGTACTAAACGCTAGGTATGGTCTAACCTCAGGCTTTACTGGAATCTGATAGTATCCTTTACTCAGATCCACTTTTGAAAAATATTTAGCTTTATTTAGCCTGGCAAACAACTGATTTGTATCCGGCAATGGATCCACCTGTCCTTCTGTAATAGCATTCAGTCTCCTGTAATCTATACAGAGTCTATGTTCTCCAGAGGGTTTTCTTAAGAGTACAACACTGGAACTATATGAAGATTCACTGTGCGAAATAATTCCTTCCTTCAACAAATAGTCTATCTCTTCCTTCAAAGCCTTCTCCTTAGCAAAAGGAATCGAATAGGGTTTCATACAGACAGGTGTGGGGTCTATCAGTTTCATATCATATTCCAATAAGTTTGTATGCCCAGGTCGGTCTGTTAACACCTCTGCATGATTATCTAGAACCTGTTGCACTCTCTCTTTCTGATTTTTCGTTAAATGTGTACTGATTTTCACCTGTGCCGCTGTCTCACAGGGATGTAATGGATATTCAAATGATGAAAGTGGTTCCTTTTTCATTTCCATGGCAATGGACAAGGTCAACAAGTGTGTCTCTTCCTGATTTTCTCTTTCCAAATATTTCTTCAGGAGATTCACATGATAGATTTTTTCTTTCCCCTTCTTATCTATCTTATAATTGGTTCTAGACACCTTCTCTAGAACTGTATATGGACCTTGCCATCCAATTTGTAACTTATTATGACTACCGGGGAGAAGAAGCAGTACCTTCTCTCCCACAGCCAAATCTCTGTCTTTAGCTTTCCTGTTATAATAGGCAGCATGTTTCTTCCTGGCTTGTTTCAAATTTTCATTGGCAAGTTTCCAGCCAGTTTTTAAACGAGTGGTCAGCTCATTCACATATTGGTATGAGGATGTAATATTTTCCTCTGCCTTTTCATCAGTCCACGTTCTTAACAGAGCTTCGAGTGGACCTTTTATTGGCCTTCCAAACAATAATGTTGCCGGGGCCATACCGGTTGAACTATGGGGTACCTCCCGATAAGCAAAGAGGGCGGCGTGAAGGTACTGGTCCCACATATCTGGTTTTACGTGTGCCAACTTTCTCAGGATTGACATCAACGTGCCATTAAATCTTTCCACTTGGCCGTTCCCTTGGGGGTGGTACACACTACAATGGAAGTGTTTGGCCTGGAAGATCCTGAAAACTTCTTCAGTTAGT
Source organism: Oreohelix idahoensis (assembly GCA_024509875.1). Classification (NCBI taxonomy): domain Eukaryota; kingdom Metazoa; phylum Mollusca; class Gastropoda; order Stylommatophora; family Oreohelicidae; genus Oreohelix; species Oreohelix idahoensis. The sequence goes on from JAMPIV010008345.1 coordinate 104,282, forward strand.
TTCCCCTTGAACTGAGAGCCATTATCAGTCAAGATTTGATTGGGAAAGCCTAACCTTGTGAAAATTGTGAGTAATACCTCTGCCACATGTTTAGAATCAATCGATGACAGGGCTACCGCCTCTCCCCACATAGAACAAGTGTCCACCAGAGTCAGAATGTAGCTGTTCCTTCTCTTGGTTCGGGTGAGAGGTCCCACAAGATCCACGGCAACTCTCTCAAAGGGTGTTCCCACTATGGGCATTTCCCCCAGAGTTGCTGGTGCAGTCCAATGCTTAGGTGCTACTCGTTGGCACTCTGGACAGGATTTTACATATCGTTTGATATCTTCAGTTATCCCTGGCCAGAAATAGTGACAAGCTATTCGCTGTCCTGTTGCGCTGATCCCCATATAACCACTGAAGGGAATCGCATGCCCTAGTTCCAACACTTTAGTCCTATATGAAGTGGGAAGGACCAGCTGTCCGTGACCATTGGATTCAGATCCAGCTTTCCTATAAATCAGCTTGTTCTTCATATAAAATTCTCCCTTGCCTGGAGGTGTATGAGATTTGGGCAACTTCTTGAAACACGGCTTGAGTGTCTTGTCCTCCGCCTGTGCCCTCCTCATCTCATCTGGATGAGTATTTATTGGATTATCCTCCTCCTTTTTAGACTGTGATCTGGTCTGCACTGTTGCCAATATCACAGGTCTCTTGGGATTCCCCAAGAAGACATATCTACACCCCAATATCAGAGGGTAGATTGGCTCATTTATCACTGCTGCTTTTATGATCCCTTCCACATATCGCGTTTTCACCTTTATCCGTGCGACGGGAAGTGTCATGGTAGCTACATCCTTGGTTGCAGTTTGAATCTCCACTGTTTCTGTGGTGTATTGATCTGCCTGCACCAGGTGAGAACTCACAACGGAATCATAATCTAAACCTGTATCATATAAACACCTTATGGTGACACCATTACAGATGACATCTTCACACACTGGGGGATGGTATGGTTCCTGTAGTTCCGCAGGCTTGACCTTTTTTCCCTTTTTTCCAGATGTCATAGCAGCACAATGAGGAGGTTTCCTTCTACAATGGTCAGTGTCATGATTGTTCATCTTACAATTTTTACACCATCTCTTTCCTTGGTTGAAAGATTTTCTTTCATCATATTTCCTTTCATCGAATTGTGGGGTTTTATTTTTATTTTCATACCGTGGCCTATCAAATTGGTGCTTACCTTTGTTTTGATCTCTAGGATCAAATTTATTAAAGTTCTGTGGTGCCCTAAAATTATCCACCTGTTTCTTTTTATTGCCTGATACCTCTGCCTGAGCTGCTTGATACCTTTCAGCAACATTTAGCAACTCACCCAGCCTCTCTGCACCTTGTTCCATGAGAAACTTTCTCAGGTCTGGAGCCATGGACTCTCTTAATTGTTCTATAAGGACCATTTCCTTAAGATCTTGGGTTTTCGCATGGCCTTGAAACTCAAACTCCCTTCGTCGTAACTCATGTTCCCTTTGTAATCTCTTCTCCCCCTTTTCTGCTTCCCTTTCTGCAGCTAATCTTCTTTCCTCGGCTTCCCTCTCTGCAGCTAATCTCTTGTCTTCCCTTTCTGAAGCTAATTTCTTCTCTTCCCTTTCTGCAGCTAATCGCTTCTCTTCTCTTTCTGCCTCCAATTTCTTAGCCTCAGCCTCAAATTGTAACTTCTTAATTTCCTTTTCAGCCTCTAACTTTATTTCGGCCTCTTTTTCTAATCTTCTTTCTTCCCGTTCAATATATTTGTCACATTCAGCAGTGACATAAGCAATCATAATTTGCCCGTCCATTCCTAACTCTTTTGCAGTCTGTACAGCAGCAGATCGAAATTTTGCCAAGTCGGCCATTTTCTAACAGGTAAATGTATGTAATGTCTAACTAAACAATACAATCTGTAATTACTTATCCAAGGACACCACAGGCACTGAGAGCTCAACCTTATTTAATTCCACCCAAGGATACCTTTTAATTCTTATTATTCCCTGAAGTGAATTACCCCCAATATTTATAATAGGGAAAGATTCAAAATCCCGGACGAGCCCCCAATATATGTGGTAAAATGGGATGTTATAAATATTTATAGGGGACTTAGTGTACTGACTGAGATCAGCTGTGAAGGTATCTGTATCTAATAGGAGTAGTGTTTTACAGATAACCTTACTTGCTACCACATTTATACCTCAGTCAGAATTATTCTGGAATATTGTGATGACTACGTTAAATGTCTAGGGTTATGTAAATGATGAAGTGTAAGTCACAACAACAACAGACAGATAAACAATTTAATTTATTCCACCACACTTGACAACACTGTGACACTCGCACACATTTAACACTCTATAAGACTATCTTAATTGAGTCAATGGTAAAAGTTAAATTATATATGTATTAATTACTTTCACTAATATATATCCTGATTCAACTACACAGTGAACCAGGAATCACAATCATATGTAATCACAATTTATATGTACATAATTTATAAATATGAACCTTGTAGTGACATATTTTATAGTATTATCCTATGTGTGTCAGTTGTGTAGTAGTACTATGAGGTAATACTGGTTTTGTTTTTCAAGCTATGTTGTTATTTGTCATCATGACTTCAAGTGTTTGTTTATCTTGGAAATAGTATGGGGAATCTTCACCGTTCCTATCAATTTAAACAATGTATTGACCCTCAGTTTTACTACAATGTCAAGTTTTGAGGGGGACACATAATGTTGAGCTCCTCTGGCCACAGAGGCTTAACTTTCGTGATGGCGGCAGGAAAAGACTCCTCTGCTCGATTGCTCCCCTGTGTTCTGGAGACACCTCACTGGTCGCTATCTGGACCCAGGAGTATGCTGTCAGCCTCTAGATTCAGCAAAGCTCAGACCAGGTGCTGCTTCAATAACATAGGACCCCGGTCCCACAATTCATGGAAATAATACACAGTTACGTTGACTGGCAATGAATATAGCACAATTTCGATCTGCCGATGTCCCAGGCTTTTATTTAGAAAAATATGCACTGGCACTCAACGCACTGGTTCTTTAGTAAGTTTATTTGAAAAATGTGGTACTGAACTGACGCTCCTAATTGACTATATTGGCGGGTCTAACCAATCGTGCCATGTTTACACAGCTTTTCAAAAAAGTACCTCTACTACTGTTTCCCCTAACAACAAAGAAGTAGTATTTATAGTCCGACTAATCGTGTTTAGCCTTACATTTACTTTCCGCCAATCAAATAGGAGGTAACATGTTGGCCTATTTCCCGTACAATGGTGGTTTCAAAACCTGCCACTGCGCAATTCTGATTTTGGTGTTGTCTGACAGCACCACCATTTTATTTTGGCTATAATTTGTTAATTCCTAGACTATTTGCGTAACGTTTAACATATTCTTTGTCAGCAAGTCCTAAGGAACCCAACTATATAAATTTAAGGGAGCTAGGTGGCTGCGTTCAAAATGTGCATTTTCTTCTACCTCCCGTTCACTTCGATCGATGTGGTGTCTGGGTACTGTCAGGCTTTCAAACGTAAACCAGTATAATGTCATATTTCCTAATAAGCATTTTTCAGGTTTTTAAAACCTAACTCTCGTATGGGTAGTGTTTTTTATCACTGTCGATTTGAAGAAAAAAAATTTAGTGCTTGTGGCCTTACACGCGTGATGACTTTAATTGTATAGCGAGACGCGTGTTTAGTGTTGCATGCGTTCCTGCTTTCAGCCCTCCCTTCTCTCTATCCTAAGTTCATCTGTCTTTTCATCACGCCGTGTATAAAATGAAAGTAATGGAAGTATTAATTTAGGTCATTACGCAGGGTGCCTAGCTCAAGGTTTTCTTAGAAATGCAGTACACGTTTTATTGAAGAAAGCGTGTAGTGATGCAGTAGGCTTTTACTATCAACGTGAAACGTTACAATTTGCAGACGAAGTAGAAAACAAGGGGGATTTCGAGTACAGTCATTGTGACAGCACTGTTCTTTACCATTCTTCTTTCCTTTTATTGAAGTTATTTGTTAGGCTTTACATTTACTTTTTAATTTATATGTGGATTAGAATTTCACACGACACCTCGTACAGGCTAATTTTATTCCGTTTTTTCCGCCACATTGCGTGAACAAGATGGCCGCGACCCACATCCGAAAAAAACAGGGCTTAAGTTTTTTCCTAGCGTAACTTCTTGTAATTTATTCTGGCTCAGCGACTGGTGAACGGTGCTCGTTGATTGGTTGGGCTCTCGAAATAGGGATTTAACAAAGTAGTGGGTTTACACAATTCGTTTCACGACATAGCCCCATCCTTTCCTAGCTGTGACCTGTCATAGCTGACGTGTAAACCCCTGCTGTAGTTAATCCTTTTGCGTCTGTCCTTCCATAGTAATAGGGTGTCGACTTAAAAAATCAGCTCCTACATTGTCTCTTCCCGGAATGTAATTCACGGTAAAGGAATAAGGCACCAGAAGCAGACTCCACCTTAACAATCTCGAATTTAACTTTTTAGATGCAGCCAAGAATGTTAAAGGCTGATGATCGCTTTGGACAATGAAGTGTGTCCCATACAGGTAAGGTGAAAATTTGTCGATGGACCAAATTAGAGCCAAACATTCTTTCTCTATGGTCGAGTAGTTCAACTCAGCGGCATTCAGCTTCCTACTGGCGTAGGCGACTGGTAAAAGTTCCTCCGGCTGGGCTTTTGATTTCTGCAAGAGAGTTGCACCAATACCTATACTGCTAGCGTCCGTCCTTAATACAAATTCCTGTGTGATATCGGGTAGCGTAAGAATCGGTTTGCTGGTGAGTTTTGCTTTTAGCTCTGGGTAAGCTTTTTCACAATCAGCATTCCATTGGATTCTATCAGGTTGTCCTTTCTTTGTTAAGTTAGTTAATGCTGCACACAGAGAGTTAAAGTGGGGTATGTACTTCTGATAGAACCCACATAATGACACGAATGATCTCACATCTTTCTTTGTTTGAGGTCTGGGTGCCTTTTTTAACTTCTCTATATTCTTTGGGTCAGGAGACATATCACCTGTAGAAATAGTGTGACCTAGGAATTCCAACTCCTTACAACCGATATAGCACTTGGTTGGACGTGCAGTCAATCCAGTGGCTCTCAGTCTGTCAAACAACATGGAGAGCGCTACTATATGCTCTTCAAATGTGTTTGTAGCAACAAGAATGTCATCCATAAAGTTAGTGATATGGGGATTTTGTAGAGGTTCCAATAATTTTCTTATCATTCTTGAAAAGATACTGGAGCATTTTTCAGCCCAAAGGGTAGTACATTAAACTCGTAGTGTCCGTCTGATGTACTAAATGCCAGCATTTTCCTAACTTCTGGTTTCACTGGTATTTGGTAGTATCCCTTGCTTAGATCTACCTTCGATAAATACCTAGCCTTACTCAGTGTAGAGAACAGCTGGTTGGTGTCAGGTAATGGGTCCACCTGAGATTCTGTGATCGCATTAAGCTTCCGGTAGTCAATACATAACCTGTATTCACCACTAGGCTTCCTTAATAGCACCACACTTGAGCTATAGGGAGATTCAGACTTTGAAATAATTTTCTCTTTTAAGAGATAGTCAATCTCATCCTTGAGTGCTTGTGCTTGCTAGTGTTCAGTCCATGTCCGCAGCAATGCTTCCAGTGGACTGTGTATGGGGACGGCAATACAACAACGTCGCCGGACCCACACCTATTTCTATTGTAAGGGGAAGTATACCGAAGTGGGGCCTGTCTCCATCAACTGTTTGGTACAGCCCTGGTTCCTAACTCCTATGGTTCGGGTTTGTTTCTGTAGCTTTTTAAATACTGGTTGCTGACTAACCAAATTTTCCAAATGATCCAGGCCATGGTGTTCCGACAAATATCTAGTCGGGGTGGGATGTCTCTCGTACCCGCTCTGTACAATACGGAGAGTTGCCATGGTTACTGGTGTAACAGTAGACCTGTTGTGATTGTGTTTCCTCTTTATCACTGCATCTACCTGTTGTTTTCTCTGGTGTATTTTCTTTGTTGGCCTACGTCCGCAACAATGCTTCCCTAGGTCCTGTAACTGGTCTACGCTTCTGAATGAGGTTACCTGATTACATTCTGAACAGGATTTCATATAACCACTTATGTCTTCAATTATTCCTGGCCAGTAATATCGCAATGCTATATTTTGACCAGTGGCCCCTTTTCCTCTGTGACCACTGCCTGATGTAGCATGCACTTGCTCCATAATTTCCTACCTGTAGAATTTTGGCACTACCAGCTCGCCATGCCTTTTAGGTCCTTTTCCAGCTTGTCTGTAGAGTAGGCCATTTTCCATATAGTAGTCTCCATTATTTCGGAGGGTTATGGGCTTTTGGCAATTTGCCAAAACAAGGCTTCAATGTGTTGTCTGCTGTTTGAGCCTTTTTCATCTGTATACGATGAATGTTTATTGGATCCCCCTCCTCCTTTTTGGTGCTCGACCTGGTATGATTTGCTGCCATGACAACAGGTTTTATTGGGTCACCCAAAAAGACATATTTACATCCTATTACCAGCGGGTATGTAGGATAATCACTTACTGCTGCTCTGATCACTCCTTCCACATAGCGAGTTCTCACGTTGATCCTTGCTATGGGAAGTGTCATAGTGCCGGTTCCCTGCATTGTCCCTTGTATGTCCACTGTTTCTGTGGTAAGTTGATCAGGGTGCACTAGGGTTGCACTCACGACTGAGTCGAATTCCAAACCTGAATCATATAAGCACTGAATTTTAGTGCCATTACATGTCACTTCCTCACAGACAGGGGGATGATGGAGGTCATTCTGACTAACTGCCGGTTCCTTCCTTCCCTTGTTCACTGTTGTGAGACACGCAGCGTAATAAGGAGGGTTGTTCCTTCTGCAGTCTGCAGTATTGTGGTTACTCATTAGACATGTTTTACACCACTTTCCTTCCTTCCGGTAAGGTGTCTTATCCGATCTTAGAGGGTTTTTGTCCTTTTGGTCAAATCTTTGTTTGTTCTTTGTGGTATGGTCCTTTTGTTCATATTTGGAATAGTTTTGTGATGATTGGAAGTTTTCACCCTGCTTCTTTTTATTTCCGGATAATTCTGCCTGAGCTGCTTGATATCTCTCAGCAACAGTTACAATATCTTCCAATCTCTCTGCTCCTTGTTCCATGATAAACTTCCTCATTTCTTGAGGCATGGACTCTTTCACTTGCTCCATCATTATCATTTCTTTCAGATCCTGACACTTTTCTAAACTACTCCATTTTTCCAAATAGGTTTCCAATCTAGCAGAGAATTGGAAGACGTTTAGCTGTTCGTAATTTCTTTCTATATGATTCTGAGTTCTTTTCATATCTCACAAGCAGTGCCTGCTTCAGGATTTCATAATCTTCCTGGTCATCTCTTGAGAGCTTCAAATATACATCGTAGGCCACACCTCTCAATCCCTGAGATAGTTTAAGACTCCACTTTTCTTTCCCTAAGCCATAGGTAGTGGCAAGTCTTTCGTATCTATCCAGGTATGACTCAATGGTGTCTTCTTTCTCAACAAATGGGTCCAGATGAAAATTCATGACCCCACTTGAGGTGCTCTGGCTGGAGCTACTCTCAGAGTGAGGTGAGCTACCACCATTATTGCCAGTATTTGCCTGAATTTCAAGCTCTTTTAATCTCAACTGATGGTCTCTCTCTGCTTGTAATTTCCTTTCCTCATTTTCAGCCTCCCATTTCTTGGCTTCAATTTCTAATCTTTTGGTTTCTCTCTCAGCTTCCAGTCTTTTGCCTTCTCTCTCAGCTTCCAGTCTTTTGTCTTCTCTCTCTCTAATTGCAACTTTCTTTCTTCCCTATCCATGTGTTTGTCCACTTCTGTTGTGACATACTGAGTAAGAGCATCACCTGTCATGTTTAATTCCTTACCTATCTGCATGATCGCAGTCCTGAACTTCACTAGATCAGCCATGGCGTTACTTAGAGAGGGTATGTAAATTTACTATAACCAAATTATTGTACTTAAACTTAATTAATTTAATTGAACACAAAATGTCCGTGCAACTTTGTGAGCATCAACTATTTACTGAGTACTAAATGGTACTCCTCCTAAGAAAACAATAAAAAATCTTATTATAGAATTTTTTTCAAAAATTTGTTTCTTTTGCAGAAAGTGGTGAAGTCCCAGTGTCTGAGAGAACTACTGGTATCACAAATTAGTTACGGCTGTGAATGATCTGATCTCGAAAAATTAGTAGAGAGGAGACCGACATAAATTGCCACCTCCGCTGTGTAACTAACTGTGATATTAAGACAAGGAAACAGATTTTACTTAACAATGATAAAATTGACAAGTCGTTCAAATACAATTTCCCTATTATTTATTTAGTATATACACTATCTACTCTTGTGCTGAAGGATGAGTGTTGAAACAATGGAATATAATGGATTTGTAAGTTTACATATGATTTACAAATATTTATATTTATATAGATATATAAATATATTACAAGAAGTTTTCCAATTATAGGAACAAAAATTATATCAGCTGTGCTGTTATTCAATTATAGTACATGTATCAGCTGTGCTGTTAATTACGTATAATTTATCAACTATAATCTTATTATTGTCTCTTGCTACGCTAAATCTCTTTTTCGTCACTGACAGTTAATTTGCTCACAATTGCCGACGGAAATGGTACTAATGTGTACTCATCTCTCAAAACGTTCTGTTCTCCTTAGTTTGGTTGACACAAAACACCCGCTGTTGATCGTTTCGTTAGCCCACCCAAGACTGAGGGGGACTAAAGATGTATCTCAGGTACAATCTCTGTGCTCCTGTGAAGTTCCAGGCAGCTGGATTGACTGGACATACGACCTCAGGTTTGATGACACGAATAAAACCTGTAACAAGTAAAAATAGGGGCTAATTTCTGTCCTCAAGCCCACCTATTTCTAGTGTGGGTGAAATGAGCGTGTCTCAGGTGTCTGCATGTAGGATGAATGACAACATGGCTCAGTATGATTTAGCAATAGCGAGATAAGACAGGTGTCTACTTGCTAAACATTCTTTCTGATAAACTAATACATGGATACATTCAATAATATAAATTCAATACATGAATACATCCAATAATATAAATTCAATACATGAATACATCCAATAATATGTACACCTAGGTGTGATACAACCATTTCCTTCCCCCTATAATATACCAGGCCTTTTCTGACAAGTGCTATGCTAGCTGGTAACATATATCCTAACAATATTGTTATTTTCTTATGATAGGAGTATATGAGACGAGGACTGTTTGGTTATATTTCAGGTGGGAGTTATATGGGACAATAGATTTGAGTTAGATGAGACAATAGATTGAGTCCTAACAAGGACTGTTTTGGTTATATTTCAGTTGGTTTTATCTGAGATAATAGACTGAAGTTATAGGAGACAATAGATTGAGTTATAGGAGACAATAGATTGAGTCCTAACAAGGACTGTTTTGGTTATATTGCAGTTGGTCTGAGATAATAGATTGGAGTTATAGAAGACAATAGGTTGAGTCCTAACAAGGACTGTTTTGGTTATATTTCAGTTGGTATGAGATAATAGATTGAAGTTATAGAAGACAATAGGTTGAGTCCTAACAAGGACTGTTTTGGTTATATTTCAGTTTGGAGTTATCTGAGACAATAGATGGAAGTTAAAGGAGACCATAGATTGAAGTATGAGTCCTATTAGTCTTCGTCTATTCAATCATATCAGGAAATACAATCATTATACCTAATTCCCCCAAGATACAATCAGTAACCTGATATATTCATAGTGAACAAAAATATATTAAATATATACAGGGGTAGGTAGTATAAATGGCACACAACAAATACCAACATTATATTATCTGCTGAAGGCCTATTTTCCTACCAGTTTATAGTAAAAATATATTTACCCTCTAAAATTTTTAAACCGGCCAGGGTTTGACTCGACTTAGTGAAGCAGGCTGCAGGTCAATGCACTCAGGTAAGCTATAAATCAAGGTGACAGCTTCTCCTCTTCAGTCGGTCGGTATCTCTGGCGTCGTGTCAGTGATGTGTGATTATGCATAAAATCCGCCCGATTATATAGGCAGGTGAAGTAACTTCTACAGCTTAAAGAAAGCGTTTGGTTGGTTCCTGGCGGGGCAAGCTGATTGGCTGTCTGCAGTTTGGTCTCATGCCTCGTACAGGCTAATTTTATTCCGTTTTTTCCGCCATATTGCGTGAACAAGATTGCCGCGACCCACATCCGAAAAAAAAACAGTTTTTTCCTAGCGTAACTTCTTGTAATTTATTCTGGCTCAGCGACTGGTGAACGGTGCTCGTTGATTGGTTGGGCTCTCGACATAGGGATTTAACAAAGTAGTGGGTTTACACAACTCGTTTCACGACAGCAGCTGACTTTACAATACTTTAATGCAGTACGATTACAAGAGACACCGACATCAGGACATAGTCATTTGACAAAACTCAGGAACATTGTAAACATGACGACAGTTTAGTACAGTTTGTACCAACAGTTCATCAGTAAGCTGTGCATATATGATGCTGAATTCCATCTAACTCTCTTCCTGCAGCCACAGCAATAATACCCCGCATTGCGGGTCTTTAAATATGAGTTTAAACCAACTCTATTCTGACATCAGCAAGTCAGAAACATTGTCTAGTATACAGCAGGCGCAAAATATGGCAGGCCTCTAGGTACAATGGCCTCTGTGATATTCCTTAGGAAACAAGGTGGGTCAGACCCTGTCCAATGTGATAATATAATGTTCTTTGGGCATATACAGGCCCTAAGCAAATAATGTCAGCATAATTCGTGAGCAAAAACTCTCGTATCCTCGAAGGACTCTTTCCCGCCCATGGAAATGTCACTGAGCTGGTAAATAAATGTTATACGTGATTCTGATAATAGAGGAAAATGAATCGAAGGATAATTTACCTTGTCATCCCTTCAGAATAACACTAATAAACACACTCGTCTCCTAGACGCATAGAAATATATCATGGGGAACAATCTTTAGACATCTTGGTCTCACACACAGAGGACTTTCCTTCCCCAGGCTTAAAGCCAGATCGAAGACGCCAAAAGAACGTCTTGACAATGATATTACATCACCTCAGACCTAAGGGTCTTTTATATTTGGACATGCGCCCTAATATAACCGACTAGGTTGAACGGGACGCGCCTCGCCAAAACGAGGCAAAAGTTTTACATTAAAAAAAAATAATAAAAAAAAACGTCTTGACACTCTGAAAAACACAGCTCGACTCCAGATCGGAAGTCTTTCTTAACGCGCCACCAAAAACTTGCGCATGCGTCGATAGACGCTAGACCCTCTGAGCTAAACTCAGGTAGGCGATGTTGAACACATACTAGGAAAATACTGACCATTCAAGCCATATATGGTCAGGTAATAAGACATCGGTTCTAGTTGCAATCATTCCGAGAAAAGCTGACCATTCAAGCCATATATGGTCAGGCAACCAGACATCGGTTCTAATATTAGACCGCTAGGTTAAAACAAGTGGGATAACAACCACTGTTGAATTCAACCCAAGTAAAACATGAGCAATACCCCTTTGATCAGGAATCTAAAAAATAAAATCTCCAAACTAAACAGGTACATTTAACAAATTATAAACTCAGCGAAACTGTACGCAACAATTCGCTAACCGTGCCACTCTTACCCACGCAAGAATATATAAAACCCATTACGATACAACAATGGCTAAAGAAAATGGATTGATTCCTTCAAAATGAGTAATAACCTCCCTTGGTGGACTGGCTTCTTTAAGAAAATCTTCATTACTCTTGTTAGTTGTTCAAAATATCCTAAGCATTCGTCTGGGAAGCCACATCTCCCTGATGTCCAGTGAATATCCTGCTTGTTTACTTATTGCCCATGATTTACTTCCATACGTCAAGTGATTAGCTCTATATAACACTGAAGAACTTTCTTACTATACTATACTAAGGGAAAGTCACGACCTTTTTCGCTTCTTATGGAGCCAGCTACCACAACTGTACCTGTACCTGTTGCAAGATGCCTGAACCAAGGCACTCGTATGGTCTTGCTGCGGTGGTTTATGTTGCAATGGGTTTTATACGGTAAGGTTGCCAGTCACGTGCACAACCTAAAGTTATTCGCCTCTATCGACTTGTATGAGGAAACAATACTCAAATTCTGTCTTTTGTGTCCCCCATACAGGGCAACGTAAGTCAAGGACTGCCTAATAAAGTCCACCAAAAACTCAGCAAGAAACAAAGTAAGAAAAAAAACCCACTATATATTACAATGCTGGAGTTAAAAAATGAGTTAAAGATAGAGAGCAGCAATGAAGGAGGCAGTTTAGAAACTTTGTCAGAATAAAACACCGACTAATCATCGGTAGGGACTAATGTGGGCACAAGGATGACCAACTAGACAGAGAGCGCGCGCGAGAGAGAGAGAGACAGAGAGAGAGACAGAGAGAGAGCGAGAGAGAAAGAGAGACAGAGAGAGACTGAAGAAACTTCTAAAAGAGCCAGGGTTGGCTCTAGGGGTTCAGTCCGCCCCATGTCAACAAAGGTTCAGGGAATTATTTATCTGCCGCAACGGGATCTATCAAGTAGGGCAAAAGACGTCATTTGAAAATGTTATTTTCTGCTCCGTCTCGTTTTTAATAATAAAGAGGGGGTGAAGAACAAACGAATTAGCAGAACAAAAATGGTATGGACATAAATGCTAGTTCTGGAAGACATAAATGCTAGTTCAGGAAGACATAAATGCTAGTTCAGGAAGATATAAAGAGGAGAACTCTCACTTCTGATTTATTCATTGCGTTTAGCTTTTATTTTCTGTGGGACAGTTTTGGCACCCCTTAGCCTTGGCACCCCGAGCCAGTGGTCCGATTAACTTTTACCAGGAGCCGGACTTGAAGAGAGCCAGTGATGCCAGAAACCAATAATAATAAATAAAAGCCGCAAAAAGCGTAAACAACAACATTTAAAGGATAAGAAAGACAAAAGTCATAAAGATAAGAAAGACAAAAGTTATAAAGATAAGAAAGACAAAAGTCATTCAGATAAGAAAGACAAAAGTTATAAAGATAAGAAAAATAAACGAGAACAAACATCGTGTCATAAAATTAACGAGTGATACAACGTAAAAATATCTCCAAAGGATAAAATGTAAGGATAAAAACCAATGCGTAAGCTGCTGGAATACATGATCGCCCGCGCCGCGGGTCATCAGGTGTTAGACTTGAAGGCAAAACGGAACGAGGATCAAAAGACAAAAATCTGACTGAACGCGTACTTGAACTAGCGAGGTTAATGGACGCAAATTGGTGGGGCAAGGAGGAAAAGTCACGTTTCCCCCCCCCCCCAAGTTGACATAAAGTAAGGAATTCGACAGAAGGGACCTTGGATATGATACGCCACAGTCATTTATTGGACGCTTTTGCGATACCAAGCCTTTGATTTGAATTCAGCGGCTAAACGCAGATGCTTGAAATATTACAAAATTTAAAAAGTAACTTTTTCTTAATATTAATGTTAGGAATATAAAAATTAGCTGGCCGGATGGCCCATTCTGAGCAGTGAAGTAATATGTTTTTAATTTTACAGACGGATAGATAATAATGAAAATAATGACAAAAGACAGTGTTGTTCACAACAGCGAAAGACTGCATTGAATCAAAAGTGTCGCTATTTGCACAAAAAATCGCGACCTCGAGACGCAGGTGTTCAAATCTACTTAGCATGGAAGAGAAGGGATATTGGTGGAAGCTGTGTCTAAAAATAACTTTTAACGACAAAATTTTGGAGGGGAGAGAAAGGTTGGTTCAAAAATCAAGTACGTTTTGTGAAAACGCAAGTAGAGACGGACAGACTAACAGATAAAAATCCATACTTGACTGAAGCATGACTGAAATGACTTTAGTGTAGGAAATTTGAATTTAAAAAAAACCAAGGCATTGATTGGCCACAGACAATCATATTATCCGCGCTCAGACGAGTTTTTTTGCCATTCCTCAATAGTTGTCCAGTGATAGACACAGTAAATTTCAAGTGTGGTGATTTCCAAATGAAATAAATTGAAATAAGTTCAGGGACGCCATACTATAGCCAGCAGCTCAGCTGAGTTTTGCTAGCATTTCTGTGTTCTTTATTCATAATCTGGTAAGATTGAAATTATTTCTTTGTATATTTTGAATATTGTTTAATGTTCGAGTGATTTGATACTGCCATATCGAAATCTAGCCTTACAAACAAGTAAGGATTCGCTCTGGACCCCCCGCCCTAGTTCAGGGTCTAGGGACAAACAATATATAAACTACAGCAAGGTTTAGGAAGGGGTGATCAAGTGTTGAGAACAGTGAATCATATCACCTATCCTATTCTATGGCAGTGAGATAATGCACCTATTTCAGAATCTGTAGACTGGGGAAACTTACCCTATGCGAAACCAACTAGGTAAGATGTGCTGTCTGGTCAGAGAGAACTGACCCTGTTTATGTGGTGTTATTGTAATTTGTTATGTGTAGAAGTGGCTTATTAGGTAAGGTTCTGAGCAAAAACCAATACTTTATTTCAGAGCTGTGAGTTCGATCTTGACACTAAGGTGGTGTCAAATGCTGATTAATAATTGAAGTGAGGACCCGTGCAGGGTACATTTCGACAGAACATCTGTGTATTGCTCAAGCACGGAGAGGTGGGGCCATCATATTCCAGCACCAGAACAAATCTGGCAAAGTTAAGTAGGCTAGCTGGCCTGCTGAACTTACACCAACTTCATAAAACTAGCACCCAAGAGAATTTACTACTGAAGCATCCCATTTCCTTCTATCATTAATGGACAATGCTGTGTAGACATAAACAGGGAGGGATGAAGCCACCCCAACAGCACATCCATTCATAGTTTTCCCAGAAAAATTAACATTATGAACAGTAATACTATAATTAATCTTGAAGATTGCATATGTAAACATCTTTCATTTAACATGCCATTTATTCATGCCATTCACTCATAAATTTCAAAATCTTTGCATAAGTTCTGGCCAAAATAAAACCTTGGTTCAGAACAAATAAATTAAAAAAAAGATTTTCTATTCTAAATTTAACCAGCTGAATTTAGTTCATTGTGTTATAAATTTTATTGATAGTATTAGACTTAATTAATATCTGTGGGTGTGTGTATATGTCCATACAACACATTGCATTCAGTACCCTAGATTTTAACGTAGCCACATTCATTAGTAAAAAAAGATATGTGTGAGGTCATAAAGTGGTAGCACGAAAGGGCCTTCTGTATATTCACAGTTACAATTATCTCAGGAGCCTTCACAGCTGACCTCACGCATCACACTAGGTGATAACACCACCATACAATACCATCAAAATCCACTACATATATTGGGGTCTTGTCCAGGGATATTTAGCATAAACAGTAATATAAGGATCTCCTGGTGGGAGAAAAAAATTAGGGGAACAAAATTGTAAAATTCCCTTAAAATTAAAAGTGTCCCTTTAAATTAAAAGGGCAATTAGAAGTTGGTGAATTTTCACAGCCAGTAATAATTAATTAGTTAACTGGTTAGTTAGAATTAGTTAGACTATAGTCATAAGAAGTACTTAGTGTATTTACTGGTTAGAGATTTATCTTGTATATTATTATATTGTTTAGAAAGTATGGCGGAGCTAGCAAAATTTAGATCAGCTGCTGTGCTGACTGCAAAGGAGATGGGAATGGATGGTCAGATTTTAATTCAATACGTAACGGCTGAATGTGATAAATATATTGAACGGGAAGAAAGGAGATTAGAAAAAGGCCGAAAGGGAGGCAGAAGATAGAAGGTTGCAAAGGGAGCACGAATTACGACTAAGGGAGCTGGAATTACAAGGCCAGGCTCCTGAAAATGGTGCCAGCCCTTTTGCCTCAGATGCTACGCCCAGTCTGGGAGCCTCAAACTCAGCTATGGGGTTTCATTTAGACCATTTTGTTGAAAAAGACGATGACATAGAGGGGTACCTAGGACGTTTTGAGTTATTAGCTACTACATATGGGTTAGAGAGAGAGAGGTGGAGTTTAAAGCTATCACAGGGACTGAGAGGTACTTCTTATGAAGTCTTTGCTAAAATGAACAGGGAAGACCAAGACAATTATGACATGTTAAAGCAGGCTTTGTTATTAAGGTACGAGAAGAATGGTGAATTTTATCGTAAGAAATTTAGAAATGCCAAACTGTTGTCTGGGGAGACATACCACCAATTCTCTGCTAGACTGGAAACCTATTTGGAGAAATGGACTGCTCTGGGGAAGACCCAAGATCTTAAAGAAATGATCATGATTGAGCAATTGAGAGAGTCCATGGCTCCAGACATGAGAAAATTTCTCATGGAACAAGGTGCAGAGAAGTTGGGAGAGGTTTTAAATGTCGCTGAGAGGTATCAGGCAGCCCAGGCAGAGGTAAGTGGTGCTAAAAAGAAGCACATAGATAATTTTTAAAGCTCCACAGCAATTTAATAAATTTGATAATAGAGAGCAGGGAAATAAAGGTAGGACAAACTTTGAGCGGCCAAGAAATGACTATCGCGACAGAAACTCACAGTTCAATGACCAAAAGTTCAATGAAAGAAAACCGTTGAACCAAGGAAAAAGATGGTGTAAATGGTGCAAGAAAGATAACCATAACACCGAATTTTGTAGAAGGAAACCTTCAAACATTGCTGCAATGAAGTCGGGGACGCAAAGATTAAAGGTTAATCCTAATGGACAACAGGAACCTTATCACCCCCCAGTTTGTGAGGATGTTATTTGTAATGGGGTCACCATAAGGTGCCTTTATGATACAGGTTTGGATTATGATTCAGTTGTGAAGTCTAGCCTAGTGGACCCAAGTCAGTATACCACAGAAACGGTGGAAATACAAGGGGCGACTAAGGACATACCACTCATGACACTTCCCATCGCAAGGATAACGGTGAAAACTCGCTATGTGGAAGGAGAAATCAGAGCAGCAGTGATAGATGAACCAATCTACCCTCTGATATTGGGGTGTAGATACGTCTTCTTGGGGAATCCCGAGAAACCTGTGATCATGGCGACAGTGCAGACCAGGTCACAGAAGAAGGAGGAAGAAGGTGAACCTATAAATGCTCATCCAGAGGAGATGAGAAAGGCGCAGGCTGAGGATAGGACACTCAAGCCATGTTTTAAAAAATTGCCCAAATGCCACACACCTCCGAGCAAGGGGGAATATTTCATGAAGAACAAACTATTATACAGGAAGGCCGGAACTGGAACAAATGGTCACAACCAGCTGGTTCTTCCCACCTCATATAGAGATAAAGTGATGGAACTCGGGCATGCGATTCCCTTCAGTGGTCACATGGGGATCAGCGCCACAGGACAGCGTATAGCTTGTCATTACTTCTGGCCAGGGATAACGGAGGATATAAAAAGATATGTCAAATCCTGCCCTGAATGTCAAAGGGTAGCTCCAAAGCACTGGACTGCTCCTGCAACTCTAGGGGAAATGCCCATAGTGGGAACACCTTTTGAGAGGGTTGCAGTGGATATTGTGGGACCTCTCACTCGGACCAAGAGGAGGAACAGTTACATCCTTACTCTGGTGGACACTTGTTCTATGTGGGGAGAGGCGGTAGCCCTGCCATCAATTGATTCAAAACATGTAGCAGAGGCACTACTTACAATATTTACCCGATTAGGATTCCCGCATCAAATCTTGACGGATAATGGATCTCAGTTCAAGGGGAAACTAACGGAAGAAGTTTTTAAACTATTTCAAGCCAGACACTTTCATTGTAGTCCGTACCATCCACAAGGGAACGGCCAGGTAGAGAGGTTCAACGGGACTCTCATTTCTATCCTGAGAAAGCTGGCACACGAAAAACCGGATCTGTGGGATCAATTCCTGCCCGCCGCATTGTTTGCGTATCGGGAGGTACCACATAGTTCAACCGGGATGGCTCCCGCAACTCTGCTATTTGGGAGGCCAATAAAAGGTCCTTTAGAAGCTTTATTAAGGACCTGGACGGATGAGAAGGCGGAAGAACCTGTTACCTCATCTTATCAATATGTGAACGAACTGACCACTCGTTTGAAAGCTGGATGGAAACTGGCAAATGATAATTTGAAACAAGCCAGGAAGAAACATGCAGCATATTTTAATAGGAAGGCAAAGGACCGAGAACTAGCTGTGGGAGAGAAGGTGCTTCTTCTACTACCCGGTAGCCAGAATAAATTACAAATTGGTTGGCAAGGTCCATATACGGTTCTAGAGAAGGTGTCTAGAACAAACTATAAAATTGACAAAAAGGGGAAGGAGAAAGTTTATCATGTAAACTTATTAAAGAAGTATCTGGACAGACCACTCCAGGAAAGCACCCCCTTATTGACCTTGGCTATTGCAACCCAGATGCAAAAGGAACCACTCACCTCACATGAATACCCATTACATCCTTGTGAAACAGCAGCACAGGTAAAAGTCAGTAAGCACCTGACTAAAAACCAGAGGGAGAGAGTTCAACAGGTTCTGGAGGAACATACAGATGTATTAACAGATAAACCAGGCCATACAAATTTGCTACAGTATGACATGAAACTGGTAGACTCAAACCCAATCTGTATGAGAGCCTATTCTATTCCGTTCGCGAAGGAGAAGGCATTGAAGGAAGAAATAGATTATTTGCTGAAGGAGGGGATTATTTCGCACAGTGAATCATCTTTTAGTTCTAGTGTCGTTTTGTTGAGAAAACCGTCTGGGGAACACAGACTGTGCATAGATTACAGGAAACTGAATGCTGTCACAGAAGGACAAGTGGATCCATTACCAGACACAAAACAGTTATTTGCCAGACTGAACAAGGCAAAATACTTTTCAAAGGTGGATCTTAGTAAAGGCTATTACCAGATCCCAGTGAAGCCTGAAGTGAGACCTTATTTGGCTTTTAGCACTTCGGATGGACATTATGAATTCAATATGCTACCATTCGGACTGAAAAATGCTCCGAGTGTGTTTTCAAGGATGATGCGCAAATTGTTGGATCCCCTGAATAACCCATGTATCACGAATTTCATGGATGATATTCTCGTCGCCACAGAGACATTTGAAGAACACATTGAAGCTCTAGAAATGTTATTTAATAGACTTCGGGAGGCGAACTTAACTGCTAGGCCAACAAAATGTTGTATTGGATGCAAAGAGTTGGAATTCTTGGGACACACTGTATATCAGGGTAACATGACCCCTGATCCTAAGAACTTGGAAAAACTGCAGAGAGCACCTAGACCACAAACAAAAAAGGACGTGCGATCATTCGTGTCGTTATGCGGATTTTATCAGAAATACATCAAAAATTTTAACGCTATTTGTGCTCCTCTGACTGATCTGACTCGCAAGGGACTTCCAGATAAAATTATTTGGACTGCACAATGTGAACTAGCGTTCCAAGAGTTAAAGGAAAAACTCACTAGCAGGCCTATTCTCAAACTGCCTGATTTGACACAGGACTTTGTCTTAAGAACCGATGCAAGTAATGTAGGACTCGGAGGGGCTTTGTTGCAAAGATCATCTTCACCTGATGGGGAACTGAAACCAGTCGCTTATGCAAGCCGCAAATTGAATAAGGCGGAACAAGGATACTCCACAAGCGAAAAAGAATGTTTAGCGTTAATCTGGGCAATAAAGAAGTTTCAAATCTATCTGTATGGTAGGACTTTTGTGGTGGAGACGGATCATCAGCCTCTCGTATTCTTATCTCAGGCTAAGCATGAAAACGCAAGATTGCTGAGGTGGTCTTTATTACTTCAACCTTATCAGTTTAGTATCCAATATATCCCAGGCAAATTGAATGTCGGTGCAGATTTCCTCAGTCGGCACCCCTGTGATCAAAATTAGAGTAATGGCAGACGGGAGGAGAGATTTTATCTATGTGTATCACTGGTTTTGGAACTTGCCGTAGGCATGTTTTCAAGTGGGGAGATGTGTCATAAAATTAACGAGTGATACAACGTAAAAATATCTCCAAAGGATAAAATGTAAGGATAAAAACCAATGCGTAAGCTGCTGGAATACATGATCGCCCGCGCCGCGGGTCATCAGGTGTTAGACTTGAAGGCAAAACGGAACGAGGATCAAAAGACAAAAATCTGACTGAACGCGTACTTGAACTAGCGAGGTTAATGGACGCAAATTGGTGGGGCAAGGAGGAAAAGTCACGTTCCCCCCCCACCCCCCCGCCCCCCCGCCAAGTTGACAAAAAGTAAGGAATTCGGCAGAAGGGACCTTGGAAATGATAACCCACAGTCATTTATTGGACGCTTTTGCGATACCAAGCCTTTGATTTGAATTCAGCGGCTAAACGCAGATGCTTGAAATATTACAAAATTTAAAAAGTAACTTTTTCTTAATATTAATGTTAGGAATATAAAAATTAGCTGGCCGGATGGCCCATTCTGAGCAGTGAAATAATATGTTTTTTAATTTTACAGACGGATAGATAATAATGAAAATAATGACAAAAGACAGTGTTGTTCACAACAGCGAAAGACTGCATTGAATCAAAAGTGTCGCTATTTGCACAAAAAATCGCGACCTCGAGACGCAGGTGTTCAAATCTACTTAGCATGGAAGAGAAGGGATATTGGTGGAAGCTGTGTCTAAAAATAACTTTTAACGACAAAATTTTGGAGGGGAGAGAAAGGTTGGTTCAAAAATCAAGTACGTTTTTGTGAAAACGCAAGTAGAGACGGACAGACTAACAGATAAAAATCCATACTTGACTGAAGCATGACTGAAATGACTTTAGTGTAGGAAATTTGAATTTAAAAAAAACCAAGGCATTGATTGGCCACAGACAATCATATTATCCGCGCTCAGACGAGCTTTTTTTGCCATTCCTCAATAGTTGTCCAGTGATAGACACAGTAAATTTCAAGTGTGGTGATTTCCAAATGAAATAAATTGAAATAAGTTCAGGGACGCCATACTATAGCCAGCAGCTCAGCTGAGTTTTGCTAGCATTTCTGTGTTCTTTATTCATAATCTGGTAAGATTGAAATTATTTCTTTGTATATTTTGAATATTGTTTAATGTTCGAGTGATTTGATACTGCCATATCGAAATCTAGCCTTACAAACAAGTAAGGATTCGCTCTGGACCCCCCGCCCTAGTTCAGGGTCTAGGGACAAACAATATATAAACTACAGCAAGGTTTAGGAAGGGGTGATCAAGTGTTGAGAACAGTGAATCATATCACCTATCCTATTCTATGGCAGTGAGATAATGCACCTATTTCAGAATCTGTAGACTGGGGAAACTTACCCTATGCGAAACCAACTAGGTAAGATGTGCTGTCTGGTCAGAGAGAACTGACCCTGTTTATGTGGTGTTATTGTAATTTGTTATGTGTAGAAGTGGCTTATTAGGTAAGGTTCTGAGCAAAAACCAATACTTTATTTCAGAGCTGTGAGTTCGATCTTGACACTAAGGTGGTGTCAAATGCTGATTAATAATTGAAGTGAGGACCCGTGCAGGGTACATTTCGACAGAACATCTGTGTATTGCTCAAGCACGGAGAGGTGGGGCCATCATATTCCAGCACCAGAACAAATCTGGCAAAGTTAAGTAGGCTAGCTGGCCTGCTGAACTTACACCAACTTCATAAAACTAGCACCCAAGAGAATTTACTACTGAAGCATCCCATTTCCTTCCATCATTAATGGACAATGCTGTGTAGGCATAAACAGGGAGGGATGAAGCCACCCCAACAGCACATCCATTCATAGTTTTCCCAGAAAAATTAACATTACGAACAGTAATACTATAATTAATCTTGAAGATTGCATATGTAAACATCTTTCATTTAACATGCCATTTATTCATGCCATTCATTCATAAATTTCAAAATCTTTGCATAAGTTCTGGCCAAAATAAAACCTTGGTTCAGAACAAATAAATTTAAAAAAAGATTTTCTATTCTAAATTTAACCAGCTGAATTTAGTTCATTGTGTTATAAATTTTATTGATAGTATTAGACTTAATTAATATCTGTGGGTGTGTGTATATGTCCATACAACACATTGCATTCAGTACCCTAGATTTTAACGTAGCCACATTCATTAGTAAAAAAAGATATGTGTGAGGTCATAAAGTGGTAGCACGAAAGGGCCTTCTGTATATTCACAGTTACAATTATCTCAGGAGCCTTCACAGCTGACCTCACGCATCACACTAGGTGATAACACCACCATACAATACCATCAAAATCCACTACATATATTGGGGTCTTGTCCAGGGATATTTAGCATAAACAGTAATATAAGGATCTCCTGGTGGGAGAAAAAAAATTAGGGGAACAAAATTGTAAAATTCCCTTAAAATTAAAAGTGTCCCTTTAAATTAAAAGGGCAATTAGAAGTTGGTGAATCTTCACAGCCAGTAATAATTAATTAGTTAACTGGTTAGTTAGAATTAGTTAGACTATAGTCATAAGAAGTACTTAGTGTATTTACTGGTTAGAGATTTATTTTGTATATTATTATATTGTTTAGAAAGTATGGCGGAGCTAGCAAAATTTAGATCAGCTGCTGTGCTGACCGCAAAGGAGATGGGAATGGATGGTCAGATTTTAATTCAATACGTAACGGCTGAATGTGATAAATATATTGAACGGGAAGAAAGGAGATTAGAAAAAGAGGCTGAAAGAAAATTAGAGTCTGAAAGGTTGGCTGAAGAGAAGAGGTTAGAGGCGGATAGAGAAATTAAGAGGCTGCAGATTGAGGCAGAAGACAAACGACAGCAAAGGGAGGCAGAAGATAAAAAGGCCGAAAGGGAGGCAGAAGATAAAAAGGCCGAAAGGGAGGCAGAAGATAAAAAGGCCGAAAGGGAGGCAGAAGATAGAAGGTTGCAAAGGGAGCACGAATTACGACTAAGGGAGCTGGAATTACAAGGCCAGGCTCCTGAAAATGGTGCCAGCCCTTTTGCCTCAGATGCTACGCCCAGTCTGGGAGCCTCAAACTCAGCTATGGGGTTTCATTTAGACCATTTTGTTGAAAAAGACGATGACATAGAGGGGTACCTAGGACGTTTTGAGTTATTAGCTACTACATATGGGTTAGAGAGAGAGAGGTGGAGTTTAAAGCTATCACAGGGACTGAGAGGTACTTCTTATGAAGTCTTTGCTAAAATGAACAGGGAAGACCAAGACAATTATGACATGTTAAAGCAGGCTTTGTTATTAAGGTACGAGAAGAATGGTGAATTTTATCGTAAGAAATTTAGAAATGCCAAACTGTTGTCTGGGGAGACATACCACCAATTCTCTGCTAGACTGGAAACCTATTTGGAGAAATGGACTGCTCTGGGGAAGACCCAAGATCTTAAAGAAATGATCATGATTGAGCAATTGAGAGAGTCCATGGCTCCAGACATGAGAAAATTTCTCATGGAACAAGGTGCAGAGAAGTTGGGAGAGGTTTTAAATGTCGCTGAGAGGTATCAGGCAGCCCAGGCAGAGGTAAGTGGTGCTAAAAAGAAGCACATAGATAATTTTAAAGCTCCACAGCAATTTAATAAATTTGATAATAGAGAGCAGGGAAATAAAGGTAGGACAAACTTTGAGCGGCCAAGAAATGACTATCGCGACAGAAACTCACAGTTCAATGACCAAAAGTTCAATGAAAGAAAACCGTTGAACCAAGGAAAAAGATGGTGTAAATGGTGCAAGAAAGATAACCATAACACCGAATTTTGTAGAAGGAAACCTTCAAACATTGCTGCAATGAAGTCGGGGACGCAAAGATTAAAGGTTAATCCTAATGGACAACAGGAACCTTATCACCCCCCAGTTTGTGAGGATGTTATTTGTAATGGGGTCACCATAAGGTGCCTTTATGATACAGGTTTGGATTATGATTCAGTTGTGAAGTCTAGCCTAGTGGACCCAAGTCAGTATACCACAGAAACAGTGGAAATACAAGGGGCGACTAAGGACATACCACTCATGACACTTCCCATCGCAAGGATAACGGTGAAAACTCGCTATGTGGAAGGAGAAATCAGAGCAGCAGTGATAGATGAACCAATCTACCCTCTGATATTGGGGTGTAGATACGTCTTCTTGGGGAATCCCGAGAAACCTGTGATCATGGCGACAGTGCAGACCAGGTCACAGAAGAAGGAGGAAGAAGGTGAACCTATAAATGCTCATCCAGAGGAGATGAGGAAAGGCGCAGGCTGAGGATAGGACACTCAAGCCATGTTTTAAAAAATTGCCCAAATGCCACACACCTCCGAGCAAGGGGGAATATTTCATGAAGAACAAACTATTATACAGGAAGGCCGGAACTGGAACAAATGGTCACAACCAGCTGGTTCTTCCCACCTCATATAGAGATAAAGTGATGGAACTCGGGCATGCGATTCCCTTCAGTGGTCACATGGGGATCAGCGCCACAGGACAGCGTATAGCTTGTCATTACTTCTGGCCAGGGATAACGGAGGATATAAAAAGATATGTCAAATCCTGCCCTGAATGTCAAAGGGTAGCTCCAAAGCACTGGACTGCTCCTGCAACTCTAGGGGAAATGCCCATAGTGGGAACACCTTTTGAGAGGGTTGCAGTGGATATTGTGGGACCTCTCACTCGGACCAAGAGGAGGAACAGTTACATCCTTACTCTGGTGGACACTTGTTCTATGTGGGGAGAGGCGGTAGCCCTGCCATCAATTGATTCAAAACATGTAGCAGAGGCACTACTTACAATATTTACCCGATTAGGATTCCCGCATCAAATCTTGACGGATAATGGATCTCAGTTCAAGGGGAAACTAACGGAAAAAGTTTTTAAACTATTTCAAGCCAGACACTTTCATTGTAGTCCGTACCATCCACAAGGGAACGGCCAGGTAGAGAGGTTCAACGGGACTCTCATTTCTATCCTGAGAAAGCTGGCACACGAAAAACCGGATCTGTGGGATCAATTCCTGCCCGCCGCATTGTTTGCGTATCGGGAGGTACCACATAGTTCAACCGGGATGGCTCCCGCAACTCTGCTATTTGGGAGGCCAATAAAAGGTCCTTTAGAAGCTTTATTAAGGACCTGGACGGATGAGAAGGCGGAAGAACCTGTTACCTCATCTTATCAATATGTGAACGAACTGACCACTCGTTTGAAAGCTGGATGGAAACTGGCAAATGATAATTTGAAACAAGCCAGGAAGAAACATGCAGCATATTTTAATAGGAAGGCAAAGGACCGAGAACTAGCTGTGGGAGAGAGAAGGTGCTTCTTCTACTACCCGGTAGCCAGAATAAATTACAAATTGGTTGGCAAGGTCCATATACGGTTCTAGAGAAGGTGTCTAGAACAAACTATAAAATTGACAAAAAGGGGAAGGAGAAAGTTTATCATGTAAACTTATTAAAGAAGTATCTGGACAGACCACTCCAGGAAAGCACCCCCTTATTGACCTTGGCTATTGCAACCCAGATGCAAAAGGAACCACTCACCTCACATGAATACCCATTACATCCTTGTGAAACAGCAGCACAGGTAAAAGTCAGTAAGCACCTGACTAAAAACCAGAGGGAGAGAGTTCAACAGGTTCTGGAGGAACATACAGATGTATTAACAGATAAACCAGGCCATACAAATTTGCTACAGTATGACATGAAACTGGTAGACTCAAACCCAATCTGTATGAGAGCCTATTCTATTCCGTTCGCGAAGGAGAAGGCATTGAAGGAAGAAATAGATTATTTGCTGAAGGAGGGGATTATTTCGCACAGTGAATCATCTTTTAGTTCTAGTGTCGTTTTGTTGAGAAAACCGTCTGGGGAACACAGACTGTGCATAGATTACAGGAAACTGAATGCTGTCACAGAAGGACAAGTGGATCCATTACCAGACACAAAACAGTTATTTGCCAGACTGAACAAGGCAAAATACTTTTCAAAGGTGGATCTTAGTAAAGGCTATTACCAGATCCCAGTGAAGCCTGAAGTGAGACCTTATTTGGCTTTTAGCACTTCGGATGGACATTATGAATTCAATATGCTACCATTCGGACTGAAAAATGCTCCGAGTGTGTTTTCAAGGATGATGCGCAAATTGTTGGATCCCCCTGAATAACCCATGTATCACGAATTTCATGGATGATATTCTCGTCGCCACAGAGACATTTGAAGAACACATTGAAGCTCTAGAAATGTTATTTAATAGACTTCGGGAGGCGAACTTAACTGCTAGGCCAACAAAATGTTGTATTGGATGCAAAGAGTTGGATTTTTTATTCTCACACATCATATACACATATCAAATTCATGAACCCCAAGAAACGTTGTAAAGTAAAATAATAATATAGCAAATGATTCAACAAATTAATTCTTATGTAAATGACAGATAGCACCTGTTGAAAAGAACAAACATTATATCAAAAGAAAAGATAGATAGATAGGATAGATAGATAGATGATAGATAGATAGATCGATAGGAAGAATCAGAAATAGATAGATAGATTTAACGCTAGATTTTTGATGAAGAAGATCTGATAGATAAATAGAACAACGAAGGGAACTTCGAGATAAACTTTATTTTCAACGGGTGTTTTGTTGTCACGCAGGCCCATGAGTTAAAGGTCTAACTCATTCTGGCCCTTCTTTCTCTCTTTTCCATTAGGGAAAAGGACTATTGAGGAATAAAACCGTATCCTAATTACTGGACTTAAATAATAAAATAACAAGAAAACTAAAAACTGAATCCCAACATTTGAACCGTTACAATAACACTAAAACAGTTTAATTGCGGATGCGTACTTAAGGATTAACAACAATGCGGCCAAGGAAAAAGTATAACTTTAAAAAACAAAATTTTATATGGATGTTATGTAATAATAAAATAGTTTATAAAAATCTTCAGTCATAATGACTATGGGACTTATGCGCCCCTGACGGTGACAGCGTCTATATGGCTTTATTTAGCACTAAAGAACAAACGCAAAATTGGGTGGCATTCCAATTGCATGACCTGTATTTGAAAATCCGCTGTGATTGTTTTGAATATGGGCAAATATTTTTTAAGTCGGTGGATCCTATTCCACAAGATGGCTTGTATCATTTTTGATTTCGAGCCTAGGCTTGGGATGATATTAATTCGTCGCCACAGCGTTGACATTTGAAGAACACATTGAAGCTCTAGAAATGTTATTTAATAGACTTCGGGAGGCGAACTTAACTGCTAGGCCAACAAAATGTTGTATTGGATGCAAAGAGTTGGAATTCTTGGGACACACTGTATATCAGGGTAACATGACCCCTGATCCTAAGAACTTGGAAAAACTGCAGAGAGCACCTAGACCACAAACAAAAAAGGACGTGCGATCATTCGTGTCGTTATGCGGATTTTATCAGAAATACATCAAAAATTTTAACGCTATTTGTGCTCCTCTGACTGATCTAACTCGCAAGGGACTTCCAGATAAAATTATTTGGACTGCACAATGTGAACTAGCGTTCCAAGAGTTAAAGGAAAAAAACTCACTAGCAGGCCTATTCTCAAACTGCCTGATTTGACACAGGACTTTGTCTTAAGAACCGATGCAAGTAATGTAGGACTCGGAGGGGCTTTGTTGCAAAGATCATCTTCACCTGATGGGGAACTGAAACCAGTCGCTTATGCAAGCCGCAAATTGAATAAGGCGGAACAAGGATACTCCACAAGCGAAAAAGAATGTTTAGCGTTAATCTGGGCAATAAAGAAGTTTCAAATCTATCTGTATGGTAGGACTTTTGTGGTGGAGACGGATCATCAGCCTCTCGTATTCTTATCTCAGGCTAAGCATGAAAACGCAAGATTGCTGAGGTGGTCTTTATTACTTCAACCTTATCAGTTTAGTATCCAATATATCCCAGGCAAATTGAATGTCGGTGCAGATTTCCTCAGTCGGCACCCCTGTGATCAAAATTAGAGTAATGGCAGACGGGAGGAGAGATTTTATCTATGTGTATCACTGGTTTTGGAACTTGCCGTAGGCATGTTTTCAAGTGGGGAGATGTGTCATAAAATTAACGAGTGATACAACGTAAAAATATCTCCAAAGGATAAAATGTAAGGATAAAAAACCAATGCGTAAGCTGCTGGAATACATGATCGCCCGCGCCGCGGGTCATCAGGTGTTAGACTTGAAGGCAAAACGGAACGAGGATCAAAAGAAAAAAATCTGACTGAACGCGTACTTGAACTAGCGAGGTTAATGGACGCAAATTGGTGGGGCAAGGAGGAAAAGTCACGCCCCCCCCCCCCCCCCCCCCAAGTTGACATAAAGTAAGGAATTCGACAGAAGGGACCTTGGATATGATACGCCACAGTCATTTATTGGACGCTTTTGCGATACCAAGCCTTTGATTTGAATTCAGCGGCTAAACGCAGATGCTTGAAATATTACAAAATTTAAAAAGTAACTTTTTCTTAATATTAATGTTAGGAATATAAAAATTAGCTGGCCGGATGGCCCATTCTGAGCAGTGAAATAATATGTTTTTAATTTTACAGACGGATAGATAATAATGAAAATAATGACAAAAGACAGTGTTGTTCACAACAGCGAAAGACTGCATTGAATCAAAAGTGTCGCTATTTGCACAAAAAATCGCGACCTCGAGACGCAGGTGTTCAAATCTACTTAGCATGGAAGAGAAGGGATATTGGTGGAAGCTGTGTCTAAAAATAACTTTTAACGACAAAATTTTGGAGGGGAGAGAAAGGTTGGTTCAAAAATCAAGTACGTTTTTGTGAAAACGCAAGTAGAGACGGACAGACTAACAGATAAAAATCCATACTTGACTGAAGCATGACTGAAATGACTTTAGTGTAGGAAAATTGAAAAAAAAAAAAACCAAGGCATTGATTGGCCACAGACAATCATATTATCCGCGCTCAGACGAGCTTTTTTGCCATTCCTCAATAGTTGTCCAGTGATAGACACAGTAAATTTCAAGTGTGGTGATTTCCAAATGAAATAAATTGAAATAAGTTCAGGGACGCCATACTATAGCCAGCAGCTCAGCTGAGTTTTGCTAGCATTTCTGTGTTCTTTATTCATAATCTGGTAAGATTGAAATTATTTCTTTGTATATTTTGAATATTGTTTAATGTTCGAGTGATTTGATACTGCCATATCGAAATCTAGCCTTACAAACAAGTAAGGATTCGCTCTGGACCCCCGCCCTAGTTCAGGGTCTAGGGACAAACAATATATAAACTACAGCAAGGTTTAGGAAGGGGTGATCAAGTGTTGAGAACAGTGAATCATATCACCTATCCTATTCTATGGCAGTGAGATAATGCACCTATTTCAGAATCTGTAGACTGGGGAAACTTACCCTATGCGAAACCAACTAGGTAAGATGTGCTGTCTGGTCAGAGAGAACTGACCCTGTTTATGTGGTGTTATTGTAATTTGTTATGTGTAGAAGTGGCTTATTAGGTAAGGTTCTGAGCAAAAACCAATACTTTATTTCAGAGCTGTGAGTTCGATCTTGACACTAAGGTGGTGTCAAATGCTGATTAATAATTGAAGTGAGGACCCGTGCAGGGTACATTTCGACAGAACATCTGTGTATTGCTCAAGCACGGAGAGGTGGGGCCATCATATTCCAGCACCAGAACAAATCTGGCAAAGTTAAGTAGGCTAGCTGGCCTGCTGAACTTACACCAACTTCATAAAACTAGCACCCAAGAGAATTTACTACTGAAGCATCCCATTTCCTTCCATCATTATTGGACAATGCTGTGTAGGCATAAACAGGGAGGGATGAAGCCACCCCAACAGCACATCCATTCATAGTTTTCCCAGAAAAATTAACATTACGAACAGTAATACTATAATTAATCTTGAAGATTGCATATGTAAACATCTTTCATTTAACATGCCATTTATTCATGCCATTCATTCATAAATTTCAAAATCTTTGCATAAGTTCTGGCCAAAATAAAACCTTGGTTCAGAACAAATAAATTTAAAAAAAGATTTTCTATTCTAAATTTAACCAGCTGAATTTAGTTCATTGTGTTATAAATTTTATTGATAGTATTAGACTTAATTAATATCTGTGGGTGTGTGTATATGTCCATACAACACATTGCATTCAGTACCCTAGATTTTAACGTAGCCACATTCATTAGTAAAAAAAAAAGATATGTGTGAGGTCATAAAGTGGTAGCACGAAAGGGCCTTCTGTATGCTAAAACAAAATTGTTTCATTACATCCTTGAACGTTTCAACATTTGAACTGACGCGAAGTGGGGGAAAATTCAATGTTTCTAAGTTTAACATAAATTTCTTTCATGTTTTGTATTAATACACTTAGTGATAGTTATAGATAAGATGATCAATACAACTGGCGTGTGAGTACTTCATTCAGGACTCAGCGCACTGCTGTTTGTACCAGATATTTGGAGATGTGGCGAACCAGAAGCGAACAATGCGTCAGACTGTGTTTGTCCTATCCTTAAAATAAAGGTTACCTTCTACAAAATCAATTATCTCTGGCCAGGCAAGAGCCGAATGGAGAAATCCATGATTATAAATCCGAAAAGCGTTATCGGGAAACTTCATGACAGGTAGTCAAGTAGGGACGTTTATTTGATCAAGTCATTATTATTTATAATTTTTGCATTCTTTAACTTTTAAATGTATTATCCAATAATACAATAGGTTGTTTCCCCTTAGGCGCGAAATCTTAGAAGTATGGTCACGATTAATTCTCATGGGAAGCAGTTGCGGGAAGGTGGAGAAGTGTAGTACATTTTTATTGTCTTTCTCTGGGAGCCGCGCTGGTGTAATGGCTTCGGCGTTGTACTGGCGACCAGGTGTTCATGGTTCAAACCCGGGCGTCGGCGTTTGAAGAAATGTTTACGGCCGGAAATTTGACTGAATAGCCTGAACGGCTCCTGTGATAAACCCTCTGTGGATGGGAAGGAGCGAAGCTCCTGACCGGGTTGGAAGGAAAGTCCTCAGGTTCCCCAGCCTCGCAATGACATGTCATTGGGCCGAAGGGCTGAAAGCCCAAAGGCCGCTGGTTTAAAAAAAAAAAAAATTGTCTTTCTCCTCCACTGTCGATTCCCCCTGCCTATATGTAAGTTCACGCCACACACTGTTTTTCCACCCAAATTTAATCCCGTACGTGGCCTCACGGTGATCGCCAGCCAGCCACGCTGGCCAATGCGGCTCGCCGGAGCTCCACCCCCTATTGGTCGGTTCAGCCAGTCGCATACCGTGCTGCTGACCCAGTACTACTGCCCTACTTTACTCGCTTCACTGGCTGCTAGGCTTGGTCCCGCCAGGTCAACAGTCCGAACTGAAGCCAACTTCAAATTTAAAAAAAAAAAGAAGAAAGTTTGAATAAAGAAAGATAGATTTATGTAGGTGATCCAAAAAATAAAAATGTTGAAATATTTTATGTATGATTAAGTTGTAAAGTTACCATTACTTTCGAATGGGTGTTAGTTGTCACTGTAACAATAACTAGGGGACGAAACAATCTCTTTTAAGATTAATAACAATCTGTTATGTTATTGCTGTTTTAAGTATTTAAGATTATCACCATGACCTAAATGTGTATCCCGGGCATTTATGCTCTAATACGATTTAAGCGGTACTTTGTTTATAATCTGTTTCATGGCGTTATGGGTGTTTAACCAGTGACCTACATAGCACAGATGTGTCCATCAAACATTTTATTATCCGTTATATCCTCTTGGGAAAGTAAAAACATAAAAGTCTTATGTAACCTAGGTTACGGTTTTCTCATGCTCCTATCAGTCTGCACTGGAACCGTTGCCCTTCTCAGTCTTTGGTGGCAGCTCATCACCTGAACAACACGTGCGGTTATCTATAACAGCACTGCTCTCGCGCAACAGAGCAAAAAAAAAAAAATTCCGTACTGTGTAAGTGTGGGGCTATACACCCCTCCACGAAAGTAGGTTGCTCCGGCCGGCGAGGTCATTGGATTGCAGCACACAAAGTGCGGGCCACTGACTTGATTGACCGCCTGCCTAGGGGAGGCGTGGCTACTTCACAACACACACGCAGCCGATCTTAAAACACGTTAGACCTAGAGAAAAAAATTTTTTTTTTTTTAACAGCTTTTCGCGTAACTGGAGAAACACCTGATCTGTGTGAGGCAGTTAGCCACGCTTGGCAGCCCGCCGTCCACACAGGACCAGCTCTCTCGACCTAGGCCAACAGCACACATCGTAGGCCGCATATTACCAGTGGTCGAATGCGAGCCAAGTACAGAGTCGGTTTAAAAATAGGAAAACCATAGTGTCGGGTGTTCTGTTATGTTAGTGTTTAGACCAGACGAACAGCCATTTTAAGTGTGACGGGGAAGGGGTCAGTTGGTTTAACAGCTCTTCAACTGATTGATCCAATCAGGCCAATTGTCCTTCCCCCTCCCCCAAAAGCCGCCTATTTCGCGAGGATCGCTTAAGGTCACATGAGCCCAATGGTCACTTCGTCCGGACGATTAAGGGCTGAAAGATGACCCGCGGCTATTAGAAGTCACTTGAGGACAGTAGTGCGTTTACGAAAGTGAAATAAATTTTTAATTCGGAGAAATACACGGTGTGAAGGACAACAAACATTCATTTGCGTCGAGTGGAGACTACTGAATGGACTTCCGCCATCTTTGTTGTTATGTTTATTCTTTGTCCCACATGACGGTCAGCGACGACCAATGTTTTGATGTATTTTCCTGAGAAATGTCACGACGAAAACAGGGTAGACCCCAGCAGCGGAAATCGCAGTTTGCACGTAAGTAAACATATAGTATGTATATATTCTTTTGTCGATCTAAACTCGATTTCTCTAGTCATCGTTTGAATCGTGCTTGTGAAACGCTTTCAATTAACACCTTTGCTGAATTACTTTTACCGATCGATTAAAGTAAGAAATAGTTTTATAATTTATCACTTGCAATATAGAAAATGCGACATGATAGAAAAGACTATTCATAGATACTGTTAAGTCATCTAAAGCTAATGTTTCTGCACTTTTTAAATCGGGTAAAAAGCCGAAGGTATGAAGTTTGAACGCGTCGAGGTGAAGTCTTGCAGCACCGCACCTCGGCAACAACCAAGCGTAGCGAACATCACGCAATTGAGCGCGGGGGAGGGGGAGCCAGGGAAGATTCCCACTTCCTTCTTTGGTCAGACGATGTTTACGTCACTAGTAAACACATCAAGACTCTCGCTTTTCACTCTTTATTCCAGACCTGGAAACTGTCTGTCGTTAACCATTTTTATTTTTATTATTGTAGTGCCCTTAAATAAATTATCACTGTTCTGATTTGTAAACATGTTACAACAGATGTGACTTAAGAACTACGAGGCATACTGTAGGAATCGTAGCTAGTGTATAGTTGTGGGATGACATAAATAGATGAGTTTCCATTTGGTTCCAGTATCCCACTTTGAAATGCGAACAGGGGTAAGGAGTTCTGGAATTTGGCGGGCTAGAAACAGATGTGCCAAAAATACTCGTAGTTAGGTCATTTTCCCCACCTTCCCTTCATCTTAGTGTTTATTTTTATTTTCATGTGATTACATCAGTCTTACACCGTGATTCTCCATGTTTATTTACTGACAGCTAATAAGTATTTTTAGACGTGGTGCCAGATGGAAACTCAGTTTAGTTTTTGGAAGATGAGATGAAAGTTGTCGATAATTAACGCCTATATTTAGATATTGAGTATCGCTAAAACTGGCTTTATTTTCAACGATGATAGGTGTTGTAATATCGTGGACTAATTTTTTTTTTAATTCACGTACCCCATGTTGTTGCTGTTGTGCAATTGTTGTTTTTTTCCTTGCTTCGTTTTGTTTGTGAAATTGTTCACATCTTTGCAAACATATAATAGAACAAATTTGTTAGCTACTGGGAAGAAGAAGGAAACCAACACTAACAAACGAAGACAAAAAAAAGGGGGGGGGGGGAAGAGACAAATTCAGAAAACAAATATGAAATATATAACGCATTAAAACAAGTCTGGTTATATGGTTAAATGCAGCAGGTTAGGACATTAAAAGTAAATAAAATAAAAAAACTCACTTAAACATAGAATACAACAGAGAAGAACACACAGTGCAAGTAAATTAATTACTAACAAACACAGCAACGCAAAAAGAAATCACATGCTTCAGATCAAAAGGAAAGTTAAAAATATCAGTTGTAGAAGTAATTAG
This sequence comes from Oreohelix idahoensis, assembly GCA_024509875.1. NCBI lineage: Eukaryota > Metazoa > Mollusca > Gastropoda > Stylommatophora > Oreohelicidae > Oreohelix > Oreohelix idahoensis. The sequence continues at coordinate 138,557 of JAMPIV010008345.1, forward strand.
AAAGGTGGGTAGACTATGCAAATAAATCCTATAATGATAAAAGATCAGAAATATCATGGGGCTAGAGACTATCAGTAAAGGGATTTCAGTCTTTGTGATTCGGAGATTAACATTATAAAATGTTTCAATGACATCAGTAACAGCGGACTAGTATATGCAGGTCTACAGAAATGCTGATGGCATAGATGTGCCCAACAATTGTGGCAGCCAATATATATTGGCCTTATTATTAGAGCTGGGGCCACCTGACAAGCCAAATGTAATGGGACGAATGACAAGTTAAATAACATTTTAAAAAAAAGAAATGGCTGAATGGATGTGTCGATTGGGGAGCATAAACTGTGGTTCCACATCATGACAACTTGGAGCTCTGAAAATCCTATTATCTGCTTTCTGAGCACGCATTTCTATGTGTGTGTGTTTTGTTGTTTTTTTTTCTTCAGAGTGACACTTGCAGTAGAGTGCAGTACTTGAATATAGTTTTAGTCATTCTTGACTTTTACTCTGTAAGGATTTCAAATCATTTGCTTATTCAGTATGCTGTATGTTAAATTATGTCACATACAAGAGTAGCCTTATATGTAGTCAGATTTTAAATGTAAAATATAATCTAAGAATATAGCAGATGGAATATCACAAATTATGGGTTTTATTATTGCTTTTTGTGTTTATTCAGAAACAGATGGAAGACAATAAACTGTCAGCATGAGTGTGCTAGAGAATTATTCCCTTGTCATATGTTTTCTAGCCCAATGGCGATCCAACTTCACCGTCTGGCTTTATGTACCACAGAGATTACGAGAAATAATTCCATATGGATAATTTTTCACTTCAATTTTAATAATAATTTTTCCTCATCTAGTCGCTCCATCTTTCCATTCTTTTCCTGTCATTGAAATACTGCTTCAGTGAAACGTCATACTTCTGCTGTTCCTTAACTCCTTTATTTACTTCCCTTTCTCTCCTTTAAGGCTGATTTCCTCTTCTCTATTTACTTCCCTTCATTCTTCCTTTAATTACTTTCATTCTCTCCTTTATTCTCTCCTTTTTACTTAACTTCCCTTCGGAAGAAGAAGAAGAAGAAATTCTCTCCTTATTCTTCACTTCATTCTCTCCTTTATTTACTTCACATCATTCTCTCCTTTATTTACTTCCCTTCATTCTCTCCTTTATTTACTTCACATCATTCTCTCCTTTATTTACTTCACATCATTCTCTCCTTTATTTACTTCACATCATTCTCTCCTTTATTTACTTCCCTTCATTCTCTCCTTTATTTACTTCACTTCATTCTCTCCTTTATTTACTTCACTTCATTCTGTCCTTTATTTACTTCCCTTCATTCTCTCCTTTATTTACTTCACTTCATTCTCTCCTTTATTTACTTCCCTTCATTCTCTCCTTTATTTACTTCACTTCATTCTCTCCTTTATTTACTTCCCTTCATTCTCTCCTTTATTTACTTCACTTCATTCTCTCCTTTATTTACTTCACTTAATTCTCTCATGCAGTGGTTAGCATTCATACTCTTCGACGTTTGCCGAGGACAGACTGAGTACTTATGGGTTACCCGGAGTGCAAGGATGTCAATTACGAACAACAATAACAATAACAACAACAACAATAACAATAACAACAATGCAGGGGTAGACTTTTACGTTACGACATGTGAGATCTCTGGCCTCATTCATTCATTTAGTGTGAGTTCTATGTGAAGCATAGATCCTTAAGAAAGTCACACCAAGCCTTCATATCCTATGTCAAATGTTCAGTGTCTTTTCATATCTTCTTTATCCCTTCTCCCATGTGTTTTATGTCACCTTCTGTTTCTCTTACACTGGAGATTCTAGAAGAACGACTAACTTGTGATGATATCAGCTGTTTTCTCCACCATGTGGCCTATCCAAAGGCAGCGTATTTTCCTCACCTGTTAGTCTATTAGCATTTGGCTATTGTTTTTGTTAGTCTGTCGTCTTGGCTGTTGTGTACTTTTACTGTATAGTTGTTAGTCTGTCTTCTTAGCTGTTGTGTACTTTTACTGTATAGTTGTTAGTCTGTCTTCTTAGCTGTTGTGTACTTTTACTGTATAGTTGTTAGTCTGTCTTCTTAGCTGTTGTGTACTTTTACTGTATAGTTGTTAGTCTTGTTAGCTGTTGTGTACTTTTACTGTATAGTTGTTAGTCTGTCTTCTTAGCTGTTGTGTACTTTTACTGTATAGTTGTTAGTCTGTCTTGTTAGCTGTTGTGTACTTTTACTGTATAGTTGTTAGTCTTGTTAGCTGTTGTGTACTTTTACTGTATAGTTGTTAGTCTGTCTTCTTAGCTGTTGTGTACTTTTACTGTATAGTTGTTAGTCTGTCTTCTTAGCTGTTGTGTACTTTTACTGTATAGTTGTTAGTCTGTCGTCTTAACTGTTGTGTACTTTTACTGTATAGTTGTTAGTCTGTCTTATTAGCTGTTGTTTACTTTTACTGTTTCGTTGTTAGTCTGTCGTCTTAGCTGTTGTGTACTTTTACTGTATAGTTGTTAGTCTGTCTTCTTAGCTGTTGGGTACTTTTACTATATAGCTATTAGTCTGTCGTCTTTGCTATTGTGTACTTTTACTGTATAGTTGTTAGTCTGTCTTCTTTGCTGTTGTGTACTTTTACTGTAAAGTTGTTAGTCTGTCTTCTTAGCTGTTGTGTACTTTTACTATATAGTTGTTAGTCTGTCGTCTTTGCTGTTGTGTACTTTTACTGTAAAGTTGTTAGTTTGTCTTCTTAGCTGTTGTGTACTTTCACTGTATAGTTGTTAATCTTGTTAGCTGTTGTGTACTTTTATTGTATAGTAATAACAAAAAATAATATATTATAAAATTTTGGAGAGAGGAGAGGGGGAGGAGGGAATGGTGCAACAGTGTTGACAATCCTGAACTTTGTGAAATTCGTTCGTTCGTTCGTTGTTCCATTTCTCTCTGTTTGAACTGGGCAGATACGAGACTGGTAACCGGACTTGCGTTGCTGTAACACACAAAAACAGTGCTTCGTGGACATGTATCATTAGCACGGCATCCCCACGTAATTTCGGTTATGGACCTAGGAACGATCCAGACTAATTATAGACGCAACCACTTCTGTAGCTACCCTATTTAACTATATAGGTCAGATCACACAAGACAAAGACCTAAGACCTGTATCTAGTAAATGATAGAAGAATGAGAGTAGTACAGGGTTAGAGAGTATGTTTCTAATTGTTTATTTATTTATGTCACGTTGACGGAATAACTAGGCTATTGTCCTAATTACGTTCTTGCCAACTACTTTAGCAATCATTGTTTTAAATGTTCCTGGTTTCTGTTCCAGGCACCGCTCACCACACTCACCAGACTCACCAACCACATTTACAGAAATAGTCCAGTATTACCTTTTATTTTAGCCGTGTCAAATTGAGGCAGGGACAGAGCTTTTTAAATATATATTTGTGTATGCGTGTTTGGTGCGTGTGTGTTTACTGGTGAAATGACATGGGACTTGGTGCAAAACACGCATTACTTGAGACATTTAAATTAGTGTTTAATAATTGTGTTAATTAGTTGACTCGGAGAGAGATTTTGTGTGTGCCCCCCCCCCCATTTTTTTGTTGTTGTTGAGATTACTGACCATCCGTAACCCGGCTGTTGTTTCTCCTTTAAGTCTATTGGCAAAGGGGTTGCTTCTGCAGCCAAAGATACCGGATTGTAGCGTCACGCTTCAGTCTACCCAGTGTATATAGGTACCTGGCTTTGCTCTTGAGTTAGGGAAAGCAAAGGTAACGAGGAAGGGAACAGGTAACTCCACTTCATAAAACTTGAGACGTGATATTGAAGTCTTTAACGCTTAACTCCCCTACGACACTGTGTGTTATGGGAGTACCTTTATCATGTATATATTTGATCTTTAAACTTATATAACTCTTCACTTGTAGAGCAACATTTATAATATTTAAATGTTATGGTCCATTATCGATCAGAATTGTTCGAACGTTGGAAAGTTGTTCATTGTTGTCTTCTTAAAAGAGGACTTAGTAGTCCACTCATCTCCCGAACACGCAGGGAAGACAGTTGTTCAGGAAAGTCGATTGCAGGCTGTTCCACTTTTAATGCGAGCATGACGGCTGATATCACCACGAGTTAAGATAATATTACCATATCGTCTGCTTGTGTGTGTGTTTTTTTTTACCGACCCATTATTTTTGTTGCATTATTCAAAGTATGTAATGTCGATTGTGATGTCCTCCGCATATCAGACATGATCACCAGTGTAGTATTGGTGGAGAGAACCGGTCCATATACCAGTGGTATAATAGCAACGCAAAGATAATGGTGGTGGATAGGACACACTTTGAGGACACTAGCCAAAAACATTATAATGAAGTATTTGTTCCGGAATGCCCAGAGTACAAGAAAAGAAGGGAGACCTAAACAAACAAAAAATAAAAAAAAAATAACACGCTGAAAAGAGAGCAGAAGACAAACATATAGATATATTTTTTTATAAAGGCCTGGAAAGAACTGTTACGGCTTGCACGTGACGGGGGTGGGGGAAGGGGGTGAGCTTGGAGGGAATTATTCTTCACAAGCTGAAAGGAGAAGCATTTTTATCCCATGTTATTCTGACTGTTTCTTCTTTGTCCTTATGGTTTTTTTTCTGCTGACGAAGATATTTGTCTACTACATTCAGACTTTATTTGTCTGACTTTGCTAACTGAGGCCTAGTATTCCTATTATATCTTCATTTAACGATACTCTTCTTGCTCAAACCCAACCGTAATAAATACCGCCGTTCCTCAGGGCTCTATTCTTGGGCCTCTACTTTTTGCCATATACATTAATGACCTTCTGCTAAACGTCGAGCACGCATCCTGTGACCTATTTGCTGATGACTGTACTATCTACACAAGTGATACAAGTTGCAACACACTCGAACTATCGTTACAAATAGATACAGACAATCTGATTAAGTGGAGCATCGGAAATCGCATGCTAATTAATATAATTAAAACAAAGTGCATGTTAATATCAACTAGACAAAAATTACAAAATTCTGAGAAAACAACACTTCAGATCTATATTGGTACCTCACCAATTGGAAACGTTAATGAACATAAAACTCTAAGAATAGTCGTTGACCAGCATCTAAATTGGAACTCACATGTTCATGCACTGACCAAGCAAACGGCACAGAAAGTTTACCAATTAGCTAAAATCAAACACTTCCTAGATGAAGTGCACGAAAATTGTTCTATATATCTCACATACAAACAAACCTTGACTATTGCTCCACAATCTGGGATGGTTGTTCTATGTCCAACACAAAAAGACTCCATTCACTACAAAAGCGTGCAGTGCGTCTAGTTTCTGACAACTGCCAAACACAGTGTGTAGATCTATGTAAAGATCTCAAAATACTGCCTCTAAGAAAGCGCTTTCTGTTCAACAAAGCTAAATTTGTTCACAAAATCCTGTCACAGAATGCTCCAACATATCTGTGGCCAATGTTCAAATACAATGAAAGACGCAGTCAACGCCTTAACAAAATACAAGTGCCCAAGCCTAGGCTTGACTTATTCAAGAAAAGCTTAGCTTACTCTGCTGCTCATCTTTGGAACTATCTTCCACATTATCTAAAACATAACAACCTCAGTCCTTATTCATACAATCGTAAACTTTTCGAATACTTTATGAGTTCTGATTATCTGCCCCCCTAATGTGATTATTTTTCCGAACAAATGATATAATATCGAATGTAGGTTTAATGATGATGTTAGTGCTTTTCAACATATTTTGTTTCATGGTAATACTTAGTTTGTACTTTTCAACATATTCTATTTCATGTTTATAATTAGATACTGTGAATGTGAGTATGCTATTATTTTACCTTTACAACGTTGAATTCCTTGAATTGATGGGTAAAATATATGTGAGAATAAATGAAATCAGTATAAAAGACGAGAGAAAGGAAGGGCAGAATGTCAGACGGGCCTGTGAGCCCAATTCTCAACCCTTTGAAAATAAAGTTCGTTCGTTCGTTCGTTCGTTCGTTCGTTCGATACAAACCAGCATTGGAGAACATAACTGGGGACACTTCATATGGATAAATCGTCGTCTCCCTGTTCTCTCACCATGGAGTGTAGAATCACTGCTCCATCTAGTACCATAGATGGAAGACTGCACCATCTAGTACCATAGATGGAAGACTGCTCCATCTAGTACCATAAATGGAAGACTGCACCATCTAGTACCATAGATGGAAGACTGCACCATCTAGTACCATAGATGGAAGACTGCACCATCTAGTACCATAGATGGAAGACTGCACCATCTAGTACCATAGATGGAAGACTGCACCATCTAGTACCATAGATGGAAGACTGCACCATCTAGTACCATAGATGGAAGACTGCACCATCTAGTACCATAGATGGAAGACTGCGCCATCTAGTACCATAGATGGAAGAGACTACACCATCTAGTACCATAGATGGAAGACTGCACTCCATCTAGTACCATAGAGATGGAAGACTGAAGACTGCACCATCTAGTACCATAGATGGAAGACTGCACCATCTAGTACCATAGATGGAAGACTGCACCATCTAGTACCATAGATGGAAGACTGCACCATCTAGTACCATAGATGGAAGACTGCACCATCTAGTACCATAGATGGAAGACTGCACCATCTAGTACCATAGATGGAAGACTGCACCATCTAGTACCATAGATGGAAGACTGCACCATCTAGTACCATAGATGGAAGACTGCACCATCTAGTACCATAGATGGAAGACTGCACCATCTAGTACCATAGATGGAAGACTGCACCATCTAGTACCATAGATGGAAGACTGCACCACCATCTAGTACCATAGATGGAAGACTGCACCATCTAGTACCATAGATGGAAGACTGCACCATCTAGTACCATAGATGGAAGACTGCACCATCTAGTACCATAGATGGAAGACTGCACCATCTAGTACCATAGATGGAAGACTGCACCATCTAGTACCATAGATGGAAGACTGCACCATCTAGTACCATAGATGGAAGACTGCTCCATCTAGTACCATAGATGGAAGACTGCACCATCTAGTACCATAGATGGAAGACTGCACCATCTAGTACCATAGATGGAAGACTGCACCATCTAGTACCATAGATGGAAGACTGCACCATCTAGTACCATAGATGGAAGACTGCACCATCTAGTACCATAGATGGAAGACTGCACCATCTAGTACCATAGATGGAAGACTGCACCATCTAGTACCATAGATGGAAGACTGCACCATCTAGTACCATAGATGGAAGACTGCACCATCTAGTACCATAGATGGAAGACTGCACCATCTAGTACCATAGATGGAAGACTGCACCATCTAGTACCATAGATGGAAGACTGCACCATCTAGTACCATAGATGGAAGACTGCACCATCTAGTACCATAGATGGAAGACTGCACCATCTAGTACCATAGATGGAAGACTGCACCATCTAGTACCATAGATGGAAGACTGCACCATCCAGTACCATAGATGGAAGACTGCACCATCCAGTACCATAGATGGAAGACTGCACCATCTAGTACCATAGATGGAAGACTGCACCATCTAGTACCATAGATGGAAGACTGCACCATCTAGTACCATAGATGGAAGACTGCACCATCTAGTACCATAGATGGAAGACTGCACCATCTAGTACCATAGATGGAAGACTGCACCATCTAGTACCATAGATGGAAGACTGCACCATCTAGTACCATAGATGGAAGACTGCTCCATCTAGTACCATAGATGGAAGACTGCACCATCTAGTACCATAGATGGAAGACTGCTCCATCTAGTACCATAGATGGAAGACTGCACCATCTAGTACCATAGATGGAAGACTGCACCATCTAGTACCATAGATGGAAGACTGCACCATCTAGTACCATAGATGGAAGACTGCACCATCTAGTACCATAGATGGAAGACTGCACCATCTAGTACCATAGATGGAAGACTGCACCATCTAGTACCATAGATGGAAGACTGCACCATCTAGTACCATAGATGGAAGACTGCACCATCTAGTACCATAGATGGAAGACTGCACCATCTAGTACCATAGATGGAAGACTGCACCATCTAGTACCATAGATGGAAGACTGCACCATCTAGTACCATAGATGGAAGACTCCACCATCTAGTACCATAGATGGAAGACTGCACCATCTAGTACCATAGATGGAAGACTGCTCCATCTAGTACCATAGATGGAAGACTGCACCATCTAGTACCATAGATGGAAGACTGCTCCATCTAGTACCATAGATGGAAGACTGCTCCATCTAGTACCATAGATGGAAGACTGCACCATCTAGTACCATAGATGGAAGACTGCACCATCTAGTACCATAGATGGAAGACTGCACCATCTAGTACCATAGATGGAAGACTGCACCATCTAGTACCATAGATGGAAGACTGCACCATCTAGTACCATAGATGGAAGACTGCACCATCTAGTACCATAGATGGAAGACTGCACCATCTAGTACCATAGATGGAAGACTGCACCATCTAGTACCATAGATGGAAGACTGCACCATCTAGTACCATAGATGGAAGACTGCACCATCTAGTACCATAGATGGAAGACTGCTCCATCTAGTACCATAGATGGAAGACTGCTCCATCTAGTACCATAGATGGAAGACTGCACCATCTAGTACCATAGATGGAAGACTGCACCATCTAGTACCATAGATGGAAGACTGCACCATCTAGTACCATAGATGGAAGACTGCACCATCTATACCATAGATGGAAGACCATCTAGTACCATAGATGGAAGACTGCACCATCTAGTACCATAGATGGAAGACTGCACCATCTAGTACCATAGATGGAAGAATGCACCATCTAGTACCATAGATGGAAGACTGCACCATCTAGTACCATAGATGGAAGACTGCACCATCTAGTACCATAGATGGAAGACTGCACCATCTAGTACCATAGATGGAAGACTGCACCATCTAGTACCATAGATGGAAGACTGCACCATCTAGTACCATAGATGGAAGACTGCACCATCTAGTACCATAGATGGAAGACTGCACCATCTAGTACCATAGATGGAAGACTGCACCATCTAGTACCATAGATGGAAGACTGCTCCATCTAGTACCATAGATGGAAGACTGCACCATCTAGTACCATAGATGGAAGACTGCACCATCTAGTACCATAGATGGAAGACTGCTCCATCTAGTACCATAGATGGAAGACTGCTCCATCTAGTACCATAGATGGAAGACTGCACCATCTAGTACCATAGATGGAAGACTGACTGCAGCATCTAGTACCATAGATGGAAGACTGCACCATCTAGTACCATAGATGGAAGACTGCTCCATCTAGTACCATAGATGGAAGACTGCTCCATCTAGTACCATAGATGGAAGACTGCTCCATCTAGTACCATAGATGGAAGACTGCACCATCTAGTACCATAGATGGAAGACTGCACCATCTAGTACCATAGATGGAAGACTGCTCCATCTAGTACCATAGATGGAAGACTGCACCATCTAGTACCATAGATGGAAGACTGCACCATCTAGTACCATAGATGGAAGACTGCACCATCTAGTACCATAGATGGAAGACTGCACCATCTAGTACCATAGATGGAAGACTGCTCCATCTAGTACCATAGATGGAAGACTGCTCCATCTAGTACCATAGATGGAAGACTGCTCCATCTAGTACCATAGATGGAAGACTGCACCATCTAGTACCATAGATGGAAGACTGCACCATCTAGTACCATAGATGGAAGATTGGAACCATCTAGTACCATAGATGGAAGACTGCACCATCTAGTACCATAGATGGATAGACTGGAAGACTGCACCATCTAGTACCATAGATGGCAAAGATGGAAGACTGCACCATTAGTACCTGACTGCATCTAGTACCATAGATGGAAGACTGCACCATCTAGTACCATAGATGGAAGACTGCTCCATCTAGTACCATAGATGGAAGACTGCACCATCTAGTACCATAGATGGAAGACATCCATCTAGTACCATACATGGAAGACTGCTCCATCTAGTACCATAGATGGAAGACTGCACCATCTAGTACCATAGATGGAAGACTGCTCCATCTAGTACCATAGTTGGAAGACTGCTCCATCTAGTACCATAGATGGAAGACTGCTCCATCTCCATCTAGTACCATAGATGATGGACTGCACCATCTAGTACCATAGATGGAAGACTGCACCATCTAGTACCATAGATGGAAGACTGCACCATCTAGTACCATAGATGGAAGACTGCACCATCTAGTACCATAGATGGAAGACTGCACCATCTAGTTAGTACCATAGATGGAAGACTGCACCATCTAGTACCATAGATGGAATGAACTGCAGCCCACTAGTACCATAGATGGAACCGACTGACACCATCTAGTTCCATAGATGGAAGACTGCAGATCTGCCCAATTTAGTTAGATGGAAACTGCACTTATTATAGTACCATAGATTGAAACTGCAATCCATCTAGTACACACGAAGATGTTGAAGAACTTTTAAATTCCATAAAATAGTACCATAATGCCGAAAGACGTTGGTCACAGCTGAGGTAATACAACCGTCTAGATGAGCTCCAAATTGTACCATTGATGGAAGACTACTTTCCCGAAAATAGTGACAATCAACAAAAGCGATGGAAGACGGTGTTCCATCTAGTACCATAGATGGAAGACTGCAAACCTTAGTACACCATAGATGGAAGTACTGCTCCATCTAGCTCATAGAATGGAAGACTGCACCATCTAGTACCATAGATGGAAAGACTGCACCATCTAGTACCATAGATGGAAGACTGCTCCATCTATTTTTTTACCATAGATGGAAGACTGCTCCATCTAGTACCATAATGGAGACTGCACCAGGTCTAGTACCAAGATAGGAAGCTCCCATCTAGTACCATAGATGGAAAACTGCACATTAGTTATTAAAAAAATGACCCATAGATGGAAGTTAACTGCACCATCTATACCATAGATGGAAGACTGCTCCATCTGAGTACCATAGATGGAAGACTGCTCATTCTAGTACCATAGTACCAGTACGACTGCACCAGATGCTCATGTGTACATAGCTGCCAAAAACAAACTGCACGGACATCTTGTACCATAGATGGAAGACTGCACCATCTAGTGGCAACCATAGACGGAAGACTGCACCATCTAGTACCCATAGATGGAACGACTGCTCCACTTCTAGTACCTCTGACTCCATGACCAAGATGGAAAGACTCACTGCTCCATCTAGTACCATAGATGGAAGACTGCACCATCTAGTACCATAGATGGAAGACTGCACCATCTAGTACCATAGATGGAAGATTGCACCACAGCATCCATGTGCTCTTGCACCTGTGTTTTCTGTGGCAACCTGTTTTATATATTGTGGTTGCCAGACACAAGCACAGCCTGTTATTAGACGCCTTTTACGACATGCCTGAGAGTGTCGTAGTCCTATTCTTTGTCTCTTCAGACGTCCCCGGAACTACACGGGGCAATAACGACATACTAGTTAGGTCGCAACACACGGTGTGCAACTTGCGCGGCGTGGGTGTTATATAAAACAAATACTTTGGTTTTTTTGTTTTTTTTTTCACGAAATTAGCGCTCGACAAAGAAAAAGTGCGTAAAAATTGGTGTGCATGAACCAATAACATACCAAAGTGAATTGTATTTGAACCGTTTGACACATAATGATCAAGATGATAAGATGGCTGCCCAATTTGTTAAAACCACTTATTATCAGGGGACACTCTTTGAAAACAATCCACTCACTTTCACACGAAATGTTGTCATCAAAGAACTTTTAAATTGAATCTAAAATAACATAATTCTCGCCGTGTGTACGTTGGTCACAGCTGAGGAATACAACCGAGTTGAAAAATTGTATTGTTTCCATTATATATACTTTCCCGAAAATAGTGACAATCAACAAAGAAAAGCGTTCAAATGACGGTGTTCGCGAACAGTTTGATTACACTGTATAATGGAAAGAAACCAAAAACACTCTTAGAATGTACTTCTATCTGCTCATAACGGAACGGAAACAGCACACTATAATTAAAAACCCGTCAAGTTTGACGGGTTATTGCTAGTTAATAATAATCAGTAAGGTAATTCGTAACAACATAATAGTTCGGTAATTCATAACATATCAGTAAAGTAATTCATAACAGCGTATCAGTAATGAACACAAAACAAAGAGACATCTGCCAAAACAAACAACCGGACATTGTCACCAACTTTTTTCTTTGCCTCGACTTTAACAAAACGTGATTAGATGATCACTAGTGTGTCTCGTGACCCATTTTGTCTCCAAGCAATTCTTCACTTCTGTCCGAAATATAACAAGCCCCTCACGCCGGGTACCACAATTGCCGGCCAACACGCGTGGAAGCTCCAGAGTATTAGTGCGATCAAAGACAGAGCAGCGGGCCCATCCCTGAGCCGTGATGGAAGCCCCGAGATCGCCTGGCGCAACCTTGACAGGCACATCTTAATGTTAAAAAATGACCCTAGCGGCTTTGTCCATTACGTGCGGTTATCTCTGGACTCGCACAATACAAACGGACCCGCACGGACGCCTGGACTGGCTGGCAATCTCAAGGACGCCCATAGTTTCTGGCATTGATTTTTTTCTTCCGGTCTTTTCATTACATGATACTTCTCACTGCGACTTTTTGTGTGTTCCACATTCTCCCCCCTCTTCCTCCCACCCCTGCTCGTTTATTCATTTACTCTCATTAATTCAAAGAATTGTTTTCTTCCAGCTTTTTAATTCAGGGTTTTTGTTTTCTGCCAACCATTAACTGTCTTTCACGAGCGTCCGTGTTTACTTACCTTTATCAGAGGGCAGAGCTTTGGATTGGTTGAGCGGGTAGCGTGCTTTCCCTCTCGGATTCCGTTTTCAAAACCTGGTAGCGTCACTGTCCAGCCTACCCAGCTGTCAAATGGGTACCTGACTCAGATCTCAAATTAGGAAAGGCAAAAGCAACAAGGAAGGGAACCTGTCACCTGTCTTTAAAAAAAGCTGGACCTAGTTTAAGAAGTCCCTAACACTTCATACTTCTGTGGCAGTTTCTGGACTACCTTATAAAAAGGCTGTAATATTTGCCTACTCCTAATCTTTATACAGTAATGTCGATGTCCTGATAGAGGCCAATGCGCAAAAGAAACTTATTTCACAAGTTAGAAAGAAGCCATCCACTTTTTTGGGGCATGTTATGAGAAGAGGAAAGCTGGAATATATCGTAACAACAGGTAAGGGAATATATCGTAACAACAAGTAAGGGAATATATCGTAACAACAGGTAAGATTGAAGGAAAAAAGAGACAGCGGAAGACAAAGAGAGCAAATACTGGATAGTTGGACATCGTGGCATGGAAAAAAGTCAACAGCAGAATTGATAAATTGTACTGGAGACAGGAAGTTGTGGAGAGACATGATCTCCTACGCCACTAGGTACGGTACTTGAAGAGGAGAATCTTTATACTATTACTATTTTTCTTGTTTTAGCTGGGTTTTATTATTTATTTTTTTAAAACCAGAAACGATGTATATATTACTACTCTCTTGAAAACAAAGAAAACGGCTGAAGAAGATATGTGTTGTGTTAAAGCCAAATGTAAAGCCATATAAAGGTGTATTCATGAGTTGTTGTTAATGTTTTTGTATTTCCGTTCACGCGATAGTCAAGTCATACCACCCATACTGGCGAAAAGCTTTTAATTAATGTCACAGCCTAATAAGGTTAATGTGGACTTTGCATGTCAGACGATATTGGCGGCCATGAAACTCGGTATTCTCCGGGGAATAAGAACAACCAAATCTCCTGTCAACTTTTCCTTTCTTTATTCGGTCAGCGTCCGCCTTCCCTTTTCGGCTTCTCTGTTTTTCTGATTGCACGGAGAACAAATTCAGGAATAGAATAACTATTGACACTCGAAAGAAATACAGAAATAAGTAGAGCACTATACAATAGCCCCATAATAATAATAATAGAAATAATGAGCACTGGGCCCCCACTTAGTACCCTGGGGTTTTCTGAAGAGACAAAGAAAGAATACAGTACTCTCAAGCATGTCGTACAAGACGACAAATATGAGGTTGTGTTTGGGGTTGACAACGTCGTAGTATAAATGTGAACAACTTGGCACAGAAACCCTCGCTACAAGAGCATGTGTATGATTGATGGGGGCACCTTACAGTTGGGACAGGCTGCAATGGTGGCATCATGCTAAGTATCAGCGCAACGGGAAAATTATGATGATGATGAATGAGCGCTGCGGAGATTCGATCCAGATTCATCCGAATGATGTCATTGCCTCGCTGTGACTACGCAATCGTGTCGATAAAAATACCATTGTGGTTCAGGTTTATAATTTTGTAGTTACGGGTTGTGTCGATAACACTTGTTGGGGGGAGGAGTTTGTGGGTGCTGTACTGGTCGTGTATGGTAACACGTTCACTCTCGCAGCGAGACGATGGTGTCATTTGGGTTGACCTGATTTGAATCTCCGGAGTGCTTGTTACTTCTCTTGTAACATTGTTATATTTTGTTCTCTGTTGTTTACATTCCTCCTCCTTACTGTCTTACTTGTGCATTTCATCTCTTATTTTGTTTGTTAGGAAGGAGACTAACAATTATCACGAGCCCTACATACCGGATCCAGGCGAAAATCAAGAGAACCCCTCACTTCCCATCCCCGAACCTCCCACCTTGGGATTGTTACTAATATGATTATTATGCGAAATAGCGCGGAAAATGTCTGCAACTTGCTTCGTTAATCTTTAATACACCTTTTGTGAGTGTCTTGTTTTGTGTGTGTAAACTGATTTTTTTTTTAAATTTTCTTTTAATTCCATTTTGTTCAGGTGACTCTAACCTTTTATTTTCTTATTCACTTGAAGCTATTGTCTTGCCAATGAAAAGACTCGCTGTGTGTTTCATTCTCGTGGACAAAAGCATCTTCTAAAGATACAAACAAGTCTGGTGCACTAAATTCCTGCTTCTTTGTATTTTTATATTATTATTATTATTAAATACGTTTCATAGTTTTTACTCAGACAGTGTACCGTCTGCTGGACGGATTTTTCATGAATGCATTAACAACATAGCGACTGTTAAAGTCTTTCTCTCTCGTTGCGTTTTTTTTCTCTCACATCTCTCTCTCTCTCTCTCTCTCTCTCTCTCTCTCTCTCTCTCTCTCTCTCTCTCTCTCTCTCTCTCTCTCTCTCTCTCTCTCTCTCTCTCTCCCCACTCCACCCTCTTCAAAAAACGCATGTCTGCCTTCAATCAGAAAGTGAACTCAGCGGTTCTCTTTAGAATAATAAATATAATCCTAACCTCGTGAATTGTTACTGAAAATCGACTTACGGTTGATGTTTTCTATGTTACTGAAAGCTACTTACGGTTGATATGTTCTCTGCTACTGAAAGTCGACTTACGGTTGAGGTTTTCTGTTATTGTCCACCGCTTCACTTGCACACGCTGCTTCATTTATAAAACGTGCGTGTATTATCTGTATTGTATGCGTGTGTGTATTAACTATGTTTTATGTTTGTGGGCATTGACTGTGTTTGTGGGCATTGACTGTGTTTGTGGACATTGACTGTGTTTGTGGACATTGACTATGTTTGTGGGTATTAAAGGTAACAGTAGTCTATATCAGATACCTCCGTAGGGGAGTGAAGTGTTAGATATTTCACTATACTAGGTCCAGCATCGAGAGGTGGGGTGTGGTGGGTATTAACTGTGCTTGTGGCTATTAACTGTGTTTTATGGTTGTGGGTATTAAGTTTTGGCTTGTGTGTATTAGCTAAGTTTTGGCTTGTGGGTATTAGCTAAGTTTTGGCTTGTGTGTATTAGCTAAGTTTTGGCTTGTGTGTATTAGCTACGTTTTGGCTTGTGTGTATTAGCTAAGTTTTGGCTTGTGGGTATTAGCTAAGTTTTGGCTTGTGGGTATTAGCTAAGTTTTGGCTTGTGGGTATTAGCTAAGTTTTGGCTTGTGGGTATTAGCTAAGTTTTGGCTTGTGGGTATTAGCTAAGTTTTGGCTTGTGTGTATTAGCTAAGTTTTGGCTTGTGTGTATTAGCTACGTTTTGGCTTGTGTGTATTAGCTAAGTTTTATGCTAGTGGCGCGCGCATCTTACACAATGCCGGCCATTAGTCCTTGTTGTGCAAAAGAGAGCGCGCTAAACTGTACCTAACCACGCATATTCGTGCACTTTATGACTTAACAACTACATCCTAGACCTGTATCGTTGGTCTGTCCCAAAGTCGTTTCAAGTAGTTTCCCCCACTTCCTCCACCCACGTGATATCTGATCACTCGGCGTATCAAACGGCAGACATGCAACAGGACTGTGTCGCTGTGTACCCTACGTTGGAAGTGACTCACCCATTCTCTCATCTAATGTTTGCTTTGGCAGGAGAAAAAAATTAATTGCTTATGCCAACTCAGTTTGTGCTCGGTGTGTGAGAATGGAGATGGCAAAAGGACTCTACATAACAGATACTGCCGTTGGGTAGTGACGTGATAGAGACTTGGTCCAGTTTTTTAATGTGGAGTGGCCAGGTCCCTTCCTCGCCGCCTTTGCTTTCCTTAACTCAGGAACAGTCAAGTTACCCATTGAGTTTGGTTTGGTTGTTATGACTATCTTCATTGCACACGGACAACTCCATCAGTGCTCCGATCTCCTCGACTTCTATTAGGTCTCTCCTCCCTTAGGTCACACAAGGATGATCTCAGCACAGTGCACGAACTCCGTAGCACCAGCGAGAATCCTAATGTGTGTATACAGGAACCACACATTCTTTAAATATTTTTGTGGTGGGTAGGTTTCTAATTTTTTTAATTTTGTCAGGACAGCGGCCTTATGGCCTACTCTTTACGATTTCCAACTGCCGTGGGATTTTTAACGTGCGCAACCTGCACACGGGCACCTCCTATTTTTTCGCCCTTATCAGAGAAGGCCAGGCATCCGATCTGACTACCCAGGAGACCAGTGGGGAGTGTGACAACATTAGGACTGCTGTAAGAGGGTGTGCATGTGGTGGCTGACAACTTGATCATGTCAAACAAATTGCCACATAAACCACTGCTGTAAGAGCATATGAATGTTTGGTACAGGCTTATGGCAAGGGGGGACCAGCTTCAGTCAACACTCCATGCTCTGTCTGGAACATGTGCTGTGTAGTTCCCGGGGGGTCTGTACGGAGACAAATAAAGAATAGAACTACTGTTCTCCGAGGCATGTCGTAAGAGGCGACTAATAGGAGGTTGTGCATGGGGCTGGTAGCTTCATCGTGTACAAGAGATTATTACACAACCACTGCTGCAAGATGTCACGTGACTGCTTCGGTGGAGGCAACCTACACGTTAACCTGCTGTATGGTGGCTGCATGATCTTTAAGGAGCACAAAGGGAAATGAAAGATTAGGGAGATTAGGAGCCCAGGGACAGACTTAACGTGAGATGAGGAGCCCAGGGACAGACTGCACCTGAGATGAGGATCCCAGGGACAGACTTTACGTGAGATTAGGAGCCCAGGGATAGACTGCACGTGAGATGAGGATCCCAGTGACAGACTGCACGTGAGATGAGGATCCCAGGGACAGACTGCACGTGAAATTAGGAGCCCAGGGACAGACTGCACGTGAGATGATTATCCCAGGGACAGACTGCACGTGAGATAAGGATCCCAGGGACAGACTGCGCGTGAGATGAGGAGCCCAGGGACAGACTGCACCTGAGATGAGGATCCCAGGGACAGACTTTACGTGAGATTAGGAGCCCAGGGACAGACTGCACCTGAGATGAGGATCACAGGGACAGACTGCACGTGAGATTAGGAGCCCAGGGACAGACTGCACCTGAGATGAGGATCCCAGGGACAGACTGCACCTGAGATGAGGATCCCAGGGACAGACTGCACGAGAGATTAGGAGCCCAGAGACAGACTGCACCTGAGATGAGGAGCCCAGGGACAGACTATAAGTGAGATGAGGAGCCCAGGGACAGACTATACGTGAGATGAGGAGCCCAGGGACAGACTATAAGTGAGATGAGCCTAGGGACAGACTTAACGTGAGATGAGGAGCCCAGGGACAGATTTAACGTGAGATGAGGAGCCCAGGGACAGACTGCACCTGAGATGAGGAGCCCAGGGACAGACTATACGTGAGATGAGGAGCCCAGGGACAGACTATAAGTGAGATGAGGAGCCCAGGGACAGACTATACGTGAGATGAGGAGCCCAGGGACAGACTATATGTGAGATGAGGAGCCCAGGGACAGACTATACGTGAGATGAGGAGCCTAGGGACAGACTTAACGTGAGATGAGGAGCCCAGGGACAGACTATACGTGAGATGAGGAGCCCAGGGACAGACTATACGGGAGATGAGGAGCCTAGGGACAGACTTAACGTGAGATGAGGAGCCCAGGGACAGACTTAACGTGAGATGAGGAGCCTAGGGACAGACTATACGTGAGATGAGGAGCCTAGGGACAGACTTAACATGAGATGAGGAGCCCAGGGACAGACTTAACGTGAGATGAGGAGCCCAGCACTAGAAGGAGTGGAGAGTTTTTGCGCCTGTTTTATCTTGACCTCCCAGAATCGCAGCGACCTTGTGCACCTCCAGGTGTGACAAGACTAGTGAAACAATGTTATGAAAGAGCTCTGTTTTGGAGTCTGTTAGTTATGTAAAAAGGCAACAAGTAACAACAGGTCTTGTGAGAACAGTTACAAGACTTACCAGGACGAGTTTAAATGTTTGTTACTGCATGTTGTATTTGTCTTTCTCCATGTCCCCAGCATTGCAGTAGCGTAGATAACCAATATGGGACCCCTTCCCGGCTAGATATTCGATGGTCCATCTCTCCTTAGTTATTAGTCAAAATACGCCTGGAGCCCTAGCATCAAGGTTCCCCGGAGACTTTATGTACGCGCATTTAGTCTCATTCCATATTTCCATATTCCAAATCGAAAGAAAAAAAAACGAACAGTGTTTTTGCCAGTCAAAAGGCAACATAAAAAGCGTGTGTCCACTACAGCTTATTAAGTCTGAGCGTTGATCCAGGCCAAATTGAATAGGATAACCACTGTGTGTTGTTTTGGAAGGGTAGAGTGAGTCAAAAGGCTGTCACAGAGTCCATCATTTGGCTGGCGGGTGAAAACCCAGCTTTAATTTACGGAGGGACATTGCAATTATGGAAAGGGCTATTGACTCTGAACGTTGTCTTGTCTCTGGTGGACGTTGACCAGCGCTGTAATGTTACGGAGCGAGCGCACGTGAGTGCGTGCGAGCGAGCGTTGTTTCCGAGGGTGAGAAATGGAGGGACGAGAGAGGCGGGAAAAGTTCTTCATGTTCATTATCCTCATTCCTTTTCTTAACTGACGGAATATGGGGCAGGAAATGTCCATGAGGATATGAACAAAAATGGCTAGTGGTGGGGTTCATGAATAAATAAATATAGGTAATTAATTAACAGGAGGTCGTTGGACATAAAGGATGACACCAGACAACAGAAAAGAAATATAAATGATCGGCTTACCGAGAATCGAACCGAGGAGCATCCATACGGCGCTATCGCCTTGCTGTGAAAGTAAACCGTGAAAGGATGCACGGCCAATTATCACCCCAAAAAGTGCTTCATTGGCTCAGGTTATTCTCACGACACCCACACAACTATATTATGTAGGACTCGGGAACAACCAAGACAATTTAAAGACCAGTCACTATTATGACTTTCTTTTCAGCAAGTAAAGACCAGATGGTGGGGACAGTCTTATTAAGACATTAGTTTTTATTTCTTATTTTTCTTGTTGTAGTCAGACTGTTCCCTTCACTTGTTTTCGTTGACGTCATGCTTCTATTTAGTCTTACAGCTGCATTGTTTTATCCTGTCACAGGTGGGCTATAACTATCACCGTTCTGTTACTTTTATTGGTCCACTGTTACCATGAAGCGTCGTCATGCTTCTATATAGTCTTACAGCTGCATTGTTTTATCCTGTCACAGGTGGGCTATAACTGTCACCGTTCTGTTACTTTTATTGGTCCACTGTTACCATGAAGCGTCGTCATGCTTCTATATATTCTTACAGCTGCATTGTTTTATCCTGTCACAGGTGGGCCATAACTGTCACCGTTCTGTTACTTTTATTGGTCCACTGTTACCATGAAGCGTCGTCATGCTTCTATATAGTCTTACAGCTGCATTGTTTTATCCTGTCACAGGTGGGCCATAACTGTCACCGTTCTGTTACTTTTATTGGTCCACTGTTACCATGAAGCGTCGTCGTGCTTCTATATAGTCTTACAGCTGCATTGTTTTATCCTGTCACAGGTGGGCTATAACTGTCACCGTTCTGTTACTTTTATTGGTCCACTGTTACCATGAAGCGTCGTCGTGCTTCTATATAGTCTTACAGCTGCATTGTTTTATCCTGTCACAGGTGGGCTATAACTATTACCGTTCTGTTACTTTTATTGGTCCACTGTTACCATGAAGCGTCGTCATGCTTCTATATAGTCTTACAGCTGCATTGTTTTATCCTGTCACAGGTGGGCTATAACTATCACCGTTCTGTTACTTTTATTGGTCCACTGTTACCATGAAGCGTCGTCATGCTTCTATATAGTCTTACAGCTGCATTGTTTTATCCTGTCACAGGTGGGCTATAACTGTCACCGTTCTGTTACTTTTATTGGTCCACTGTTACCATGAAGCGTCGTCGTGCTTCTATATAGTCTTACAGCTGCATTGTTTTATCCTGTCACAGGTGGGCTATAACTATCACCGTTCTGTTACTTTTATTGGTCCACTGTTACCATGAAGCGTCGTCGTGCTTCTATATAGTCTTACAGCTGCATTGTTTTGTCCTGTCACAGGTGGGCCATAACTATCACCGTTCTGTTACTTTTATTGGTCCACTGTTACCATGAAGCGTCGTCATGCTTCTATATATTCTTACAGCTGCATTGTTTTATCCTGTCACAGGTGGGCTATAACTGTCACCGTTCTGTTACTTTTATTGGTCCACTGTTACCATGAAGCGTCGTCGTGACAGCTGCATTGTTTTGTCCTGTCACAGGTGGGCTATAACTGTCACCGTTCTGTTACTTTTATTGGTCCACTGTTACCATGAAGCGTCGTCGTGCTTCTATATAGTCTTACAGCTGCATTGTTTTGTCCTGTCACAGGTGGGCCATAACTATCACCGTTCTGTTACTTTTATTGGTCCACTGTTACCATGAAGCGTCGTCATGCTTCTATATAGTCTTACAGCTGCATTGTTTTATCCTGTCACAGGTGGGCTATAACTGTCACCGTTCTGTTACTTTTATTGGTCCACTGTTACCATGAAGCGTCGTCGTGCTTCTATATAGTCTTACAGCTGCATTGTTTTATCCTGTCACAGGTGGGCTATAACTGTCACCGTTCTGTTACTTTTATTGGTCCACTGTTACCATGAAGCGTCGTCATGCTTCTATATAGTCTTACAGCTGCATTGTTTTGTCCTGTCACAGGTGGGCTATAACTGTCACCGTTCTGTTACTTTTATTGGTCCACTGTTACCATGAAGCGTCGTCATGCTTCTATATAGTCTTACAGCTGCATTGTTTTGTCCTGTCACAGGTGGGCTATAACTGTCACCGTTCTGTTACTTTTATTGGTCCACTGTTACCATGAAGCGTCGTCATGCTTCTATATATTCTTACAGCTGCATTGTTTTATCCTGTCACAGGTGGGCCATAACTGTCACCGTTCTGTTACTTTTATTGGTCCACTGTTACTATGAAGCGTCGTCATGCTTCTATATATTCTTACAGCTGCATTGTTTTATCCTGTCACAGGTGGGCCATAACTGTCACCGTTCTGTTACTTTTATTGGTCCACTGTTACTATGAAGCGTCGTCATGCTTCTATATATTCTTACAGCTGCATTGTTTTATCCTGTCACAGGTGGGCCATAACTGTCACCGTTCTGTTACTTTTATTGGTCCACTGTTACCATGAAGCGTCGTCATGCTTCTATATAGTCTTACAGCTGCATTGTTTTATCCTGTCACAGGTGGGCCATAACTGTCACCGTTCTGTTACTTTTATTGGTCCACTGTTACCATGAAGCGTCGTCATGCTTCTATTTAGTCTTACAGCTGCATTGTTTTATCCTGTCACAGGTGGGCTATAACTATCACCGTTCTGTTACTTTTATTGGTCCACTGTTACCATGAAGCGTCGTCATGCTTCTATATAGTCTTACAGCTGCATTGTTTTATCCTGTCACAGGTGGGCCATAACTATCACCGTTCTGTTACTTTTATTGGTCCACTGTTACCATGAAGCGTCTTGGGGAATTGAAGTTTGAGTTCTTGAGCCAAGTGTGTCGTACTGGCTGTTGTCAGCGTGTGTTTTTGCATGATTTCTGTCATAATGTTCGTCCATGTGCCTCTTGGTCCACCCCACGTCTTAAAACCAGATCATATACCGTTCTTGTCGCGCAGGGGTAACTGATCTGGCCTCGCTGTGTCTTCGATGCAGAATGTACTTCTTACGACGCTCTTCTTCAGGTTGGTGTTTTTGTTAACCCTCGCACTCGTCTCGTCTTCTGTGAGTTACCGTCGTGAGCACGGTTTGGACAGCTTGTTAGAATGAATTCCGATTACTCAGCATCAAGGGCATACAACCCCACAATGCAACAGTTAAAGAAGATGAATCGAAGGGTGGCATACGTCTTTTATAGAAATACGACATGACAGTACGCCAAACCTCAGTACGGCACGGGATCGCAAACCGACAGTCAAGACTAAGTGCGACTCCTCATGGTATACGAGAGAATAAATGAGATGATAGCATTATTAAAGATGAACATTTACGAATCAGTTGAAGCAACTACAACGTAACACACAGTGACCACTCCGCTATAATTTGTCACATATTTGACCCTTGGTAAAAGAAACACTTGCCATAACTTTGACTGTAACAAAAGTAATCTCTTTTTCATATCAATTAGTCATGTCGTAATCTGTGCGTCAAAAATATGTGCGCAACAATAAGTTTTACGAAGAACTACATGCAGTCATTGCATCAGTTCCTAAAGCAGATAAGCTTATCATTCTTGGTGACTTTAATGCAAGAGTAGGCTCAGATAACATCTCCTGGAATGGCTCTATCGGAAAGTATGGCGTGGGTCGCCGTAACAGCAATGGACTTCTTCTCCTCCAGACTTGCGCAGAACATGACCTCCTTGTCACCAACACCATTTTTCGACTTCCTATCCGCAACAGGACCTCCTGGATGCACCCTCGCTCAAAGCATTGGCACCTAATTGACTATGTATATGTTAGGAAGAAAGACAGGCAAGATGTCCGGGTGACCAAGTCCATGTGTGGTGCCGAATGCTGGACTGATCATCGCCTCATTGTGTCTAAACTTAAAATTGGTATCCAACCAGCCAGGCGCCCTCAGGGGAAGAAAACTCAAAAAAAGGCTGGATGTCACCAAACTAAAGAAGACAAAAATCAAACAGTCATTTACTGACACCCTAGAAGACCGTCTCAAATCTATCTCGCTAGACGGCCAAAGTGCGGAAACAAATTGGGCAGCCCTAAGTGAGCAGATCTACAACACTGCTACAGAGGTCCTGGGTCCCGCCATCAAGAAACAAAATGACTGGTTTGATGAGAACTCAGATGATATAAAGAAGATGTTGGCTGAGAAACACCATCTCCATAAAGCATATTTAAATGATCCAAAATCTACATCCAAGAAAGACGCTTTCAACAACATGCGTAGAATCGTCCAACATAAACTACGCCAGATGCGAGATTCATGGCTGAGTAATAAAGCAGATGAGCTCCAAGGCTTTGCTGACAGCCATGACTTGAAAATTTTTACCATGCACTCAAAGCGGTCTATGGTCCAACATCATCAGGATCATTTCCCCTCCTTAATACAGATGGAAAAACACTAATTACAGACAAGGAAAAAATTCTCCAACGCAGGGCTGAACATTTTAATAATATTCTGAACTAGCCATCATCTATTAACGACGAAGCCATCAACCGACTGCCCCAAATTCCTATAAATGAAGCACTAAATGATATACCGACTCTGGAGGAAACTCAAAAAGCAATTCGTCAACTTTCTAGTGGAAAGGCCCCCGACTCCGATTCAATTCCTGTTGAGGTCTATAAAGATGGCGGTACAGTTCTGATAGAGAAACTTCGCATGATCTTCCAGCAAATGTGGCAGAGTGAAACCATCCCACACAATCTCAAAGATGCTTCAATTATACATCTTTATAAACGTAAAGATAATCGCCAAGACTGTAACAATCATCGAGGCATCTCCCTATTATCAATCGCCAGAATCCTTCTTAATCGCCTTACGGCTCATCTTGACAAAGGTCTTTTACTTGAAAGTCAGTGTGGATTCCGGAAAGAACGTGGAACCACCGATATGGTGTTCGCTGCAAGACAGCTACAAGAAAAATGCCAAGAACAGCACTGTGACCTGTACACAGCTTTCATCGACTTGACAAAGGCGTTTGGCACGGTCAGTAGATAGGGTCTATGGAAGATCATTGCAAAATACGGCTGCCCAAAGAAATTTATCTCAATAGTGCAGCAACTGCATGATGGAATGCAGGCTAGAGTTCAGGAAAACGGTGAGCTATCGTAGCCTTTCCCAGTCTCAAATGGAGTTAAACAAGGGTGTGTACTTGCACCGACTCTGTTCAGTATCATGTTTTCTGCTATGCTGACTGGTGCTTTCAGAGACGGGGACACAGGAATCAACATCAGATATCGTATTGATGGAAAATTGTTTAACCTTAGGAGGCTTCAAGCAAAAACCAAGGTCAAATCACACACCATCAGGGATCTTCTGTTCGCTGACGATTGTGCCCTCAGTGCTGGCTCAGAGGCTGATCTGCAGCATAGCGTGGATAGATTCACCGAAGCCTGCTCCAACTTTGGGCTTACCATCAACACGGAGAAAACAGAAATCATGTACCAACCAGCTCCTGGCACAATTTATACTGAGCAAATCATCAAGGTAAATGGTGAGAAACTGAATGTTGTGAACAGGTTCACATACCTTGGTAGCACACTATCCCAGAACATTGTCATTGATGATGAGGTGAACACCAGGATCTCCAAAGCCAGCAGCACATTTGGCAGATTATACACCAACGTTTGGCATCGAAGTGGCATTAGTCTACAGACAAAGCTGAAGGTGTACAGAGCTGCGGTGCTTCCAGTGCTGCTTTATGCATCTGAAACATGGACTGTATACAGGCGCCACGTAAAGAAGCTAAACCACTTCCATACAGTCTGTCTCAGGAAGGTAATGAACATCAAATGGCAAGACAAGATCCCGGATACCGCCGTTCTTGACAGAGCTGGTATCCCTAGCATCGATACTATTCTGATGCAGTCACAGATTCGCTGGCAGGTCATGTAGTCCGCATGCCAGACCATCGACTGCCAAAGATACTCTTTTATGGTGAGATGCAGAAGGGTAAACGCTCCCATGGTGGCCAAAAGAAGCGCTTCAAAGACACGTTAAAGACGTCATTGAAAACCTTTGACATAAACCCAGACACATGGGAAGCTGCTGCGCAAGACCGAACTGCTTGGCGCACATCTCTTCGTAAAGGTGCAGCGGCATGCGAATCATCCACAAGAGCAGCAGCGGAACAGCGTAGACAAGCTAGAAAAGACCGTGAAATAAAACCTTCACATGAAGCAAACATCCCCTGCCCACATTGTCCAAGATCTTTCCAGGCCCGCATCGGGCTCATCAGTCACCTTCGTACCCATAGACTATCCTAACATATTCCTAATAATTGGATGAACAGAGTGGTCTTCATCACCCGTGATGGACGAACAACAGTATGTATCATTTTGTGTGTGACCTGGATGCTCTACATCCCATTTGTTTATGTATCTGATTCTGATAAAACTCGTACATGTAGGACATGTATGAACGTCGATTGTTCCAGAAATGTGTTGACATACAAATAAGTTGTTACTGACAACTTGGCGCACCGTTATGAAAACCATCGCAAAACACTGGCTTCAGAGAGGGGCAGGATGGCAGCGTGCCTTTCACCAACCCAGATGATAGAGAAACTGCATGGTGGCTAGAGAAGCATGAGACGAACTGTTAGCTTCATAAGAGAGATAGATTGGTTATTTTAGAGTCCAACTTATGAGGAAAAGAGGAAGCATTTATGGAAAAACTCTATGGAGATACAGATAGCCTCAAGCTGACCTCTGCTTCCTTTGAACATATTCAAGTGTACATATGATGTGTACGAAGAAGATTTGACTGATGTGTACGAAGAAGATTTGACTGATGTGTACGAAGAAGATTTGACTGATGTGTACGAAGAAGATTTGAGAGACAACGACGTAGAAGAAAACAACTGCGTCAGACGCACTGACTTTGGATATACTCGTACATCGTTCCGGATATAAAATAAAAGACAGTCGGTTACGTGAGTAATATAAATAAGAAGGATTGGTTTTGGGGCGACAAATGTAACAGTTATGCTGGCATGTCGTCTGTCACCGATGGTGAAATATAGCTACATTAACACATTATCTTCAATTATTTGTCGTATACGTGATATTTGGACGACTAGACAGGCTGTCAAATATTTATCACCTGAACGTGATGGCACCAGAAGTGTGATTGTCACATAGGAGACTCGAATGGTCACATATGAACTAGAATTGTCACATAGGAAACTAGAATTGTCACATAGGTAACTTGAATTGTCATCTAGGAAACTAGAAGTGTCACATGGGAAACTAGAAATGTCACATAGGAAACTACAAGTTTCACATAGGAAACTACAAGTTTCACATAGGAAACTACAAGTTTCACATAGGAAACTAGAAGTGCAAAAAAAAAAAACTAGTCACAAAAGAACTAGAAGTTTTTATAAAATGAATTGTCACGTTTGAAACTAGAAGTGTCCAAAACAATAAAGAATTTCGATTGTCACGTAAAAAAAACTAGAAGCGTCAAGAAAGAAACTAGATTGTTATAAAAGAAACTAGAACTATCGAAAATAAACTAAATTGTCACGTAAGAAACTAGGAGTGTAAGAGGAAAGAAACGACTGTCACCTTATAAACTAAATGTTCAAAAAAGCAAACAACTAGATTGTCACATCAAAAACTAGAAGTGTCAAGAAAAGAACTGCTACATTGTTACGCAAAAAAAAACTATAAGTGTGAAGAAAAGAATTGCTACATTGTTACGCAAAAAACTAGGAGTGTCAAGAAAGGAACAACTAAATTGACACATAAGGTACTGTGTCAAGAAAGGAACTACTAGATCGTCACGTAAGGCACTAGAAGTATCAAGAAAGAAATTTGCGGAGTCTGAAAGTAACCGCCAGGGTTGAAATCGTAGGCCGATATATTCTCAAGACGAATGGCGTTATCGGATTCTTTATTGGCAGCAATCAACATGCTGTACCAGCATGAACAGATTTAACACTGGGACAAGGACGCGGAGACCTGTCAGTCACTGGAACCACTCACTGCCTGACTTCCATGACCCAGTCAGCCTTGGCCAGTTTAGCCATCCTGAATGCCCGTCCTGAATACTGACCTCGTCTGTTCGCACGCAGTGGTCTGGCTGGCCCCTGTCCATCTTATACGTACTCCTCCCCTTGCGGTCAGTTCGGGACAGGCCTGCCCATTTGAGGCTCTGTTTGGGCTAGCCATCAAAAACTGCAGTTGTATCCACTGATTGTACATTTAATAATAAACACACCACGTGATGGAACGCAGAATTAGTTTAAACAAACAATAACGAATATAGATCGCCGAACGGAGAACTCTAAACAAAGTTTTTCTGTTGTATTTGTGTCTTACGAACACCTGCTATTTACCTTTATTCTTTTGTTTGTTTATTTATTTACTACTTACAGACCTAGGGTTTCCTTCGTTATTTATTTATTTATGTTAAACAAAGTAGTGCAATGGAACTCTAATTGTAAACATCAGTAGGGTCTACGTAAATAATTAAAACAGAATTACTGCCCGCTTAGTGACAGCACATATACTACTGACCGCAGTAAATAAACAAGTAAGTTATAGCGACTGTGTGTGTGTGTGTGTGTGTTTTTTTTTTTTTTTGCCTTTTGGTAATATCTCAGTAACTAGCAAACGTTCAATAGGACGGCAGAGGATAACATCTAGTGATGGACAGGAAAGAGTATATTAAAGTATACAATCAAAACAAGAGACAGAATATGTTGGGGATTCATCGCAGCCAGCCTTCGATGCGGAGATGGTAGCTGATCTGATCAATAACTGGCGAACATTCCGTGTAAACAAATCAATAATGAGGTGAGTATATTAGAATTGGTGATCACTTATGTAAGCAAATCAATACTAGTGGTCGCTGCGTGTCAACAACAGACGAATACAGTTGGTGACTGCTGAGTGTCAACAAATCAATGCTGGTGATTGCTGAAATGCGACTTGTCATTGACGGACTCCCCGATTCACGAGCCAAGAACATAATGACTCGATATGGAGCGACGGTGCGGCGAGTGCTGTTCAAACATGGTTGTGAGATTTGCTTGATAGATTTGATGAAACCTGGAATGACTTCTGTCGTGGAGGGATTATGCTTGTTCAGAAGGAAACAGAAGGGTTGTTTAATTAAAGGTCTGAACTTGATTTAAGCATTGGACAAATTATTTGTTTTTGTGGCAATTTTCTCGCTGTTCATCCTCCCTCTTCCACTGCGCGAACGACATTCTAGTTTGTTTATTTATTTTTTGTCAGGAAAATCTTTCCCCTACATGTAAGGACAAAAATAGCCATATGGCCGATACTGCCGTAGGGTAGTAACATGTTAGAGACTTCATCGATATTATGTCTCGGCTTTGTGAGGTGAACTGACCAGTTCTCTTCCTCGCTGCCTTTGCCTGTTTTAATTAAAGGGAAAAGTCAGATACCCCTTTTTACAGCTGGGTAGACTGGAGCATAACGCGACCCTGGTTTCGAACCCGGCTCCTTTGCCCCGAGAATCAAGCGGTCTGACTATCCACTCTGACTACATGTCAACTTACATTTTAAAACGTGATCGATTGTAGTAAAATCTGCGAGAATAATCGCTCATTTCAGTAAGATTTTAGTCATAGAATGATAATAAATAAACCCGCCCTATTGTGTCTGACGGTGATACTCTCACACGCCAGCATAGCGCTGAATTTTGTGCCATGGAACGGCTTAGAACCTATCCCACCTTTTAAACCTACCCGCTTCCTTGTGACGTACATTTTTAACATTTTGCCCGATCTGATAGAGACTGCGGCAAGACTTACAATTAACGATTTTGCGGAAGTGTGCCGCCAAACTACTGTCTTAATTAACGTAATATTTAACTTTAACGCTGGTAATAAGTAGTAATCCTTACATTTTTTGGTAGTGTAACACGAGACAATACAAATATTTAACGCCTATTCAAATACCCGCCGCGCAAAACCCCGCTTCGCTTGACACGTTGTGCCTTGCATATATACACGCTGTGGCAAAGCCAACAGAGGCAAACACGCAGACAATTTTATTTCCTCCTCGCGGTAGTATTTCTGACGTCACTAAAACAAGTACACCAATATCTCGACTTTCGTCGCTTCGACTTTCGTCGCTTCGCTCTTTCGTCGGTTTTCAATTCTAACCACGTTTCCAAATTTCGTCGCTCGCTTCGCTCTTTCGTCGCATTTGGTCACAACTGCGCGTCATCTTGATTCTTTCGTCGTTCAGTCTTTGAGCAGAAATCGTTCGGTGTGCACTGTTTTTTTTTAAGTTGTCCGCATTGAATCTCTTACATTTGTCATTAAACATATTAATACTACTTATTTTTGTGATTAAAATAACAAAACTATTCATACTATATTATTTTTATGATTATACTGTAAACAGTTCATAGTTATTTTAGTGATAACAGTCTAATGACAGTGTTCATATCGTGATTATACGACACGTGTACAGTTTTCATACTGTACATTTTTGTGTGATTAGGCCTTCTACAGTACTACTTATTTTTCTGCTTTAATATATTCATAATGGGTCCTAAGTGTAGTGACAAAGTTAAAAGAACCCATAAGGTTCTCAGTTTGCAAGAAAAGCTTAAGCTAATCAAGCTTAATGAACAAGGCATCTTAAATGCTGAAATAGGCCGCAGGCTAGGTGTACCAAGCACTACAGTTAGCACAATTGTAAAGAACAGAGCTAAAGTGTTAGAGGAAATTAAAAACGCTACGCCAGTGCATACCAAACTTATCAGAAAGCGGCACAATTTAATTGGTGAGATGGAGAAAGTGTTAAATGTGTGGTTTGAAGACCAAGTCAGCCACAACATTCCTCTAAGCCAAGATCTTATCCATGCTAAAGCACAAACTTTATTTAATGCAATGAAGGCTGAACAAGGAGAGACATCAGCTGAAGAGACATTTGGAGCTAGCAGGGGCTGGTTTGAGAAATTTAAGAAAAGGTCAAATTTGCATAATATAGCAGTGAGGGGAGAATCAGCTAGCGCAGATACCGCAGCTGCAGGAGCTTTTCAAGTGAAGCTTGAAACAATTATAGAAGAAGTTGGCTACACAAAGCAGCAGATCTTCAACGTAGAATAAATTTCGACAGAAGTTCAAAAGTAAATAGTGGGCTAGAACACCAAATAGCCTGTTACAGAGAACTTCTTAGGGAAAGGAAGAAGACATCAATGAGGTAAACGTCTTTGCTCTCCTTTTTCAAGACGCAACCGCCACAACCAACTTCAGTCACCCCTCCCTCTAACCCTTCAGATTCCGAGCCATCAACATCAGCCCCAGCCCCAGTTAGATCTCCTTCAATGTGCCCTTCTCCTAAAAGAATTAGATTGAAATCCTCCAGTTCTGAAGATGAGCCACCTCAATTTTCTCCATCTGGTTTTCTAAGTCTAGAATCCCCCTAAATTACCAACATTCAAAACTGTACATACTGTATATATTCATCGTCTACTTGCTCAAGAATGATTTTAAGGTAAGATGCTATTTACGTATTTTTTTATTTATTAACTGTATTTTCTTTACTCTTATGTTTATTTCTGTTTATCTAGGTGTTGCACGCATTCGCAAGTTAGTTATTTTCGTTTTTTGGCGGCCCTAATGCATTTGTAAGCTAAATAAAGGCTATGCTTCGACTTTCGTCATAGCTCTGGTCCCTAACCTGTTGAAAGAGCGAGGTATTGGTGTAGTTATTTGAAAATACATGCTAGCGAGAGATAAAGGGGGGGGGGGGGGGGAAAGATGGCCGTCTTGTGTAAAATTTTTATTTGACGATTGACAGTGACAAAATTGAAAATTTAAACCATAATGAAACTGTCCATAAAAATTATATGATAGTATAGCTTAGAGTCCACTGAGCAAGAATGTGTTTTAAATAATATGGTAGTCCAAGTATTAGCCAAGTTATTGAGAAAATACTAAATGTCTACGGACGCGCGACCAGACAGACTGTTGTTCCTGCTTGTTTTTTTTTTTTCATAACGTTACTGGGGACGCCAGCTTAGAAAAGAGGCATTGAGGTAATTCAAATTCGCTTGGGTAAAAAGAGTATAGGAACGAACGAACGAACTTTATTTTCAAAGGGTTGAGAATTGGGCACGCAGGCCCGTCTGACATTCTGCCCTTCCTTTCTCTCACCTTTCATACTGAATTCATTTAGGAGGAGAGGGGAGCGGTAGGAAAATGTAATCCAAAACGAAACATCTTTTTGTATTGGCATAACTAAAGCAGGCTGGCCAATCGACTACCAGACGCAGATTTTGTTTGGAATTATTTTTGTTTTTCAAAAACTACATTTGAATTCTGGTAGTCGCAAGCTTACGATTGGCCAGTGTTAATAAATATTAGCAAAAAGCTTTCGCTGCTCAGTGCCAGTTGAACACAACTTTTCATTCAAATACGCTGAGATCAGCTGTGTTAATTTTAAAATTAAATAAAGAAGTGGGAGCCGCGCTAGCGTAGTGGTTACAACACCGCTCTGGCGACCGGGTGATACAGGATCAAACCCGGGCGACGGCATTTGAGGATTTTTCGTCGACCGGGATTTGGACTGGATTAACTCGAGACCTGGCGAGGACATTTGAAAGAGTGTCGTCGACCAGGGACTGGCGGCTCCTGAGCCGATCCAGCTGCAATGGGTACCTCCGAAATCGGCGAGTATTTGCCTGAATGGCGAGGGACACCTGTCTCTGTACAAGAAATAAAGGGATACTCACGTAAAATCAATGTCAGGTTAGACATAAATAATAACCTGAGATTTCGCCTCGAGTATTAGCGGGCGAACGCAAAAAAAAAAAAATAAATAAATAAATAAAGAAGTATTCACCGTCTGGACAGTGCAAAAGAAACTGAGGCCACTTCTTTGCAAGTCAGCGTCATTTGTTTATATTTCTTGAAATTTGTGGTAAGAATGCTTTATGAATTTAATATGTTTAATCCCACTGCCAAAGTTAGATACTGCTATTGGGAAAAGTGAAGGACGTGCCGGGAGCAGACATTGTTGAGTCCTTACATTGAACTGTATCTAACTGATGTATGTTGTCATGATTTTGTTTTAATAATTATTGCATTAGAATATGTTAGTAAGCCTCCGTGTTCCATGAACACTGTTCAACATGCCTGAAGCATTTATATTTAAAAAGGAAAAGAAGAGAGAATCATACAAAAGGAAATGTGGTTACTCCACATTATTTTATTGAGGAAAACTATGTAAACGTACAGTGGCGTATCTGCCATAGGGACCTGAGGTGTGGTCACAGCAAGGTGCGAGTCATGTAAAATTAGGGGCGAGTGCACCTGTAATGCACGCGAGGCTGACCCCATATCACCGTAGGAAAATAATAAATATAATAAGTGATCAGATATAAAAGGCCAGGGTGTCCTTTTGTTGCAGAGGTTTTATTTCCTGTTGCCAGCCGGTAACAGGAAACCTGCTGAGTGAGAATAAAGCCATCAAGTCTCCTACCATTCGTTTATGCTGTCAAAAGATAACAGGAGGAGCTTGGGCATTTTGAGAGATCGCGATTTTCTGCAACTTCATACTGTATTATCATTCCACAAGGAATCCCAGGTGATGTGTTAAACATCTGGGTATATCTGACACTTTCGTTTAATAAACACTGGTATTTCAAATCATACTCAGGAAGTTTATGGGGTGTGATGAAACTACAGCCCCTCATACACAGTGACTCTCCCTCTTAGATGAATAAAGTGTAAGCTGTGAACATTCCCACAGGAAAGATATATATTGACTTTATAGTTATTGGGCAAATTGTACACACATTTTTAGTTGATCTTTTCTGTAAACTATCTTGTCCTCATTTTCAAAGACCTGTCCAAAAGATATGGCTGGACAGGCAGATTAAATTGTACAGAAAAAACATTCATTTTAAAGAAAAACTTAACCACTGGTTTTATTCACTTCCTCATAGAAAATTAAAGTGTTTTTGTGTTGTGTACCATCATTTCATTTCTCCCCTAGACACTAGGTACATCATACACCAGACACTAGAGCCAAAATAGTGACCGTGTGAGATCTAGGGAGGTAGCGTTAGGTTCCCTGCATATATTTCATCATCATCTTTTAGAGTCAGGGGCCTACATGTGCTTGACCTCACACGGTTATTGCAGACACCGATTTCATTCGTTTAGGATACCATCATAACCTCCCCAGCAAATCAAACTTTGCTACATCCATACAAACACATGTCATCTTACATTTTAAAACGTGATCCATACAAACACATGTCATCTTTTATTTTAAAACGTGATCCTACATACACATGTCATCTTACATTTTAAAACGTCATCCATACAAACACATGTCATCTTACACTTTAAAACGCCATCCATACAAACACATGTCATCTTACATTTTAAAACGTGATCCATACATACACATGTCATCTTACATTTTAAAACGTCATCCATACAAACACATGTCATCTTACATTTTAAAATGTCATCCATACAAACACATGTCATCTTACATTTTAAAACGTCATACATACAAACACATATCATCTTACATTTTAAAACGTCATCCATACAAACACATGTCATCTTACATTTTAAAACGTGATCCATACAAACACATGAGGTCTTACATTTTAAAACGTGATCCTTACAAACACATGTCATCTTACATTTTAAAACGTCATCCATACAAACACGTCATCTTACATTTTAAAACGCGATCCATACAAACACATGTTGCCCTAGTAATCAAGCAAGTTCATTCATCATTCATAACCCTCCACTCCTAAAGGAGCATAGGCCTTCAACAAACACATGCCAAGTCCTCCTGTCACGTGCCATCATCTTAAGTTCTTTCCACGTTTTCTTCATCATTTTCACCTCTGTTTCCAGCTCTCTTCTCCTTGTGCTTCTTGGTCTGCCTCTGCCTCTCTTGCCCTGGGGGTTCCAGAACAAGGACTGCCCTATAATGCTATCTGCAGGTTTCCTCAGTGTGTGTCCTGTCCATCGCCATCGTACTCCTCCCATCCCCCGCCCCACCGGCACCCGTCTGGCTCCCGCCATCAGCCCCACCTTGGCAACCCCGTCACACCATTTTAACCTTTCCATTCTACGCAAGCACCCACCCATGAAAGTCCGTAGCTTTTTGGCCGCCGTCCCCGCTGCTCTCCATGCTCCAGAGCCATACAATAGCACAGACCCCACATTTGAGCTGAAGATTCCCACTTTCGTGTTGGATCCGACCTCAATCAAGCAAGTTACCATCTGCATATTTTAGAGAATTGCCAGTGTTTAAGAGTGGCTTACATTTATTAATTTACCATTCTGTTCCCCGTGGAGCATAGGCCCTCAACAAACTCATATCAAGTCCTCCTGGCAGGTGCCATAAGCTGGAAGAATTTCCTCGTGCCTTTCTTTTATGTTTCCTGTTTTCTTCTAAATCTAACTGACACCATGCTGCCAAATACTAGACGCTGCCAAATACTAGACGCTGCCAAATACTAGACGCTGCCAAACACTAGACGCTGCCAAATACTAGACGCTGCCAAATACTAGACGCTGAAACCAAAAGAAATGAAATCCAATATAAGAAGAAGAATTTTGAGCTAAAATGCTGTTTCAGTCCTATTGTATAGCTGTGAAACATGGAGAACAAAAAAAACCGACAACCAAGAAGTTGCAGACACCATGACATTGTGGAAAACAGCGACACATAACACGTGGTCTTGACATAAACTGCGGAACAGAAGTTGTGGAGACCATACTCTGTATGAACGCCTGTGAAATCCCGTTTCTGCACATCCTCCTGATGTAATCTCTGTTGTCGTCTTGTGTGCCCCATTCCCTGTGTGTTCATTCATCATCATCATCACCACCATTCAGCTCACAAGGAGCATAGGCATCTAAGAAACGTAAGCCAAGTCTTCCTGTCACGTACCATCAGCTCAAAGTCTTTCTATAACTCCTTCATCCCCCCGCATGTCTGTCTCCAGTTTTCTTCTCCGTGTGTTCTTTGGTCTCCCCCACCTCTCTTACCCTGGGGATTCGAGATCAAGGACTGCCAGATTATGCTATCAGCTGGTGTCCTCAGTATGTGTCCTAACCATTTTTTTCAGCGTCTTCTGACTGTCTGTCGTTCCACTGGCACTTATCTGGTTCTTGCCATCCCTCGTTCCACTGGCACTTATCTGGTTCTTGCCATCCCTCGTTCCACTGGCACTTGTCTGGTTCTTGCCGTCTGTCGTTCCACTGGCACTTGTCTGGTTCTTGTCATCTCTTGTTCCACTGGCACTTATCTGGTTCTTGCCATCCCTCGTTCCACTGGCACTTGTCTGGTTCTTGCCGTCTGTCGTTCCACTGGCACTTGTCTGGTTCTTGCCATCCCTCGTTCCACTGGCACTTGTCTGGTTCTTGCCGTCCCTCGTTCCACTGGCACTTATCTGGTTCTTGCCATCCCGCTTTCCACTGGCACTTGTCTGGTTCTTGCCATCCCTCGTTCCACTGGCACTTGTCTGGTTCTTGTCATCTCTTGTTCCACTGGCACTTATCTGGTTCTTGCCGTCCCTCGTTCCACTGGCACTTGTCTGGTTCTTGCCATCCCTCGTTCCACTGGCACTTATCTGGTTCTTGCCATCCCTCGTTCCACTGGCACTTGTCTGGTTCTTGCCGTCTGTCGTTCCACTGGCACTTGTCTGGTTCTTGCCATCCCTCGTTCCACTGGCACTTGTCTGGTTCTTGCCATCCCTCGTTCCACTGGCACTTATCTGGTTCTTGCCATCCCTCGTTCCACTGGCACTTGTCTGGTTCTTGCCGTCTGTCGTTCCACTGGCACTTGTCTGGTTCTTGCCGTCTGTCGTTCCACTGGCACTTATCTGGTTCTTGCCATCCCTCGTTCCACTGGCACTTGTCTGGTTCTTGCCGTCCCACATTGGTCATCTTGTCATACCACTTCAATCCATCTGTTCGACGCAAGCACCCTGTAGTGGTGTTTGATGGTATTGTATGATGGTGATATTACTAAATGTAATTGTATGAGGCCAGCTGTGAAGGCTCCTGAGATAAGATGTAGTTGTGAATTGTCAGAAGGCCTTTCTTGCTACCACTACGACCTCCCACTATTTTTTTTTTTTTTTTTTTTAATGAATGTAGCTACGTAAAGTGTCTAGGGTTATGATATGTAGTGTGGTGTAATAGGTTATAGATATACCCACAGATATTTAACAAGACTAATAATATTAATAAATGTTAAAATACACTGAACTAACTCACGTGTGTAAAATTTTTTGATAGAATTATATTACATTTATTTTGTTCTGGATCAATTTTTTAGATTGACCAGAACTTAAAAGGATTTAGAGATTATGAAAGAAATGCATGGAATATTATATCATAAATGCAATAGTGTACATATATATGTACTATACTAGTTAGTTTTATTAAAATGTTCTAGTAGTCATCTACTTGGGAGGATAGTTAATGTTTGTGCTGTTGGGGTGGCCTCATCACACCTGTCTATATTGACTACACAGTGTCCAGAAAATGGTGGGAATTTTTATGGGGGTATTAGTAACTACAAAGCGTTGGTGAATGTCCAGCAGACCAGAGGCTCACTCATCTTGTAGTTGTAGCTCTGGTGCTGAAAATCTGGTGGTCCCACCTCTCCGTGCTGGCGGGCAATAATGGTGGTCTCTGTCACAAGTACTGCACAGATACACTCGAGTAAAGTCACCAACTGAATAGACACTGCTTTGTTGACAACAGAAACTCACAGCTCAGATTATGAATAAATAACACAGAATTGCTAGCAAAACTCAGCTGAGCTGCTGGCTATAGTATGGCGTCCCTAAACTTCTTTCACTTTCTTTCATATGGAAATCACCACACTTTAAAATCTGTGTCTATCACTGAACAACTATTGAAGAATGGCCCCACTTTCGCGTCTGAGCGCTAATAATATGCTTGTCTGTGGCCAATCACTGCCTAGGTTTATTTTAAATTCAAATTTCCTACCCTAAAGTCATTTCAGTCATGCTTCAGTCAAGTATGGATGGTTATCTGTTAGTCTGTCCGTCTCTACTTGTGTTTCTACAAAAATGTACTTGATTTTTGAACCAACCTTTCTCTCCCCTCCAAAATTTTGTCGTTAAAAGTTATTTTTAGACACAGCCACCACAAAATCCCTTCTCTTCCATACTAAGTAGATTTGAACACCTGCGTCTCGAGGTCGTGTTTTTTTGTGCAAATAGCGACACTTTTAGATTCAATACAGTCTGTCGATGATGTGAACAACACTGTCTTTTGTCATTATCTTCAATATTATCTATCCGTTTGTAAAATTAAGAACATATTAGTTCACTGCTCAGAATGGGCCATCCGGCCAGCTAATTTTTATATTCCTAACATTAATATTAAGAAAAAATTACTTTTTAATTTTGGTAATATTTCAAGCAACTGCGTTTTAGCCGCTCAATTCAAATCAAAAGCCTGGTATCGCAAAAGCGTCCAATAAATGACTGTGGCGTATCATATCTATGGTCCCTTCTGTCGAGTTGCTTACTTTTTATGTCAACTTGGGAAACGTGACTTTTCTCCGGTCCCCCCCCCCCCCCCCCCAATTGCGTCTCCTTAGCCTTTCTAGTCTCACGCAATCTTTCCAGTCATATTTTTTTCCTTTTTATCCGCCGTTCCCCTCCTGTCTAGCAAGTCAATTTTTATGGAGGGTGATGACCCGCGGTCTGGGCGATCATGTACTATCAGCAGCCTACGCATTATGTTTTTATCCTTACATGTTATCTTTGGAGGTATTTTACCGTTGTATCTCTGTCAATTTCACTACACATCTCCCCACTTGAAAACATGCCTATGGCAAGTTCCAAAACCAGCGATACACATAGGTAAAATTACTCCTCACGTCTGCCACTACTCTAATTTTGATCACAGGGGTGCCGACTGAGGAAATCTGCACCGACATTCAATTTGCCTGGGATATATTGGATACTAAACTGATAAGGTTGAAGCAATAAAGACCACCTCAGCAATCTTGCGTTTTCATGCTTAGCCTGAGATAAGAATACGAGAGGCTGATGGTCCGTCTCCACCACAAATGTCCTACCATACAGATAGATTTGAAACTTCTTTATTGCCCAGATTAATGCTAAACATTCTTTTTCGCTTGTGGAGTATCCTTGTTCCGCCTTATTCAATTTGCGGCTTGCATAAGCGACTGGTTTAAGTTCCCCATCAGGTGAAGATGATCTTTGCAACAAAGCCCCTCCGAGTCCTACATTACTTGCATCGGTTCTTAAGACAAAGTCCTGTGTCAAATCAGGCAGTTTGAGAATAGGCTTGCTAGTGAGTTTTTCCTTTAACTCTTGGAACGCTAGTTGACATTGTGCAGTCCAAATAATTTTATCTGGAAGTCCCTTGCGAGTCAGATCAGTCAGAGGAGCACAAATAGCGTTAAAATTTTTGATGTATTTCTGATAAAATCCGCATAACGACACGAATGATCGCACGTCCTTTTTTGTTTGTGGCCTAGGTGCTCTCTGCAGTTTTTTCAAGTTCTTAGGATCAGGGGTCATATTACCCTGATATACAGTGTGTCCCAAGAATTCCAACTCTTTGCATCCAATACAACATTTTGTTGGCCTAGCAGTTAAGTTCGCCTCCCGAAGTCTATCAAACAACATCTCCAGAGCTTCAATGTGTTCTTCAAATGTCTCTGTGGCGACGAGAATATCATCCATGAAATTCGTGATACATGGGTTATTCAGGGGATCCAACAATTTTCGCATCATCCTTGAAAACACACTCGGAGCATTTTTCAGTCCGAATGGTAGCATATTGAATTCATAATGTCCATCCGAAGTGCTAAAAGCCAAATAAGGTCTCACTTCAGGCTTCACTGGGATCTGGTAATAGCCTTTTCTAAGATCCACCTTTGAAAAGTATTTTGCCTTGTTCAGTCTGGCAAATAACTGTTTTGTGTCTGGTAATGGATCCACTTGTCCTTCTGTGACAGCATTCAGTTTCCTGTAATCTATGCACAGTCTGTGTTCCCCAGACGGTTTCCTCAACAAAACGACACTAGAACTAAAAGATGATTCACTGTGCGAAATAATCCCCTCCTTCAACAAATACTCTATTTCTTCCTTCAATGCCTTCTCCTTCGCGAACGGAATAGAATAGGCTCTCATACAGATTGGGTTTGAGTCTATCAGTTTCATGTCATACTGTAACAAATTTGTATGGCCTGGTTTATCTGTTAATACATCTGTATGTTCCTCCAGAACCTGTTGAACTCTCTCCCTCTGGTTTTTAGTCAGGTGCTTACTGACTTTTACCTGTGCTGCTGTTTCACAAGGATGTAATGGG
The DNA here is from genome assembly GCA_024509875.1 of Oreohelix idahoensis. Classification (NCBI taxonomy): domain Eukaryota; kingdom Metazoa; phylum Mollusca; class Gastropoda; order Stylommatophora; family Oreohelicidae; genus Oreohelix; species Oreohelix idahoensis. Next base: position 178,611 of record JAMPIV010008345.1, read on the forward strand.
TATTCATGTGAGGTGAGTGGTTCTTTTTGCATCTGGGTTGCAATAGCCAAGGTCAATAAGGGGGGGGTGCTTTCCTGGAGTGGTCTGTCCAGATACTTCTTTAACAGGTTTACATGATAAACTTTCTCCTTCCCCTTTTTGTCAGTTTTATAGTTTGTTCTAGACACCTTCTCTAGAACCGTATATGGACCTTGCCAACCAATTTGTAATTTATTCTGGCTTCCGGGTAGTAGAAGCAGCACCTTCTCTCCGACTGCCAGTTCCCTGTCCTTTGCCTTCCTATTAAAATATGCTGCATGTTTCTTCCTGGCTTGTTTCAAATTATCATTTGCCAGTTTCCATCCAGCTTTCAAACGAGTGGTCAGTTCGTTCACATATTGATACGATGAGGTAACAGTCTCTTCCGCCTTCTCATCTGTCCAGGTCCTTAATAAAGTTACATCTGGATCTTTAATTTATCATACTTATTTTTCATGGAACCCATCAGGTCCCGTCCATTAGAAGCTCCATAATGAGGACTTTTCTTCCTAGAATCATCACTCACAAATCGACCACTACCAATTTTTTTCTGGGGTTTGTCTCCCCACTTTAGATTGCTTATGAGAGATCTTCGCTCTCTTGTCTGTTCTTCCAGTTTATATAAGTCTGACCGAGGGATTGTCATCTTATCCTGGGTAAAATTTCTTCTTTGTACTCTTCGCATAGTGGCCATGTTAATCCATTCAAGTGAAGACTGGGTGTGAAAAGGGGGCTCCCATTCCACTTTGTCTACCCGAGTATAATTAGTTTTCCTTTCAGGCCTAAAGTTGCCCCGTGGCGTTTCTAGGTCCTGCACATATTTTCCCTTTGTGGGTGTTCCCTCATGAAATACGCCACATGCTTCTACAAAGTTTTCAACATCGACATTTACGTCGGGCCAATAGTATTTTCGAGCAATCTTTTGGCAGATGGTACCGACTTTCTCATGGTCCCCATCTTTTCCAACATGTAAGCTCCTTATTAAGTTTGCCCTATATATCTTGGGAAGAACTAACTGTCCGTGACCAGGGGATCTAGTTCCTTCTTCTTCTTCTTCTTGCGATTGCATCTTTGATGATTACACCGTCAGACGAGTTCTCATGATGAATTCGACTGTTGTTTGAAGTTCCTCTTTAACTCCATATAGCTTTGAGTTTAGTGTTGAGTCATTGGGCCAGTATATCTTTCTTAACTGGTCATACAGAGGACAGTCCTGTAGAACATGCTCAGCAGTTTGTTCGTTTAATCCACATGTGCACAGTGGTGAAGCAGACAATCGTAGCTTGTGCATGTGTTTATTCAGTTTGTTATGCCCTGTCCTGAGTCGAAAAATAGTTGTCTGTCCCTGCCGGTCGAGAGTGTGATAGTCGTCTTTGGGTTGGTTCTGTTCTCTTCTGATAGTCTGGATAGCTCTCTTTTTCTCAAAGTATGTGACTTCATTATCTTCTTGTTCACATTCTCCTCCCTTTTTTGCAAGTTTATCTGCCTTTTCATTTCCGGGTACACCACAATGAGATGGTACCCACTGAAGTATGGTTCTCTTTTTGGCAGCTACCTTGTTTAGTTTCATTTCTCAGATGCGGGAGTTTACCACCCTTGAGAGCTTGCAGGACAGACAGTGCATCTGTGAGGATGACTACCTGGTGGCAGTCAGAGTTGGTGTTATAAATCATATTTGCAGCTTGCTCTAGAGCTTGAACCTCAGCTGTATAGTTGGAACAGAATTTACCAGTGGGAATGTGCCTAGTCTCATAGTGGTTGTCAGGATATGAGATAAAGATACCGGCACCTCCATTCCTAACAGCATTAGTTGCTGATCCATCTGTATAGGCATGTATCCATGATTGATCGGGATAGCTTTCTTGGATCATACTCAATGTAGCAGTTCGTTTTTGCAGATCATTATACTCACATCCACTTGTGAGACCACTGACTGTTGTATTAATTTGGAGGGCACTGCTGGCCTGCTCCCATGGTACAGGGTATAGGGTGGGCTTCAGTGGTGTGGTCTTCATGGATAGGTCTTCTTGATGCTGTCTTATAAGTCTTTTCCCCCGATGCACAAAGCTGCTACGCTTTAGACGTCCCAATGCCAGATCATCTAGTCTTGCCTTCATTGGGTGCATTGGCATACTGTTGTACTTTTCCATCTGGATCATGGGTTTTTGTGTCTCTTCTATGGGACAATGTCTGTAATCCAGCAACCTTCTGCATCTCTGTTATTGGTGTAGTTTTTCATGGCTCCTGTAATGAGCCTGAGAGCTTGATTTTGCACCTTGTCCAAAGACTGCAGATGTGAGTTAGCAGCTGATGACCATGCTGCTGAGCTAAACTCTAAGTGTGGTCTTATTACTCCATTATAAATCTTCTTTAGATTTCGTTCATTTGCTCCCCAGTTGGTACCTGCTAATTTTCTGAGTATGCCTAGTCGTCTTCGGGCCTTTCCTTCTGCATTTTCAATATGCTTATTCCATGTAAGCCTTTGGTCAAATGTCACCCCAAGATAGGTGGGGTAGCTTTCTTCCTTGATCACGGTTTGTCCCTAGGTGTATGTTAGCTGATTTGTCCTTGGGGGCGAGGGAGAACAGTGTTGTGGAGGTTTTGTCTGTGTTTATTGTGATAAGCCATTTCTCTGCCCATGACACTAGCATGTCTGCTGCCCGCTGCATTCTATAATTTGCTGTGGTGACATTTTCATCAGCGCACCAGAGTACTAGGTCATCTGCATATAAGGCAGCTTTAACTCCTGCAGGGAGATCTTTCACCAGGTCATTGATGTAAACAAGGAAGAGTGTTGGGGAAATTACTCCTCCTTGAGGTACCCCCTGATGGAGCAACACTTTTCTGCTCTGCAGACCGTCAAGAGTGACTCTAGTTCTCCTGTTATGCAAGTATGACTGGATCCATTTCATCATGTTGCCTTGGATTCCACTTCTCCTAAGTTTTGCAATGAGGCCATCTTTCCACACCTTGTCAAAGGCCTGCTTGAAGTCGACCCAGATCGTTAGGACCTTTTTCTTCTCCTGGAAGGCATCTTCTATTGCTTGAGACAAGTAAGTAACTTGGTCTTCTATACTGTAGCATTCTCTAAATCCAGCTTGTTCCGGCACCAGGATCTGCTCAGACTCTAAATACCATTTCAATCTGTGGTTGACTATTCGCTCCATAGTCTTCCCAACACAGCTTGTGAGACTGATTGGCCGGTAACTTGCAGCCTCGGTCTTACATTTCCCTTTCTTTAGTATGGGTATTGTGATGGCTTCTCTCCATACTTGGGGTACCGTTCCTTTCAACCAGCTGTGGTTGAATATCTCAAGCAGTTTTGTCTTTGCTGCTGAGCTCAGATTTACTAGCATTTCGTTGCTGATTTTGTCTGGGCCGGGTGACTTTTGAAACTTAAGCTTGGAAATAGCCTTCTGTAGTTCTCCTAGTGTGATGGGTTCCCTCATTGGGGCAGGAGTATCTGTCTGTCCCATGGTTGCCAGTATTTCTTTTCTTATCTCTCTCTGATGGTCTATGTTAATGGGTAAGTTGCTTTCTGAACTGTATCTTCTAGCAAACAAGTCTGCAGCTTGTTTTCCTCTGAAAAGTTTGCCACCTTCATCCAATGTGATAGTCTGCCTTGGTGAGGAATGCTCTTCATTTAGAGACTTGACTAATCTCCAAAGTTTCCTGCCGTCTTTCTCAAGGTTCAGCGATGCCGTTTTTAGTTCTCCAGCTTTTCCGCTTTTCTTCTAGCTTTGTTCTCTGAAACTCTGCTACAGCCTTTTTCCATTTGTTGTGAGTTTCAAGTGAAGGCTGAGACTCTGCGTCCTTTCTAGCCTTGTCCATAGCTTCCTGACGTTCTTGGAGTGTGCTGGACCAGTATGGTATGTAGTTACGCCGGCATCCTTTGGGAATGGTTTCTTTTGCAGCTTGTAGTATGCATCTGTTGAAGTCTTTTACCACTTCATTAATGTCTCTGTTCTGTACCTTGAGGGTAGACAGCAGCGTGTTCACCTGATGCCTGAATAAACCCCAGTTGGCTTTTTTGTAGTTCCATCTTGTAATGGCTGGGCCTGTACTGAGAGTTGCACTCTGGACAGTAAGAAAGATTGGGCGATGGTCGCTTCCCCCTAGTTGGTCTCCTACTTCTCTACTAATAGATCCAGCTATATCTGGTGTGGAGAAGGCAAGATCTGGTGTTGAGGTTGTGTGCCATCCTCTGGAGTAGAAGGTAGGAGTATCTGTGGCATTATTGACTAGGATTAGGGAGTGATCATCTTGCCAAGTTTCAACCTCTTCACCTCTGTGATCCAGATGGTTATAGCCTCAGCTCTGGGAGTGGCTATTAAAGTCTCCAACTGCTATAAAGTTGGTGGCTGGTACCTGTATAGAGCTGAGACTCAGGGGTTTGTTGTTCGGACAGTAATAGTTCAGGAGTTCTATTTCCATCTTGTCTACCTTTATCTGCAGCAGCTGATATTCTGCTCCATCCATGAAGGTTTTCCTTTCGTGTGCAGGAATGTTATTCCTTACAAGAGTAAGTACTCCTCCTTTTCGTCTATCTTGTCTGTCGGATCTGAAGCATTGATATCCCCTTATTTTAAAGGTTTGATCTGCTTTCAAGTGAGTCTCTTGGATACAGCAAACACTGACTTGCTTCTCATACAAGATGTTTTCCAGCTCTGTCTTTTTGCTGTATCCAGCCTGCTTGCTGTTCACTCCCTCTGCATTCCAGTGCATCATGACAAGTGGCACTCTGGGTTTCTCTTTTTCTGTTTTTGTTTTGGTCAGTAGTTCTCCTCCGCCGTCTGTTGACTCCACAAGACGGTCTAGAGGGTCCTCCAGTAGCTGAGGGTGGGCTCTGTCGAGGCTCAGAGCCCGGCACTGCACCTGCCTGGTGGAGCTCCACAGGGCGAGCACCAGAACGAGATTTATTTGACGGTGTACTCTCCATAGAAAAAAAAAAAGCGAGTTGCATGATACTGTGGTTTCCGGTGCGCCTTCTGGCCCAGTATCTACGACTTTAGCACCTGTTCAACGGGAGAGTGGGCTCATCCCTAATCTGTTTATGTTCCCAGTAGTAGACTATTCGCAAGCAGCCTGGGGGTGTCACTGCTCTGCGCGGACCTTGTTTACCGAGGCGGCGTCCGAGCTCGTATGGTGAAAATATGGTTGCGTTATCTTCAAAATAGCCCTGTCTTTCCCGTGGCTTTTCTGCCATCCTGCAACTTTGAGTTAGGGAGTTCTGAGCTCCAGTCTCTTTCCCAGGCATTTTATCCTGGCCTGGCACGCATACAGAGGACCCCACTTCTGGTTCTAAGTTAGCAGTTGGGGATAGGTGGGGTAGCACACTGTGCATTCCCCGTCATCCAGGGGGCTCTCCAACTATGCAGAGCTTGCACAATGCTGTGCTCTGGTTCGGGGCTCTCCCAAGGAATCCTCACGTCCTGCACAGAGCCACTTCCCGATACCCACCACCTGCCAACCCTCCATTGTAGAAATCTCCTGCATGCGGCCATCCAGTCAAGAGCCAGTATTAAGTCTGGTGCCCAAGTGATCCCCCCAAGCTCAGTGTGCAATGCTGGGTTCTCATCATGCTGCAACACAGGAGGGATTGTGATGCTCAGCCATCTCTCTCAATTCTGCACCGATAAGTGACATCGGGGACTTAACTTTGCCTCAGTACTGGGAGGCCCCGTTTCCGGGTACACCACACACAGCCAATTGAGGCAACGGTCGCCATGGGCGTGATAGACGACAAACAGTGAAGAATGAGGCAAGAAAGCATTTAACCCATGAAGTGGGGGTGGATTGGTGCAGACCAGAGCATGTACCACTCGCCGGTGGGTTCTGCATCTACACCTATAGGGTTCCACCCACTCCTCAGCCCATTTAGTCTGGCCCCTCACCCAGGACCTGTCCGGCTTGGGTGACCCTGCCAGGAGTAAAACTCCCGCCGGCATAGCTCCCGGGATCATTGAGGCGCTCAAGCTCTCCAACCACGGCAAGGTAGGCTTACATGTGGAGAGTATCTAGTTCCTGTCTTCCTATATAATAATCTGTTCTTCATGAAATATTCCCCCTTGCTCGGAGGTGTGTGGCATTTGGGCAGTTTTTTAAAACAGGGCTTGAGTGTCCTATCCTCAGCCTGCGCCTTCCTCATCTCCTCTGGATGAGCATTTATAGGTTCACCTTCTTCCTCCTTCTTCTGTGACCTGGTCTGCACTGTCGCCATGATCACAGGTTTCTCGGGATTCCCCAAGAAGACGTATCTACACCCCAATATCAGAGGGTAGATTGGTTCATCTATCACTGCTGCTCTGATTTCTCCTTCCACATAGCGAGTTTTCACCGTTATCCTTGCGATGGGAAGTGTCATGAGTGGTATGTCCTTAGTCGCCCCTTGTATTTCCACTGTTTCTGTGGTATACTGACTTGGGTCCACTAGGCTAGACTTCACAACTGAATCATAATCCAAACCTGTATCATAAAGGCACCTTATGGTGACCCCATTACAAATAACATCCTCACAAACTGGGGGGTGATAAGGTTTCTGTTGTCCATTAGGATTAACCTTTAATCTTTGCGTCCCCGACTTCATTGCAGCAATGTTTGAAGGTTTCCTTCTACAAAATTCGGTGTTATGGTTATCCTTCTTGCACCATTTACACCATCTTTTTCCTTGGTTCAACGGTTTTTCTTTCATTGAACTTTTGGTCATTGAACTGTGAGTTTCTGTCGCGATAGTCATTTCTTGGCCGCTCAAAGTTTGTCCTACCTTTATTTCCCTGCTCTCTATTATCAAATTTATTAAATTGCTGTGGAGCTTTAAAATTGTCTATGTGCTTCTTCTTAGCACCACTTACCTCTGCCTGGGCTGCCTGATACCTCTCAGCAACATTTAAAACTTCCCCCAACTTCTCTGCACCTTGTTCCATGAGAAATTTTCTCATGTCTGGAGCCATGGACTCTCTCAATTGCTCAATCATGATCATTTCTTTAAGATCTTGGGTCTTCCCCAGAGCCGTCCATTTCTCCAAATAGGTTTCTAGTCTGGCAGAGAATTGGTGGTATGTCTCCCCAGACAACAGTTTGGCATTTCTAAATTTCTTACGATAAAATTCACCATTCTTCTCGTACCTTAATAACAAAGCCTGCTTTAACATGTCATAATTGTCTTGGTCTTCCCTGTTCATTTTGGCAAATACTTCATAAGAAGTACCTCTCAATCCCTGTGATAGCTTTAAACTCCACCTCTCTCTCTCTAACCCATATGTAGTAGCTAATAACTCAAAACGTCCTAGGTACCCCTCTATGTCATCGTCTTTTTCAACAAAATGGTCTAAATGAAACCCCATAGCTGAGTTTGAGGCTCCCAGACTGGGCGTAGCATCTGAGGCAAAAGGGCTGGCACCATTTTCAGGGACCGGGCCTTGTAATTCCAGCTCCCTTAGTCGTAATTCGTGCTCCCTTTGCAACCTTCTATCTTCTGCTTCCCTTTCGGCCTTTTTTTCTTCTGCCTCCCTTTCGGCAGTCAACCTTTTTTCTTCTGCCTCCCTTTGCTGTCGTTTTTCTTCTGCCTCAATCTGCAGCCTCTTAATGTCTCTATCAGCCTCAATTTGTAACCTCTTCTCTTCAGCTAACCTTTCAGCCTCTAATTTTCTTTCAGCCTCTTTTTCTAATCTCCTTTCTTCCCGTTCAATATATTTATCACATTCAGCCGTTACATATTGAATTAAAATTTGACCATCCATTCCCATCTCCTTCGCGGTGAGCACAGCAGCTGATCTAAATTTTGCCAACTCCGCCATACTTTTTAGACAATATAATAATATACAAGCTAAATCTCTAACCAGTAAATACACTAAGTACTTCTAATTACTATATGACTATAGTCTAACTAATTCTAACTAACCAGTTAACTAATTAATTATTACTGGCTGTGAAGATTCACCAACTTTTATCTGTAGGGACACTTTTAATGTTAAAGGGAATTTTACAATTTATTTCCCTACTTTTATTTCTCCCACCAGGAGATCCTAATATTACTGTTGGGCTAATTATCCCTGGACAAGACCCCAATATATGTAGTGGTGTTTGATGGTATTGTATGATGGTGATATTACTAAATGTAATTGTATGAGGCCAGCTGTGAAGGCTCCTGAGATAAGATGTAGTTGTGAATTGTCAGAAGGCCTTTCTTGCTACCACTACGACCTCACACTATTTTTTTTTTTTTTTTTTAATGAATGTAGCTACGTAAAGTGTCTAGGGTTATGATATGTAGTGTGGTGTAATAGGTTATAGATATACCCACAGATATTTAACAAGACTAATAATATTAATAATGTTAAAATACACTGAACTAACTCACGTGTGTAAAATTTTTTGATAGAATTATATTACATTTATTTTGTTCTGGATCAATTTTTTAGATTGACCAGAACTTAAAAGGATTTAGAGATTATGAAAGAAATGCATGGAATATTATATCATAAATGCAATAGTGTACATATATATGTACTATACTAGTTAGTTTTATTAAAATGTTCTAGTAGTCATCTACTTGGGAGGATAGTTAATGTTTGTGCTGTTGGGGTGGCCTCATCACACCTGTCTATATTGACTACACAGTGTCCAGAAAATGGTGGGAATTTTTATGGGGGTATTAGTAACTACAAAGCGTTGGTGAATGTCCAGCAGACCAGAGGCTCACTCATCTTGTAGTTGTAGCTCTGGTGCTGAAAATCTGGTGGTCCCACCTCTCCGTGCTGGCGGTCAATAATGGTGGTCTCTGTCACAAGTACTGCACAGATACACTCGAGTAAAGTCACCAACTGAATAGACACTGCTTTGTTGACAACAGAAACTCACAGCTCAGATTATGAATAAATAACACAGAATTGCTAGCAAAACTCAGCTGAGCTGCTGGCTATAGTATGGCGTCCCTAAACTTCTTTCACTTTCTTTCATATGGAAATCACCACACTTTAAAATCTGTGTCTATCACTGAACAACTATTGAAGAATGGCCCCACTTTCGCGTCTGAGCGCTAATAATATGATTGTCTGTGGCCAATCACTGCCTAGGTTTATTTTAAATTCAAATTTCCTACCCTAAAGTCATTTCAGTCATGCTTCAGTCAAGTATGGATGGTTATCTGTTAGTCTGTCCGTCTCTACTTGTGTTTCTACAAAAATGTACTTGATTTTTGAACCAACCTTTCTCTCCCCTCCAAAATTTTGTCGTTAAAAGTTATTTTTAGACACAGCCACCACAAAATCCCTTCTCTTCCATACTAAGTAGATTTGAACACCTGCGTCTCGAGGTCGTGTTTTTTTTGTGCAAATAGCGACACTTTTAGATTCAATACAGTCTGTCGATGATGTGAACAACACTGTCTTTTGTCATTATCTTCAATATTATCTATCCGTTTGTAAAATTAAGAACATATTAGTTCACTGCTCAGAATGGGCCATCCGGCTAGCTAATTTTTATATTCCTAACATTAATATTAAGAAAAAATTACTTTTTAATTTTGGTAATATTTCAAGCAACTGCGTTTTAGCCGCTCAATTCAAATCAAAAGCCTGGTATCGCAAAAGCGTCCAATAAATGACTGTGGCGTATCATATCTATGGTCCCTTCTGTCGAGTTGCTTACTTTTTATGTCAACTTGGGAAACGTGACTTTTCTCCGTTTACCCACCCCCCCCCCCCCCCGCCCCCCCCCCAATTGCGTCTCCTTAGCCTTTCACGCAATCTTTCCAGTCATATTTTTTTCCTTTTTATCCGCCGTTCCCCTCCTGTCTAGCAAGTCAATTTTTATGGAGGGTGATGACCCGCGGTCTGGGCGATCATGTACTATCAGCAGCCTACGCATTATGTTTTTATCCTTACATGTTATCTTTGGAGGTATTTTACCGTTGTATCTCTGTCAATTTCACTACACACCCATTTATGGAAGTCTAGTTTTTGTTGGTTATTACTTTTGTTCTCCATGTTTCAGAGCCATACAATAGGAGTGACCGCATTTGAGTTGGAAGATTCTGATTTGTGTGTTCTTTTGATCTCCATACATTTCCTAATAAATGAAAGCTCCTGTATCTTTTCTGTTCATGTTTTGAGTGTGTATTCTTGGTGGCCATCTAATTTCTGAAAAAGACTTACAAGAGTCGTGTCAAATTAATCCGCGGATTCACGTGCCACTTTGCCCTGCCGTACTAAAACATTTCTTTTGTGCTGAGATTTGAAACAGCCAGATTTCCAGCGCCCAAAGAGTGATATTTCGGCAGTCTCGAGTTGTTCTCCTGACCCTATAAATACCAGTGTCATTAGCACGCGCTGCATTACTGATTCTTCATAGCGACATACGGGAAATGAGGACAGAGTACACACTGACACTGGCTAACTGTGGCTTGAAATAGTTTGTTCATTGTTTGGAGGATTGAAGGACACTTTACAACCAACATCAGGGGTTCCCAACCTGGCGACCCGTATTCCCAGGTATTCTTCTTCTTCTTCTTCGTTCGCCCTGAAAAGGACGGTGGTTGCGTTGTGTCTGTTTACAACGTAGCTGTGATATCTGCACCTTGCGGTCGACACATCCGACTTCTGCACGGCATTTTTTAGGACCGGGTTTGCCTTCCCATTTCGATCCACACTCGCTCAGCCAGCCTGCACAGCTGCAGACTGTTTCCAGGACCACCACGTGGAGGTGGAGTGCGGTCTTGACCAGCTCTGGTTCGCTGGTCCTGACGCAGGCAGTCAAGCTATGAGTCGCTGACTGCGGTATGAGAAGCTTGTCAAGCGGGTATGGGCAATATTAAGTAAATATCTTATAATATCCTACTGAAATATTTCAAAAGTTGTAGTGTAAGAGGGGAAAAGGTGTAGATGAGAGAGAGAGAGAGAGAGAGAGAGAGGGGGGGGTGAGGGAGGAGAGAGAGAAAGAAAGAACGGCGCGTCTTGTTTTCAATCAAATCCGAAGCAAGAAGCAAGGTGGAGGGTATATATGTCAGAAACTGTAGCAGGAATAAAGCTGTTGCTTTACAAGACACGCAATCAGGAGCAGGGATTTGGAGCAATCAGTTTTTTTTTTTAATTGCTCCGCTCCAGCATCAACAGTGACTGCTCCAGCTCCGCTCCGCGTTCTGGCTTAATTTTTATGAAAAAAAAAAATTATTATAAGTAAAAAAAACTGTGCACCGTAACTGTCTTCTTCTTCGATCCTTAACCACCGACCGTCAAAGCAGTCAGTGGCCATCACGCCTAGTGGCGTCTTGTAGGGCAACAACAAATTGATTCCACTTTGCACGGTCGGTGGCCATCCTTCGTACAGTGCCCCAACTCTGGTTCATTCTTTGCATCTCAGCCTCCACAGTCCTCCGCCAAGTTGTTTTTCGTCGGCCTCTCTTTCGCTTTCCTTCAGGGGTCCAAAACATAGCTGTTCTTGTGATGGCATCGGGGTCTCTTCTGAGGACATGACCAACCCAGCTCCAGCGTCTGCCAGCTATGATGGTGTGCATGTCCTCTTGCTTGCTACGAGTAAGCAGATCTTGGTTGGTGATGGTATTCGGCCAAAAGATGCGGTGAATTTTTCTTTGGCATGTTGTGTGAAAAGAGGACAATTTTGACATTTCCTTCTCTGTGACTCTCCAGCATTCCGCACCATAGAGAAGCACAGAAAGCACGCAACTCTGGTATAATCTTAATTTTGTGCTTGTGCTGTATTGGGAGGACTTCCAGATGTTATTTAGGCTAAAGAAGGCTGTTCTTGCCTTATTCATTCTGATGTTGATGTCTTTGCCTGCCCCACCGTCTGGTGTTACTATGCTTCCTAGGTATGTGAAGGTATCTGTCTGTACCAGTTGCCGATTCCTTACTGATATGGGCTCAGGGTTGCTCACATTGAGCGTCATGACCTCAGACTTCTTTAAATTGATGTTCAAGCCCACCTGCTGGCTAATTTTATTAAGTCTATCCGTTTTTTCCTGGATGTGTTGATGTGAATGTGCCAGCAGTGCAATGTCATCTGCATATTCCAGATCTTCCAATGTAAAAAATGTAGTCCATCTTATTCCTCTTGGACTGCCCTCTGTTGTCTGGCGCATCACCCAGTCTATGACTGTTAAAAATAGAGTGGTTGATAAGGGGCATCCCTGTCGTACTCCTGTCTTCACCTCGAAGGTTAGGTTACTCTGCCCAACACTACACGTAAAGTTGGCATAGAGGCTTTTTATGATTGACACTATGCAGCTTGGAATTCCATAAGCCCTCAGTATTTTCCATAAACTGTCCCTATGTATGCTGTCAAAAGCCTTTTCAAAATCAACAAAATTTATGTAAAGCTGTCTTTGCCATTCTGAGCACTGCTCTATAATGTTCCTGAGAGTGAATATATGGTCTACACATCTTCTGTTCTTTCTAAATCCTGCTTGTTCTTTCCTCAGTTTGTAGTCTACTGCCTTTGAAATTCTCTGTATAATTATCCTGCCTAGTATTTTGCTGGGAACTGAGAGAAGAGTGATTCCTCTCCAATTATTGCAGTCTGCAAGATCTCCCTTCTTGGGCAATTTGACAATTATTCCTTTCTTCCACTCTGATGGTGTTGTCCCCGTTTTCCACACTTGTGCAAATAGTGGTTCTAATAGTTCTGCTGCTAGCTCAGGGTCTGTCTTAAATAGCTCTGCATTTAAGTTATCATGGCCCGGAGCTTTACCGTTCTTTAACCCTTTGATTGCTGTGATGATTTCTTCTTTTCGTGGAATGTCTGTATTTACATCTAGATCGTTTTCAGCCTCAGGAACATTCAATTGTGTCTCTGGTATTTCCTTGTTCAGCGTTTCTCTGAAGTGCTCTGCCCATCTTGTTTCCTGTCCCTCTGCTGTCTTGATGAGATTTCCTTGCTTATCTCTTACTAATGTAATATTGTTTGCACCTTGTTTTCCGCTGATGAATTTAGTTATTTTGTATACTGTGCTTTGTTCATTTCTCAGTGCTGCCTCTTCTGCCTGTTTTGCAAGATCGTCTAGGAAATTCCTTTTGTTGGCTCGGGTTTGGCGTTTAACTTCCCTGTCCAGCTGGCTGTACTGTTCGCTATATAGTTGCTTTAACCTGGGGGACTTCGCTTCTGTTTTCTTTCTTTTCATTTCCTTTCTCATCTTTATGGTGTTTAGTGTTTCTGGTGTTATCCAGTCTTGCTTCTTCCTTTCCTGGAATCCTAAGCATGATTTGCTACTTTCCTTATATATTGTTGAAATGGTGTTGAAATTCTGGTCTATATCATCAGTCAATGTCTTTTCCTGGCTTTTGGCAAATTGATATCGTTTCTTAATGTCGGCCGCAAAAGCTTTTCTGGTAAGGGGGTCCTTCAATTTGCTGATGTCAAACCTTTTCTGTGTAGTTACAGTTGGTCCAGCCCTTCGTAGTTTCACTTTCAGTTTTGCTACTACTAAATGGTGATCACTTCCCACATCTGCACCTCTTCTTACCTTCACATCTTGTAATGCATGTCTCCATCTGCCGTTAACCATGATGTGGTCTATCTGGTTTCTGTCCCGACCATTTGGTGATTCCCATGTTAACTTGTGAATTTCCTTATGTGGGAAAAGTGTTCCTCCAATGACCAGGTTGTTAATGCTACAGAAACTTATTAGCTTATCCCCATTTTCGTTTGCTGTTCCGCTGCTGCATTTCCCCATTGTTCTTTCATTATATGTATTGTGTGTACCAACTTTCGCATTGAGGTCTCCCATTACTATAACAAGATCATATCTAGGTGTGTCTTCCATTTCTTTCTGCAGTTGTTGATATAATTCATCCTTGACCTCCTCATCGCTATCATTCGTTGGTGCGTAGCATTGTATTATTGTAGTGTTGGTGAATCTCCCTCTCAATCTCAATCGTATCAGTCTGTTGTTGATGGGTTTCCATTCCAGTAATGTCCTTTCTATCCCTTTCTGTAGAATAATGGCTACGCCTTCACTGTGCTGTCCATCCTCTCTTCCAGAGTAAAGTACTGTTTCTCCTGTTGCTGTTTTAACTTTTCCTGCCCCTGTCCATCTGCTCTCACTTATCCCCAGGATGTGTAACCAATAGTTTCTCATTTCTGCCGTGACCTGTCTTAGTTTACCTGTCTCGTACATTGTCCTGACATTCCAAAATCCTATTCTTGTATCCTGTTTTGCGGTCAGGACATCCGTTTTCATGTCAGTGGCTTCCTTTCGGCTTTCACCACTGACAGTCATACGAGCCACAGACTCCGAATGTCCATCCCGCAGCAAAGTTGGTTCATTTGATGTTGTTTCCGTAACTTCATTATTTTTTTACATAGACAGGGGTGTCAGCCCTATGCTAAAACCCCCAACCTGGAGGACCAGGGTACCAGCTTTTGTCTGACCCCTACCCACACAGACCAGTCCAGCTTGGTTGAACCTACCAGGAGTAAAACTACCACTGGCATAGCTCTGGGGATTGTCAGGGTACGCAAGCTGCCATACCGCTACAAGGTATAGGTACCATTGATGGCAGGCACCGTAACTGTAATAAAGGCTTATTTTATTCTAGAAATGTCAAACAATTGAAATGTCACTTAAACTAGGATCACTCAGTCCTTCTTATATTCATAATTCATTATGTTTAAAAATAAATTATTGCTGCTATCAAATTTTCTTTTATATCTTGGCGCAGACGAACCGCATTGTGTCCCATCAAAACGCTAAGCTGCGACTCATCTCACTTAACAATTCTTTCTTTTTTTTAAAATCCTTTATTCTTGAACCTGAAGGTAGTGATCGGTGTTGATGATCAAGCATACCATTTTCATAATACCTTCACGGAAGTTATCAGCACCAATGGTGACCGTAACCATCTAGGAAGTACAATATGTGTCAAGATTCGCCTTCAGAAATGGTTGGTTTCTATTTTAGACGAAGCTCTGCAACATATCTTTTCTCCACTGCCATTTAAACGTCTTTTGGCTGCGTCAGCAAAAGAACATGTTGTTATGTACCGAATAATGTTTAAAAATTAATTAAACCAGTTTATTTATTTTTTAAAGTGCCTTTGCGTGGTAAACTCTAGAATTAAGTTCATCTATTGCTGAACGAAAATGTTTGCTAGACAAACAATGGGGTACAGGAATCGAAAAAAAAAGGTTGGTAACCCCTGCCCCAGATCCTACCACTTATTGTACCGACCTTTCCTTGCTATTTCTTGCTTTTGTTCAGATCTTGACAAACTTTATTGAGCTGTCGTTTTGTTTACGTTCCGTGTGGCATTGTTAATCTTAACCACCCCCTACCATTTTTATGTTCCAGTTAGCCCAATTTTAGAAGATGTATGGGTTGTTTTGGAGCAGTTATGACGCACGTTTTGTTGCGTTTTGCCGAGATGACAATACTAGTCTAAAAACAAATCGATGAACTGCAATTATGCTTGTTAAACAAATAAATACATATAGGTAATTAACAGGTTGTTGTTTTTTTGTCTTTTTTGTTGCTCTCCAACCTGTTGATAGCATTACAAGGCAGTCCTTGTTCTGGAATCCCCAGGGAAAGAGAGACTAAGGTAGACAACAACAACAACAAAAAACATGGAGAAGAGAACTAGATACAGAAGTGAAAAGGATGCGGAAAACATGGAAAGACCTTGAGCGGATGGCTCGTGACAGGAGGACTTGGCGTGTGTTTGTTGAAGGCCTAAGCTCCTTGGGGAGCTAAAGGGTATTGATTGATTGATTATTTGATTGAATTAACAGGCATTCGTTGGACAGAAAGGAGAACACCAGGCAACAGAAAAGAAATATAAGTGATATGCTTACCGGGAATTGAACTGAGGACCAAACAAAAAACGCGCCATCGCCTTGCTGTGAAAGTAAGTCAGGCATGGACGCACAGCCAATTTAGTACCCCAAATTAAATATACAAGTCAAACAAGTTTTTTTTTTTTTAGTTTAAAATGTTTGGCTAGTTTTGACCAGGCGCTCTGTTCAATCTAGGCACAAGGTCCGTCGTTTATAACAGGGCGCATGCCCATATATAAACTACCTTGTGGTCTGATATAATAATAATAACAATAATAATATGTCTTAGCCAAAGGCTGACAAGCGAATTAGTGACTTAATTTCAATAAGATATACATAAGCGTTAGTCCAGTAACGCAGAGTTTACCAACGTGTGTTTGTTTACACCCGAAGTTATACGAAAGGTGTACAAGAAAGAGTATTTATATTACTTTATCATACTGAATATATAATTCATTTAAAATGTAAAATGCGATAACGGTGTTCTGTAGAAATACACACATGTTTATTTACAATTGTGCGTCGCCGCGTTCTTGCGTTACAAGCTGTGTTCGCGCCTTTATAGCAGACTGGTATGATACCAGGTGTGTTTTAATCATTATTTCTGTGTATCATCATTTTAATTGTCGCTCCTTATGGAGCATGGAGCCAACACTGCAGTTGTTCTCCTTACATTGATTGGTTCTTACAGTGGTGGTTTCTGTGACAAAGCACTTTATTGATTAATGATGTTTAGTAAACAAATTAGCACCTTGGTATATCACTGTCTTACAAAATTTGAACAACAGTACACTGTCACTGTTTAATCATTTTCATCATGTTATTGGTTTGGGTGTCTTGGTGTTTGTGTTTTCACAATAAGTTGTACTTAACGTGCTTGACACGTTGTAGTAGTTTTTCCCTCGGTCGTTAAAACACCTGGACATTGAAGATGCTATGCTTATGCAAGGAGCAGTGTTGGTCCACTGTTAAAAGGTTCACAATTTCCAAAATTATGTCACGTTTTTCACCATAAATTGAACCATCAGACACTGGTACTTCGAAGTCTGCGGCTGTTTGAAGCTTCGATCTACAAATCTCTCACAATAGCGGTCAGGTGTGGCTTCTTCTCAGTTATCTTGTTGTGTTGTGGGTTAAGACTTCTAATTATAAGAGCCACCCCTCTGGATATCATCTCAGCTCTGTCAGATCTTGAAGTGATTTCGGGAAGTAAGGAACTGTGTTTGAGACGCGTCGATATACCTAATTTCAGGTCTAACCCCTTGCTTTCTCAGAGGTCCGCGCCTGATTTCACTTTTGCTCTTGTAAACTTTCGTGGGATTTCAATGCTGTTGTGCGAATTTACCGACAAAATTATAATTTCCTTGTCAGATACCAAAGATAATGGTTTCACACTGCCATAATTACATGTATTTGTTGTTGCTGTTCGAATCCCAAAAAGAAATATCCTGTTCGGGACATTAACCATAAAGTTATAGCAGAATTTCTCTTGTGCAATTCATAATTTATAATAAAGACAGTAGTTTACATGGCAGTTCCAGAGTGTCTTGTCTGTGTAATGACACTTCCGTCCCTTCACTTCCTTTTTTGTGTGTTGATGTAACCACTAGATTCTAAATCAGAATATTGACCAGGAATATTGTTGCCTGTGGCAAGATTGTGAGTCAGAGGTGGCATCTACAGCAAAGAGTAGCCGGAGAAGCTAAAACATTATAACAACCTGCAGGTTGCTCGCCATCCAGTACAAGTGCCAGTAGAACAAGAGATGAGAAGTAGTTGCTAGCGATGGGAGTTCCGCGTTTTACATTATGCTGTATATAAATAACGGTAACTTGAAAGAAGGCTCGTCCGTTTTGCAGAGTGGTTAGAGCGCCTACTTTTCCCTGCAAAAGTACCCGGTTCCAGGTTTAAAATCTGATGGCGTCACACTCCAGTCTACCCACCTGTAAATGGGTACCTGACTCTGCTCTTCTTGAATTAGGGAATGCAAAGGCAGCGAGGAAGGCTAGTAGTCAGTCCACCTCATAATTCTGGACGTAGTACAGTGAAGACTCTAAAACGTAATCCCCTTGTGAAGTCTGTAACATTTCATTTCCTTGTGAAATCTTTAACACATTTCTCCTCTACTGCTGTATCTGACATAGGTTCAAGTTTACCTTTTACGTTAAAGGAGAAGATGATAGAACACCTTGTATAGAAATTTTACTCATCGACTCTATAAAAACGTCATATTGTAGGCACGATTGCAGCACGTAGTGTTTGCTGGTTGGTAATTTATGTGTGTGGGTGTGTGTGTTTACGTATATGTTTGTGTAAGATCCACTGAGATGTTTGGTAGACGTTATATGACTCCAATTTTCTTGTGGGCACAGAAGATAATGGACCGGGAGAGCGAAAGAGGGAGTATCTAACAGCTCACGATGAAGTCATAACCATAGTGCATTGTAGTGGTGGTCCGGTATTGATCGAGACCGGTCGGTCAAACAAGTTGGCTTTATGGACACAAGGCGATCATTGATATAAATGCCGAGGTCTGATTGTGCGTGCGTGTTTTTGTTTGTGTGTACGTGCGGTATCAAATTCACCTCCAGGTCTGATATCCTCTTGTGTGTAGATCAGTTTTCACTAGTAGTTCTACTATACCATGTGTGGTAAAGTGGGATGTTATAAATACTTATAGGGGACTTATTGTACTGACTGAGATCAGCTGTGAAGGTATCTATATCTAATAAGAGTAGTGTATTATAGATAACCTTACTTACTGCCACATATGTATACCTCAGTCAGAATTATTCTGGAATAGTGTGATGACTACGTTATATGTCTAGGGTATGTGTATGATGAAGTGTAAGTCATAACAACAACAGACAGATAAACAATTTAATTTATTCCACCACACTTGACAACACTGTGACACTCACATACATATAACACTCTAAGAGGATATCTTAAAGGAGTCACTGATAACTTTTCAAATAACAATATGTATTCAGTGCTGTCATGAATGTATATGTGTCCTGATTCAAATACAAAGGGAACCAGGAATCACAATCAATTTTAATTACAAGTTATATGTACAGAATTTATTAATATGATTCTTATAGTGACATATATTATTAATGGTATCCTATGTGTGTCAGTTGTGTAGTGGTAATATGAGGTAATACTGGTTTTGTTTTGTTCAAGCTCTGTTGGTATTTGTCATCATGACTTCAATAGTTTGTTTCTATTGGAACTAGTATTGGAGATGTTCTCAGTTCCTGGTATTAAAACAATTAAATTCCCCTCTTAATTTTAGTTTATAATGTCATTTTAAGATGGGGGTACATAATGTTGAGCTCCATGGCCACACTCTCTTATCTTGCGTGATGACTGCAGTAAAAGACTCCTCTGCTCGATTATTTAAATGAGTTCTGGAGCCACCCCACTGGTTGCTATATGGACCAAGGAGTATGCTGTCCACCTCTGGCTTCAGCAAAGCTCTGACCAGGTGCTGCTCAATAACTTTAAGACCACGGTCCCTGAAACAAGAAGGTTGTACCTTCTACGTCAGAACTAATTTATACTCCATTTCTACACTGAGCACAATACATCACAAACATTGAGTTCAGAGCGTTAGGCCAACTGTCAGCTTCATCTGAAATACTTTATACCAGTATTTCCCTCCCTAATGGTTACTACGCCTCTGCAATTCCAGCATTATTTCTTTCTAGTTAATAATCTAGGTGTCAGTGTACTGTTTGGCCATTCCATGCAGTTTTACTTTCCTCCGACACCTTCTGTTCAGGCTGGAGCACTATAGGCTTTACATCATGTTCGCTACTGAACCACACATATATACAGACATAAATTATCAATTTACATTCAATTTTCATTAAAAGATATTGAATATTTCAAGCTTACCACAATTCATGGAAATAATAATAAACAGTTTCGTTGACTGGCAATGAATATAGCACAACTCCGATCTGCCGATGTCCCAGGCTTTATTTTATAAAAAATATACACTGGTGCTCAACGTACTGTTTCTTAGTAGGTTTATTACAAGATGTGGCAATGAACAGACGCTCTGAATTGAGTATATTCGCAGCTCTACCCAATCAAACCATGTCTACACATCTTTTCAAAAAAGTACCCCTTTCTCACGTTTCCCCTGACAACACAAGATAGTATTTATAGTCCGACCAATCGTGTTTAGTCTTTCATTTGTTGCGCTCCAATCAAATAGGAGTTAACATGGTAGGCTATTTCCGTAACGTAATGTTTCTTCAAACACGTTATAAAAAAATTTTATGAGCAGAAATGATTTCATGCTGTCATGCACCCCCACTATTTTATTTTGGCCATAACTTGGTAATTCCTAGACTATTTGCGTAACGTTTTACATATTCTTTGTCAGCAAACCCTAAGGAACCCAAATATACGAATTTAAGGGAGCTAGGTGGCTGCGTTCAAAATGTGCATTTTCTACCACCTCCTGTTCACTTCAATCCCCATGTGGTGTCTGGGTACTGTCATGTTTTCAAACGTAAACCCATCTAATGTCATCTTTCCCAATAAGCGTTTTTCAGGATTTTAAAACCTAACTCTGGTATGGGTAGTGAATTTTATCACTGTCGATTTGAAATAAAGTTAGTGCATGTGGCCTTACACGCGTGATGGCAGCAATTGTGTATCGCGCGACGCGTGTTTAGTGTTGCAGGTGTCCCTGCTTTCTGCCTCTCCCTTCTCTCTATCCTTTAGTCCATCTGTCTTTTAGTTACGCCGTGTATAAAATGGAATGAATGAAATATTAAATTTAGGTCATTGATCAGCTTGCGTATCTCAAGGTTTTTCCAAGAAATACAGTACACGTTTCATTGAAGAAAGCGTGCAGCGACACAGTAGGCTTTTACTATCAACGTGAAAGCGTTACAATTTGCCGACGAAGTAGAAAACAAGGGGGATTTCGAGTACAGGCATTGTGACAGCACTGTTCTTTACCATTCTTCTTTCCTTTTATTAAATTTATTTGTTAGGCTTTGCATTTACGTTTTAATTTATATATGGGGATTAGAATAATTCACGACATCTCCCCTCTTAAAACAGACATTATATGTCAGTCCTTTATTCTATATACACATAGAGAAATTTATTATTATTTCTGGGGTTTACGGTGATTCTCATCACACGGATGGCGGCTTAAAAAATCCGCTCCCAAATTTGTTTTTCCAGATATATACTCAATGCTAAAATTATAGGGAGCCAAAAGCAAGGACCATCGGAGTAACCTAGAGTTCTCATGCCTAGCCTGGGCTAGAAACGATAAAGGTTTGTGATCCGTTTGCAACTTAAATGCCTTCCCATACAGATAAATATTGAATTTCTTTATTGCCCATATTACTGCAAGACATTCTTTTTCGCTAGTTGAGTAGTTGATTTCAGCTTTATTCAATTTTCTGCTAGCATATGCCACTGGGCTTAATTCCCCATCCAATGCATCTGATTTCTGTAGTAGAGTTGCACCCAACCCAATATTACTGGCATCCGTCCTTACTATGAATTCTTGACTTAAGTCAGGTAATTTCAAAATAGGTTTACTTGTGAGCTTTTCCTTCAATTCTTGGTAAGCCATTTCACATTGTGGTGTCCATGTAATGCGATCTGGATGTCCTTTACGTGTCAAATCAGTTAACGGTGCACATATGGAATTAAAGTTTTTGATATACTTCTGGTAGAAACCACATAATGAGACAAAGGATCTCACGTCCTTCTTGGTTTGTGGTCTCGGGGCTTTCTTTAGTTTCTCTAAATTCTTTGGGTCAGGGGTCATGTTTCCCTGATAAACTGTGTGTCCCAAAAATTCCAATTCTTTACATCCAACGCAACATTTGGTTGGTCGGGCTGTTAAATTTGCTTCCCTAAGTCGATCAAACAGCATCTTCAGAGAGTCAATGTGTTCCTCAAATGTTTCTGTTGCTATAAGGATATCATCCATGAAATTTGTTATACATGGATTATTCAGAGGGTCCAATAATTTTCTCATCATTCTAGAGAAGACATTAGGCGCATTCTTCAATCCAAATGGCAATCTATTAAACTCATAGTGTCCTTCTGAGGTACTAAAAGCTAGGTATGGTCTAACCTCAGGCTTTACTGGAATCTGATAGTATCCTTTACTCAGATCCACTTTTGAGAAATATTTAGCTTTATTTAGTCTGGCAAACAGCTGATTTGTATCCGGCAATGGATCCACCTGTCCTTCTGTAATAGCATTCAGTCTCCTGTAATCTATACAGAGTCTATGTTCTCCAGAGGGCTTCCTTAAGAGTACAACACCGGAACTATATGAGGATTCACTGTGCGAAATAATTCCTTCCTTCAACAGATAGTCTATCTCTTCCTTCAAAGCTTTCTCCTTAGCAAACGGAATCGAATATGGTTTCATACAGACAGGTGTGGGGTCTATCAGTTTTATATCATATTCCAATAGGTTTGTATGCCCTGGTCGGTCTGTTAACACCTCTGCATGATTATTTAGAACCTGTTGCACTCTCTCTTTCTGAGTTTTTGTTAAATGTGTACTGATTTTCACCTGTGCTGCTGTCTCACAGGGGTGTAATGGATATTCAAATGATGAAAGTGGTTCCTTTTTCATCTCCATGGCGATGGACAAGGTCAACAAGTGTGTCTCTTCCTGATGTTCTCTTTCCAAATATTTCTTCAGGAGATTCACATGATAGATTTTTTTCTTTCCCCTTCTTATCTATCTTATAATTTGTTCTAGACACCTTCTCTAAAACTGTATATGGACCTTGCCATCCAATCTGTAACTTATTCTGACTCCCGGGGAGAAGAAGCAGTACCTTCTCTCCCACAGCCAAATCTCTGTCTTTCGCCTTCCTGTTATAATAGGCAGCATGTTTCTTCCTGGCTTGTTTCAAATTTTCATTGGCAAGTTTCCAGCCAGTTTTTAAACGAGTGGTCAGCTCATTCACATATTGGTATGAAGATGTAATGTTTTCCTCTGCCTTTTCATCAGTCCACGTTCTTAACAAAGCTTCGAGTGGACCTTTTATTGGCCTTCCAAACAATAATGTTGCCGGGGCCATACCGGTTGAACTATGGGGTACCTCCCGATAAGCAAAGAGGGCGGCGTGCAGGTACTGGTCCCATGTATCTGGTTTTTCGTGTGCCAACTTTCTCAGGATCGACATCAACGTGCCGTTAAATCTTTCCACTTGGCCGTTCCCTTGGGGATGGTACACACTACAATGGAAGTGTTTGGCCTGGAAGATCCTGAAAACTTCTTCAGTTAGTTTCCCCTTGAACTGAGAGCCATTATCAGTCAAGATTTGATTGGGAAAGCCTAACCTTGTGAAAATTGTGAGCAATGCCTCTGCCACATGTTTAGAATCAATCGATGACAGGGCTACTGCCTCTCCCCACATAGAACAAGTGTCCACCAGAGTCAGAATGTAGCTGTTCCTTCTCTTGGTTCGGGTGAGAGGTCCCACAAGATCCACGGCAACTCTCTCAAAGGGTGTTCCCACTATGGGCATTTCCCCCAGAGTTGCTGGTGCAGTCCAATGTTTAGGTGCTACTCGTTGGCACTCTGGACAGGATTTTACATATCGTTTGATATCTTCAGTTATTCCTGGCCAGAAATAATGACAAGCTATTCGCTGTCCTGTTGCGCTGATTCCCATATGACCACTGAACGGAATCGCATGCCCTAGTTCCAACACTTTAGTCCTGGTTTTTTGTTCGTCCATCACGGGTGATGAAGACCACTCTGTTCATCCAATTATTTAAGAATATGTTAGGTTAGTCTATGGGTACGAAGGTGACTGAAGAGCCCGATGCGGGCCTGGAAAGATCTTGGACAGTGTGGGCAGGGAATGTTTGCTTCATGTGAAGGTTTTATTTCACGGTCTTTTCTAGCTTGTCTACGCTGTTCCGCTGCTGCTCTTGTGGATGATTCGCATGCCGCTGCACCTTTACGAAGAGATGTGCGCCAAGCAGTTCGGTCTTGCGCAGCAGCTTCCCATGTGTCTGGGTTTATGTCAAAGGTTTTCAATGACGTCTTTAACGTGTCTTTGAAGCGCTTCTTTTGGCCACCATGGGAGCGTTTACCCTTCTGCATCTCACCATAAAAGAGTATCTTTGGCAGTCGATGGTCTGGCATGCGGACTACATGACCTGCCCAGCGAATTTGTGACTGCATCAGAATAGTATCAATACTAGGGATACCAGCTCTGTCAAGAACGGCGGTATCCGGGATCTTGTCTTGCCATTTGATGTTCATTATCTTCCTGAGACAGACTGTATGGAAGTGGTTTAGCTTCTTTACGTGGCGCCTGTATACAGTCCATGTTTCACATGCATATAGCAGCACTGGAAGCACCGCAGCTCTGTATACCTTCAGCTTTGTCTGTAGACTAATGCCACTTCGATGCCAAACGTTGGTGTATAGTCTGCCAAATGTGCTGCTGGCTTTGGAGATCCTGGTGTTCACCTCATCATCAATGACAATGTTCTGGGATAGTGTGCTACCAAGGTATGTGAATCTGTTCACAACATTCAGTTTCTCACCATTAACCTTGATGACTGGCTCAGTATAAACTGTGCCAGGAGCTGGTTGGTACATGATTTCTGTTTTCTTCGTGTTGATGGTAAGCCCAAAGTTGGCGCAGGCTTCGGAGAATCTATCCACACTATGCTGCAGATCAGCCTCTGAGAAGGAATTGAGGGCACAATCATCAGCAAACAGAAGATCTATGATGGTGTGTGATTTGACCTTGGTTTTTGCTTGAAGCCTCCTAAGGTTAAACAATTTTCCATCAATACGATAACTAATGTCGATTCCTGTGTCCCCGTCTCTAAAAGCATCAGTCAGCATAGCAGAAAACATGATACTGAACAGAGTCGGTGGAAGTACGCACCCTTGTTTAACTCCATTTGAGACGGGGAAAGGCTCTGATAGCTCACCGTTTTCCTGAACTCTAGCCTGCATTCCATCATGCAGTTGCTGCACTATTGTGATAAATTTCTTTGGGCAGCCGTATTTTGCCATGATCTTCCATAGACCCTCTCTACTGACCTTGTCGAACGCCTTTGTCAAGTCGATGAAACCTGTGTACAGGTCACAGTGCTGTTCTTGGCATTTTTCTTGTAGCTGTCTTGCAGCGAACACCATATCTGTGGTTCCACGTTCTTTCCGGAATCCACACTGACTTTCAGGTAAAAGACCTTTGTCAAGATGAGCCGTAAGGCGATTCAAAAGGATTCTGGCGAATATCTTCCCAGCGATTGATAAAAGAGAGATGCCTCGATGATTGTTGCAGTCTTGGCGATTACCTTTACGTTTATATAGATGTATAATTGAGGCATCTTTGAGATTGTGTGGGATGGTTTCACTTTGCCACATTTGCTGGAAGATCATATGAAGTTTCTCTATCAGAACTGCACCGCCATCTTTATAAACCTCAACAGGAATTGAATCGGAGCCAGGGGCCTTTCCACTAGACAGTTGACGAATCGCTTTTTTAGTTTCCTCCAGAGTTGGTACATCATCTAATGCTTCATTTATAGGAATTTGGGGCAGGCGGATGATGGCTTCGTCGTTAATAGATGATGGCTGGTTCAAGATATTATTAAAATGTTCAGCCCAGCGTTAGAGAATTTTTTCCTTGTCTGTAATTAGTGTTTTTCCATCTGCATTAAGGAGGGGAAATGATCCTGATGATGTTGGACCATAGACCGCTTTGAGTGCAAGGTAAAAGTTTTTCAAGTCATGGCTGTCAGCAAAGCCTTGGATCTCATCTGCTTTATTACTCAGCCATGAATCCCGCATCTGGCGTAGTTTATGTTGGACGATTCTACGCATGTTGTTGAAAGCGTCTTTCTTGGATGTAGATTTTGGATCATTTAAATATGCTTTATGGAGATGGTGTTTCTCAGCCAACATCTGCTTTATATCATCTGAGTTCTCATCAAACCAGTCATTTTGTTTCTTGATGGAAGGACCCAGGACCTCTGTAGCAGTGTTGTAGATCTGCTCACTTAGGGCTGCCCAATTTGTTTCCACACTTTGGCCGTCTAGCGAGATAGATTTGAGACGGTCTTCTAAGGTGTCAGTAAATGACTGTTTGATTGTTGTCTTCTTTAGTTTGGTGACATCCAGCCTCTTTTGAGTTTTCTTCCCCTGAGGGCGCCTGGCTGGTTGGATACGAACTTTAAGTTTAGATACAATGAGGCGATGATCAGTCCAGCATTCGGCACCACACATGGACTTGGTCACCCGGACATCTTGCCTGTCCTTCTTCCTAACAATTACATAGTCAATTAGGTGCCAATGCTTTGAGCGAGGGTGCATCCAGGAGGTCCTGTTGCGGGTAGGAAGTCGAAAAAATGGTGTTGGTGACAAGGAGGTCATGTTCTGCGCAAGTCTGGAGGAGACGAAGTCCATTACTGTTACAGCGACCCACGCCGTACCTACCAATAGTGCCATTCCAGGAGATGTTATCTGAGCCTACTCTTGCATTAAAGTCACCAAGAATGATGAGCTTATCTGCTTTAGGAACTGATGCAATGACTGCATGTAGTTCTTCGTAAAACTTATCCTTGACATCATCCTGGTTTGTCATAGTTGGTGTTTACGCGCAAATGATGGTGGCATGTTTTCTTCCATAGAACAGAGGGATCTTGACCGTCATGAGTCGGTCATTTATTCCCTTTGGGGGCCCCGCTAACTTGCTGACAATTGCTGTTTTGATTGCAAATCCAACCCCTGCTTCTCGTCTTTCTTCAGTTCCTCTTCCGCTCCAAAAGAATGTATAACCTGCACCCTTTTCGCAAAGTTGGCCCTCGCCTGCAAGTCGAGTTTCACTCAGTGCTGCTATGTCAATGTTGTACCTGGCCAGTTCTCTCCCAATCAGGGCAGTTCGTCTCTCAGGTCTGTTTGCATTAAAGTCTTTGTCAAGTAAAGTGCGCACATTCCATGCGCCTAGAATGAGGGGGAAAAATCTGTCCTTTCTTTTTCTTATATGTCGACCGCTGAAGTAGGGTACCCACCAACCGCGGTAAGCTGGTTAGGTAATGGTGAAGCAGGCAATGTTTAGGGCACCTTTTCTAGCCCCTTCCTCATGCCATGGAGGTGAGCAGTGCTTTCCTAAAGAGGGCTTCTCAGACACTCAGGGGGCTGCCGAATCCCACTGCTGCTCCGATCAGTGGAAGACGACCATATGGCCTGAGCCGCCTGTGTGTAGGTCTGCGACTACGACTGCCAGCGTACCCACGCCTGCCGCTTCGCCGCTCGCCCATCGCCACAGGACTTGTTGTGAGTGGATGGATGAATGGATGAATGGATGAAAGAGTGACTTGCGCGGTGATTTGGATTAAAGTGAGGAAGAGTTGCGCAATTCGTCGACCTCACTCTCTCGCCTGGGTCCATCTCAATCCAGTGGCAAGACAAGTCAAGACGACTGGAGATGAAGTCAGGTGCAGTGGATGACCAGGGCTTTCTACGTGCCTCGCCGTGCTCCTTACGCTCCACAGCGCGTTGCTGGTAATCGCCGTCATGCCCGTTGAACCAACAGGTGGTTTCTTCCGCGCAGTCTATCGAATCCAGTCTTCGCATGCATGGGTAGGCAGACCCTAACTCACCGAAGGTTTATAACCATTCGGCTACCCTCACCTAGTTTAGCCGGCCTGTCAAAGCCGTTGTCCGGGGGTGGCCGCTGTCGCATGCTGACAGCTACGAGGAGCCACAGGTGAGAGCTGGATGCCAGGTTTGGACCAAAGGTGGCTGAGCTGCCCTAAAAAGGGCATGACAGCTCCTTCACCAGAGGTACTACCAATACCTGACTTCCCAACACCCCCACTTTAGTCCTATATGAAGTGGGAAGGACCAGCTGTCCGTGACCATTGGATTCAGATCCAGCCTTCCTATATATCAGTTTTTTCTTCATATAAAACTCTCCCTTGCCTGGAGGTGTATGAGATTTGGGCAACTTCTTGAAACATGGCTTGAGTGTTTTGTCCTCAGCCTGTGCCTTCCTCATCTCATCTGGGTGAGTATTTATTGGATTATCCTCCTCCTTTTTAGACTGTGATCTGGTCTGCACTGTTGCCAATATCACAGGTCTCTTGGGATTCCCCAAGAAGACATATCTACACCCCAATATCAGAGGGTAGATTGG
Organism: Oreohelix idahoensis; assembly: GCA_024509875.1. Taxonomy (NCBI): domain Eukaryota; kingdom Metazoa; phylum Mollusca; class Gastropoda; order Stylommatophora; family Oreohelicidae; genus Oreohelix; species Oreohelix idahoensis. The sequence goes on from JAMPIV010008345.1 coordinate 206,600, forward strand.
CTCATTTATCACTGCTGCTTTTATGATTCCTTCCACATATCGCGTTTTCACTTTTATTCGGGCGACGGGAAGTGTCATGGTAGCTACATCCTTGGTTGCAGTTTGAATCTCCACTGTTTCTGTGGTGTATTGATCGGCCTGCACCAGGTGAGAACTCACAACGGAATCGTAATCTAAACCGGTATCATATAAACACCTTATAGTGACACCATTACAGATGACATCTTCACACACTGGGGGGGTGGTATGGTTCCTGTAGTTCTTCAGGTTTGACCTTCTTTTCCTTTTTCCCCGATGTCATAGCAGCACAATGAGGAGGTTTCCTTCTACAATGGTCAGTGTCATGATTGTTCATCTTACAATTTTTACACCACCTTTTTCCTTGGTTGTAGGATTTTCTTTCATCATATTTCCTTTCATCGAATTGTGGGGTTTTATTTTTATTTTTATACCGTGGCCTATCAAACTGGTGCTTACCTTTGTTTTGATCCCTAGGATCAAATTTATTAAAGTTCTGTGGTGCCCTAAAGTTATCCACTTGTTTCTTTTTATTACCTGTTACCTCTGCTTGAGCTGCTTGATACCTTTCAGCAACATTTAGCAACTCACCCAGCCTCTCTGCACCTTGTTCCATGAGAAACTTTCTCAGGTCTGGAGCCATGGACTCTCTTAATTGCTCTATAAGGACCATTTCCTTAAGATCTTGGGTTTTCCCCAGAGAAGTCCATTTCTCCAAGTATGTCTCTATTCGTGCAGAGAACTGGTGATAGGTTTCACCTGACAGTAGTTTAGCATTCCTAAATTTTTTCCTATAAAATTCTGCATTCTTTTCATATCTTAACAAAAGAGCCTGCTTTAGCATGTCATAATTTTCCTGATCACTTCTGCTCATTTTTGCAAAAACTTCATAAGCTGCCCCACGAAGTCCCTGAGATAACTTTAAGCTCCACCTTTCGCTCTCTAACCCATATGTGGTAGCTAATAGTTCATACCTATTTAGATAGCTCTCTATATCATCGTCTTTCTCAACAAAATGATCTAAATGAAAATTCATAGCTGAGGTTGAGGCTCCTTGGCTAGCAGTGGCATCAGAGGCAAAGGGACTGGCACTATTTTCAGGAGCATGGCCTTGAAACTCAAACTCCCTTAGTCGTAACTCATGTTCCCTTTGTAATCTCTTCTCCTCCTTTTCTGCTTCCCTCTCTGCAGTCAATCTTTTGTCTTCTCTTTCTGCAGCTAATCTTTTGTCTTCTCTTTCTGCCTCCAATTTCTTAGCCTCAGCCTCAATCTGCAACCTCTTAGTCTCAGCCTCTAATTTTCTTTCGGCCTCTTTTTCTAATCTTCTTTCTTCCCGTTCAATATATTTGTCACATTCAGCAGTGACATAAGAAATCATAATTTGCCCGTCCATTCCTAACTCTTTCGCAGTCTGTACAGCAGCAGATCGAAATTTTGCCAGGTCGGCCATTGTCTAACAGATAAATGTCTAAACAATTTTATCTATGACTAATTAACTCAAGACAACACAGGCACTGTGAGCTCAACCTTATTTATTTTCACCCAAGGATACCTTTTAATTCTTATTATTCCCTGAAGTGAGTTACCCCCAATATTTGTAATAGGGAAAGATTCAAAATCCCGAGGGCGAGACCCCAATATATATGGTAAAGTGGGATGTTATAAATATTTATAGGGGACTTATTGTACTGACTGAGATCAGCTGTGAAGGTATCTATATCTAATAAGAGTAGTGTATTATAGATAACCTTACTTACTGCCACATATGTATACCTCAGTCAGAATTATTCTGGAATAGTGTGATGACTACGTTATATGTCTAGGGTATGTGTATGATGAAGTGTAAGTCATAACAACAACAGACAGATAAACAATTTAATTTATTCCACCACACTTGACAACACTGTGACACTCACATACATATAACACTCTAAGAGGATATCTTAAAGGAGTCACTGATAACTTTTCAAATAACAATATGTATTCAGTGCTGTCATGAATGTATATGTGTCCTGATTCAAATACAAAGGGAACCAGGAATCACAATCAATTTTAATTACAAGTTATATGTACAGAATTTATTAATATGATTCTTATACAATTGGTGGGTTTGAAAAAAAAAATTGAAAAAAGGTGATTCGTCTTACGAGGACAAAAGACAAAGAAAATAGTCTACGTTACGGCCACAAGGCCTTCGTCAGGAAAGGAAAGAAAGTGAAGTCTAGATAGGACACATAAAAAAACTTAATAAAATAATAAAATAAAAACTGGGTACTTCCCTGAAGGCAAGAACCGAAATTCGCTGTCTGTTGAAGAGCGCGTGGCTGAACAGAAAGCGACTTCCGCCGCCGGGTGTACACAATACATACTGAAAAACTAAAAAACGAAACCGGACAATAAACTACCCAACTGGATAAAAGTGGGGACTGGAAATAGAAGAGGACAGAATGAGTGGGAGATAAATAAATATGAAATTAAAAAATGTATATGGCATACAAATAGGAGAATAGGATAAGAGTGGAAAGAGTCAAATAGAGCAAGAGAGGAAAGGGTGACCTCAGACAAAGGTGTGAAAAGTGTTGAGACCGGCTGGTTTTAGACACCCCATGCGGTGTATAAGACGGTTCTCAAGCTGTTCTCGGCTGGCAGTGTCAGAGGAGCAGGATCGGATCGCTGTGACCTGGATGTCGATGGGACCATGGTGGTCAGGACCATTGAAGTGTATGGCAACTGGTGTGGACTTTTGCTGAGCGATGTCATTTAAGTGCTGGCTGAATCTGTCCCCAAGTCGTTTGCCTGTTTGGCCAATATAGGTTTTGCAGCAACGTTTACATATGATCGTATAAATGACATTGCGCGATTCACACGTGAAGCTACTAGTGATGATGTACGTAGCCTTAGGAAAGGACACCTTCTGGGTTGAGGTGACATACTTGCACGTGTTGCATCTTGTCCGACCACAGGGTAGTGTGCCAAAGTGGGTGGCATTCTCCTTTGGGAGACGGCTGTGAACAAGAAGATCCTTCAAGTTCTTGTCACGTCTATATGCCACCAAAGGTGCTTCACTGAATACTTCTTGGGTCACAGGCTCTGCTTGGAGGATAGGGAGGTGGCGGAAAAGGATCTGTTTGACAGTAGTACTATGAGGGTGATGGGTCAAGATTAATTTGACTCTATCCGAAGTGGATTTATGGTGAGGTATGAGGGCCTCCTGACGAGAGATGGGGAGCACACGTTGGAGAGCAGAGGGACAGATTCAGCCAGCACTTAAATGACATCGCTCAGCAAAAGCCCACACCAGTTGCCATACACTTCAATGGTCCTGACCACCATGGTCCCATCGACATCCAGGTCACAGCGATCCGATCCTGCTCCTCTGACACTGCCAGCCGAGAACAGCTTGAGAACCGTCTTATACACCGCATGGGGTGTCTAAAACCAGCCGGTCTCAACACTTTTCACACCTTTGTCTGAGGTCACCCTTTCCTCTCTTGCTCTATTTGACTCTTTCCACTCTTATCCTATTCTCCTATTTGTATGCCATATACATTTTTTAATTTCATATTTATTTATCTCCCACTCATTCTGTCCTCTTCTATTTCCAGTCCCCACTTTTATCCCGTTGGGTAGTTTATTGTCCGGTTTCGTTTTTTAGTTTTTCAGTATGTATTGTGTACACCCGGCGGCGGAAGTCGCTTTCTGTTCAGCCACGCGCTCTTCAACAGACAGCGAATTTCGGTTCTTGCCTTCAGGGAAGTACCCAGTTTTTATTTTATTATTTTATTAAGTTTTTTATGTGTCCTATCTAGACTTCACTTTCTTTCCTTTCCTGACGAAGGCCTTGTGGCCGTAACGTAGACTATTTTCTTTGTCTTTTGTCCTCGTAAGACGAATCACCTTTTTTCAATTTTTTTTTTTTTCAAACCCACCAATTGTATTCCACGTCTTACCGCAGTTCCCCTCAACTTCCTCTATGATTCTTATAGTGACATATATTATTAATGGTATCCTATGTGTGTCAGTTGTGTAGTGGTAATATGAGGTAATACTGGTTTTGTTTTGTTCAAGCTCTGTTGGTATTTGTCATCATGACTTCAATAGTTTGTTTCTATTGGAACTAGTATTGGAGATGTTCTCAGTTCCTGGTATTAAAACAATTAAATTCCCCTCTTAATTTTAGTTTATAATGTCATTTTAAGATGGGGGTACATAATGTTGAGCTCCATGGCCACACTCTCTTATCTTGCGTGATGACTGCAGTAAAAGACTCCTCTGCTCGATTATTTAAATGAGTTCTGGAGCCACCCCACTGGTTGCTATATGGACCAAGGAGTATGCTGTCCACCTCTGGCTTCAGCAAAGCTCTGACCAGGTGCTGCTCAATAACTTTAAGACCACGGTCCCTGAAACAAGAAGGTTGTACCTTCTACGTCAGAACTAATTTATACTCCATTTCTACACTGAGCACAATACATCACAAACATTGAGTTCAGAGCGTTAGGCCAACTGTCAGCTTCATCTGAAATACTTTATACCAGTATTTCCCTCCCTAATGGTTACTACGCCTCTGCAATTCCAGCATTATTTCTTTCTAGTTAATAATCTAGGTGTCAGTGTACTGTTTGGCCATTCCATGCAGTTTTACTTTCCTCCGACACCTTCTGTTCAGGCTGGAGCACTATAGGCTTTACATCATGTTCGCTACTGAACCACACATATATACAGACATAAATTATCAATTTACATTCAATTTTCATTAAAAGATATTGAATATTTCAAGCTTACCACAATTCATGGAAATAATAATAAACAGTTTCGTTGACTGGCAATGAATATAGCACAACTCCGATCTGCCGATGTCCCAGGCTTTATTTTATAAAAAATATACACTGGTGCTCAACGTACTGTTTCTTAGTAGGTTTATTACAAGATGTGGCAATGAACAGACGCTCTGAATTGAGTATATTCGCAGCTCTACCCAATCAAACCATGTCTACACATCTTTTCAAAAAAGTACCCCTTTCTCACGTTTCCCCTGACAACACAAGATAGTATTTATAGTCCGACCAATCGTGTTTAGTCTTTCATTTGTTGCGCTCCAATCAAATAGGAGTTAACATGGTAGGCTATTTCCGTAACGTAATGTTTCTTCAAACACGTTATAAAAAAATTTTATGAGCAGAAATGATTTCATGCTGTCAGGCACCCCCACTATTTTATTTTGGCCATAACTTGGTAATTCCTAGACTATTTGCGTAACGTTTTACATATTCTTTGTCAGCAAACCCTAAGGAACCCAAATATACGAATTTAAGGGAGCTAGGTGGCTGCGTTCAAAATGTGCATTTTCTACCACCTCCTGTTCACTTCAATCCCCATGTGGTGTCTGGGTACTGTCATGTTTTCAAACGTAAACCCATCTAATGTCATCTTTCCCAATAAGCGTTTTTCAGGATTTTAAAACCTAACTCTGGTATGGGTAGTGAATTTTATCACTGTCGATTTGAAATAAAGTTAGTGCATGTGGCCTTACACGCGTGATGGCAGCAGTTGTGTATCGCGCGACGCGTGTTTAGTGTTGCAGGTGTCCCTGCTTTCTGCCTCTCCCTTCTCTCTATCCTTTAGTCCATCTGTCTTTTAGTTACGCCGTGTATAAAATGGAATGAATGAAATATTAAATTTAGGTCATTGATCAGCTTGCGTATCTCAAGGTTTTTCCAAGAAATACAGTACACGTTTCATTGAAGAAAGCGTGCAGCGACACAGTAGGCTTTTACTATCAACGTGAAAGCGTTACAATTTGCCGACGAAGTAGAAAACAAGGGGGATCTCGAGTACAGGCATTGTGACAGTACTGTTCTTTACCATTCTTCTTTCCTTTTATTAAATTTATTTGTTAGGCTTTGCATTTACGTTTTAATTTATATATGGGGATTAGAATAATTCACGACACCATGTAATTTTTAAACATGCGTGGGTGTGAGACAGCGTTGAATTATAGACTATTTCAGTATGCTATGAGTGCACAGACTGTCTTAGATTTACGACGGGTTTCCGTTCTAGTATTGTTTCATAGACAAGACAAAGGATGCGACTTTCAACCTCAGATAGAAATCCTACGATTATATTATATTTGAGTTGTCAGTGTTACCAACATAAAAAAATACTATATTTGAGTTGTCAGTGTAACCAACATAAAAAACAAGCAGAAACGTGCCGTGGACGGTAGTGATCTCCCATTAAACATGGAATACAAACGACAGAATAGGACAGCTATTATCTCATGCATGTCGTAATAGTCGACTAATGTGAGGTTATTCATAGGGCTAACAACCTCATCGTGTAACACAGATTGCTACAGAAACCACTGCTGTAAGAGCATGTGGATGCTTGATGATGATTTCCTGCTAGCGGATCAGATGCAGTAGCTCCTTAAGTAGTGAAGAGAAAAAATTATGATAATGATGATGATGGTGACGATGGTTATGATTACTCTTCAAGCACTCATACTACGAAATGATATACATAATTTTCATTATGAGGGACAACGAGAATCGCATTCAAATAAATGTTGGTAAAACAAAATGTATGTTTATATCAGCCAGACAAAAGTTATAAAACTCACAGAAAATAACACTTCTTAGTGTGGCGAAATTGTATGTTGGATAGAAAATTAGAAAGCAGTTCCCATAAATTGAGAAGAGAACTGGTGAACTAGTGGTAGGGATGGCATAGGACAAGTCAGGTAGCTAACCACACAGTTCTAGAAGGTACCTGTAGAAGCGAGCTGTGAAGTAAATCACCTTCTCGCTAGACCTATCCTATGCTCCATGGGTGTTATATCAGTATTTGAGAGCAGCTCGTATATATTCCCTACCAATATTTAAAAAAAAGGTAAAGGATCCCGTTACACGCCCTTTGAGGCATATTGGGAATATGGTGTTAGGCCCATATTTTCTTGACCATCGGCACACTAGGGGTGATGGGGTCAGCATCACGCCGGCCGCCTTAACCTTCACAGAAGTTACTCTAGTACCCAGTTCGGGCTGGGTTGACCGAGGAGCCGTTTGCGGCCTAAAAAAATCCCACCTCATCTGGGGATCGAACCATAGACCACTGAGCTAGGAAGCCAGTGCACTAACCACTGTGCTACCGCGACTCCTATGTGTCTACCAATATTAGATGTTTAATATTTCTTTGACCACACAAAAAAATTGTAATTGGAAATTTAAATAATTCAATAGCTGCAGTTATAGACAAATCATTGTACTTTATTAACCAATGATGCATATAACAAAAAATTCGCACCTTGGTATTTAAATATCTTACAAGTTAAAAAATATATATCTTCTTCTTCTTCCTCATTCGTACTGAAAAGGACGTTGGTTGCGTTGTGCCCGTTTACAGCGAAGCTGCGATATTTGCGCCTTTCGGCCGACACATCCGACTTCTGCACGGCATTTTTGGGGACCAGGTTTGCCTTCCCTCTTCGATCCCTACTCACTCAGCCAGACTGCAGTGATGCAGCCTGTTTCCAGGACCACTGTAGTGGATTTGATGGTATTGTATGGTGGTGATGTTACCTAGTGTAATGAATGAGGTCAGCTGTGAAGGCTCCTGAGATAAATGTTGATGCGAATTACAGAAGGCCCTTCTTACTACCACTTACGACCTCAAACATATCTTTTTTACTAATGAATGTAGCTACGTTAAAAGTCTAGGGTACTGAAATGTAATGTGTTGTAGTAGATTACCCACACACACACAGATATTTAATAAGTCTAATAATAATAATAATATAATGTATAACACACTGAACTAACTCAGGCTGTATTAGTTTTAAATATTAAATCTTTTGGTAAATTTATTTGTTCTGATCCAAACGTTTGTTGGTCAGAACCTATGAAATATTATGGAGTTATAAATGGAATGCATAATTATATGACATAATAAAATGGAATGTGAATTACAAAGGTATGTTATAAGTCTAGTTAATATTAATTATATTAGATTGTCCCAGGAGACTATTACTGAATGTACTGTTGGGGTGGTATCATCACGCCCAGTCTATGACTACCAAAACATTGTCCATTGACTTATGGGATGAATACATGGTTTATTTTCCCACAATGGTATGTCTTTATTTGATGGTGAATTAGTTGATAAATTCGTTGGTAAATCAGTTTATAAATCAGTTGGTGAACTTCCAGCAGGCCAGATCTCACTTATCTCGACTGCGTCGATCTTGTACAAGAGTCTGGTGGCCCCTCCTCTCCGTGCTGGGGGATAATATACGGCTGCTCTGACACAATGTTAGACTGCACTGGTCCACGCTTGTGTATTACAACAGCATTCGGCACCTCTTCGGTGCCAAACAGAAACTCACAATTCTGAAATAAAAGTTTTGTGGCATGTGTCAGAACTCTACCTACTGAGCCACTTCTGCACACAACACTACACAACAACACCACACAGACTGGGTCAGATCTCTCTGACCACACAGTACATCTTACCTAGTTGTTTTCATATAGTACTAGTTCCCCAAGACTACCTTGCACCTAGATATGTTCAATAGTTTCCTTCTATTCAATAAGATAGGTGATATGTTCCACTGATCTCAACAATAGATCCGCCTCCATAGTTTTAGTAGGCGTCCATATATTTTGTTTGTCTCTAGACCCTGAACTTGGGCTGGGGATCTAGAGCGAGCACTTACTTGTCGTAATCATTTTATATGATATGGCAGTATCAATCACTCGAAATATTAAAATGTACAAAAGAATTGCTTTCATTCTTACCAGAATTCAGAATTGAGAACACAGTTAAATGCTAGCAAAACTCAGCTGAGCTGCTGTGTATCTGATGGCGTCCCACTAAAAATTATGTATTATCTTCTGGAAACAACACCACAGGTACTACACCACTGTGTCTCTGGACAGTTTTGTAACGAATGGCAAAAATGCGCATCTCTGTCCTGCCAATATGATTTCATTCATCCAATCACCGACTCCCCCCCCCCCCTACTTTCAAATCTACAACCAAAAGTCAAATTTCAGTCAGCTCTCAGTCAAGTATGTATTACTGTCTGTTGGTCCGTCTGTCTCTACTTGTTTTTCATACAAAAAAACACGCTTGGTTCTTGGACCCCTCCATGCAGTACCCTACACACTTCTGCCTTCGAAGTTATTTTTAGCCACAATTCTCCACCATTTCCCCTCTCTTTAATTACAGCTCGATTTTAGCACTTGAGTCTCAAGGCCGCAAATTTTGAAAATTTAGTGACATTTTTTAACAGTGCAGTCGCTCGTCTGATATGAACAACACAGTCTTTTGTCAATATCTTCATTATTATCTATCCGTCTGTATAATTTAAAGTATATTATTTCTCTGCTCAAGACGGGCTATCAAACTAGCTAGGTTTTATATTCCTAACATTATTATTAAGAAAAAGTTACTTTTTCAAGGTTAGTTTTTTTGTTGTTTTTTTTTTTGTTTGTTGAAATATGTTCGAGAACCTTCTCCACGGCTTGTGCCGCTGAATTCAAATAACAATCAAGTATCGTAAAAGTCCAAGAAATGACTGTTTCTGATACGAGCTAAAGTCGTTTTTTGTCCATTTCCTTACCCTCTAGTGACGTGAATTTTTTTTTCTTTTTATTACCAATTGCGTCTTTTAGCCTTGCGATCTTCAAACACGTGTTCAGTCATATTTTTCCTTTTGGTGTCCTCCGTTCTCTCCCGTCTACAAAGGGTAAACGTTTCGTCTGCACTTCTAACTTGTTAGTTTTAAATGGCGGTGGGAAAGGCTGGCATGGGCGAGCATGTCTCCTAGTATCTTACGCATTATTTTTAACCCTACATTTTATCGTTAAATTTGGAGATATTTTAACGTTGTATCATGGTAAATTCATCACAACCACCACGTGGAGGTGGAGTAGCGTCTTGGTCAGCTCTGGTTCGCTGACCCTGACGCAAGCAGTCGGCTATGGGTCGCTGACTGCATTGTCTATTGTTGCGTCTTTGGGTTCTCTCCCCCCCCCCCCAAAAAAAAAAAAAAAAAAAAAAAATATATATATATATATATATATATATATATATATATATATATATATATATATATATATATATATATATATATATATATATATATATATATATATATATTTCACTATTTGCTCATTGTTATCGTATTATTGGCTTGGATGTCTTGGTTTTCGTTTTCACGTTAAGTTTAACTTAACTTGCTTGACACGTTGTAGTAGCTGGCTTCCCTCGGTCGTTAAAGCATCTGGACATTGGACACTGGACATTGAAGACGCTATGCTTATACTAGGAACAGTAGTGGTTTACTGTTAAACAGTTTACAATTTCCTAAACTGTGTCCCGTTTTCACCACTAGCTGAACCTGCAAAATATGACTAGTATCTGTAGTTTATAACCAAGACCCCCCTCTGATGCTGACTGGCCACTATTGATCAGACTCTTCATTTCGACAACACTGTCTTGGGGCTGTGGTTGTCAGTCAAAAGGGCGTACGTCTTACAACAATACAATACATCTAACCCTTGCTTTCTCGGAGGTCCGCGCATGTGTTCACTTTTCTTCTTGTAAACTTTCGTGAGATTTCAATGCTGTTCAATTCCCAAAAGAATTATCCTGATCGGGGCATTAACCATAAAGTTATAGCAGAATTTCTGTTGTGCAATTCATATTTTATCATAAAGATGCTAGTTTAAGTGGCACTTCCAGAGTGCCTTGCCCGTGTTATGACACGGAGGGAGGGAGGAAGAGGGATAGATAGATAGAGCGAGAGAGACAGACAGAGAGAGACAGACAGACAGACAGACAGACAGACCCCCTCACACACATACATAATAATTAACCGTCATAATTTATCGTGTATGATAGTTACTGTTGTTTTTTATTTTTTTTATACTACCGCCACAGAAACGCTCATGCTGACACCAGATGTCACACACTTAACAAGCGACATACAGGCTATGCGCAGAGTACGCATTCTCTTTCACCACACGTGATAAATTATCCCTCAATCAATTTTCGACCACTGATGAAATTGATATGTTAATTGATGAACTATGCCGTGTTCTCGTAGAGGGCGGAGTAGCCAGGCACGCAACTTAACATGTCGACCAGGGCCGGTTGAAAATGGCGAACGTGAAGGTCGTGGTTAATGTCCCCTATACTGGCGACTAGGAATACTAATATCTCTTGGTCTGTCCTCACTGTGTGATGTAGAACGTGGGGATAGGTTCTCGTTCTTAACAAGTAAATAGCTTTAGACCACTTTAAATCTGAAATGCATATTTCGTCTTGAAGTTATAATCGTGCCTAGATATTTGACTATATTAACTTGTGTAAAAAAACTGTACCATTTACTTTGATGGTGCATTCCTTCAAGGTGACCATTACTTTCTGTCGTTTTGCTATTTAGGCTTAGGACTTTATTTTCACTTTCTGTCACTATTGTAACAGAAATTGGCAGTAACCTCTCTTCTCTCCCCCCCCCCCCAATGTTTTTTTTATTTATTAGAAGAAGGTAGTAAAGAACAAAACAGCCTACGTGTAATTGTTACATCTGCCGGGCGATTTAATTCCTTGAGTTCCATCAGCGAGGGGGGAAGGAAAAGAGTGAATGAGAGAGAGAGAGAGAGAGAGAGAGAGAGAGAGAGAGAGAGAGAGAGAGAGAGAGAGAGAGAGAGAGAGAGAGAGAGAGAGAGAGAGAGAGAGAGAGAGAGAGAGAGAGAGAGAGAGAGAGAGAGAGAGAGAGAGAGAGAGAGAGATTTTGCCGAATGTTAACTTCAAGTCACTGACAAGAACATGTTGCTGGCTCAAGCAGTTTACGACTAAAGTGTATTTTGGTACGCTAGCTCATGAGTTGTCACTGTGGATGTGGTAAAATACTTTTAATCCTGGGAATAGATCGCGTTTAAATCCCGGTGGGAGGAGGGCTGGTCCAGAATTTCTCTATATTCAAAACTCTCTCTCTTTTCCCCTCCGTGATCTAGAGATCTACCAAATAATTCTTTGTGTTCTCCTGGTATTCTGGATTTATTTTATGCCGACACCTGAACTAGAGCTATGTGGTTTTACGACATTTGTTGTTAATGACAAACCGCACTGTGAGAAGAAAACGTGAACTACATTGAATATCTGACTTAAAACCCTGCCTATGTTCGTGCCATGTTGCTATTAACCGGCCTGGCCTTTGTTGTAGTGGGAATGCAATAAAGCGGAAGTGTGGGTCAGCAGGAATCCGTAGAACTCGCTTGTTAGATGTGACGGACATTAACCTGAGCTGACCCCTGATCTGCAGGGTTCACTGAAAAATCATGATGAGCGTAATTCAGACCACTGGACACCCGTGCCGTGCGCTGACAACTCATTAGGTGTAGGTTTTTTTTTTCAAGCTTCCACAGTAGCTTCCATAACAACGCGTTCACGTCCACATTATCTATAGAGAACGTATCGATAAATATGTTATCGTCAGCAACACGGATACAAGAGAAACGACGCAATCAAATAACATAAAATACAAAACAGGAAAACAATTAACACATAGTGACAGGCAAATAAGGAGAGAAAAAATACAAGAAAAGAAACAGTTGACTTATACTAAGGAAGTTGTCCTGAAAAGTGGTGTTTTGATGGTATAGTATGATGGTGGGCTACATCGAAACTCTTAATTTGTTTTTTAGAAATGAAAGAAAACTCGGCCCCCACATCCACGTCAGAAGAAGTCCTAGGGTATAAGTGATATCTAGTGAGTGTGGTTAAAATAGCTTATATAGATACTAGGAAGAGGGGGGACAGAATATTTAAACAAGACAAATAAAATATCGTATAGAATAAAAATTAAAAATTCAACACAGTAAGCGACTAGGTGTGTGTGTTCATTGTGTAAAATTTGTTTGATAGAATTATTACATTATATGTTGCGGGTTTCAGGTAGCAATTGTGGGGGGGGGGTCGGGTTGTGGGTGGGGGTTAGGGACCAGGGGGTTAAATAAGTTGTGAGATCCACTGCCCAAACGCCCGATCTCCCAGAAACCCAAAACCCGCCCATGGGTTTTACATATTATCATAAATGCAATATGAGTTCATGTGGTATATGCCACCTCCCACATCCACTAAGTTAGGGGTTTAAAACAACCCCATAAAGTTCCTACTACCACGTGGCAACTGACTTGGGGAAAGAAGTTATTTAATGTTTGTCATTTTGGGGTAGGCCCATTACACACACATCCCCCCTTGACCTAATCTGTACAACACAGTGTCCGAGCTAAAAATGGATGTTGAATTTATTCTGGGATATTAGTTTGAGGACTACCCATCGTTGGTGAATGTTCCAGGCAGACCAGAGGCTCACGTCAATCTTGTAGATGTAGCTCTGGTGCTGAAATCTGATGTGTGGGTCCCCAGCCATCCTCCGTTGCCTGGCGGGGCAGATAATGGTGTTCACTGTCACAAGTACTGAGCACAGAATACCACTCGAGTAAAGTCAAGATCAACCAACTGGAATAGAAGCACTGCTTTGTTGACAAGAAAGGGGGGGAGAAACTCACAGCTCTCTGGCAATCAAAGTATAGGTAAGGGCCATGTGTCAAAATCCTATTCTCTACCCACGGTCCAGGGACACAACACTGACATCCACATACAACCACATCATACAGACAGGTCAGATCTCTATCTACCAATACAGCACATATACCATGTAGGTGGTTTAACATCAGATAGATCCCTCCATAGACTATAGATTATTCTGAAAAAACGTATTTATTAGTTTTCTAGCCTCTAAAAGAGGTATAGGTAATATGTTTGGGACATTATTCTCTTAACACTTGGTCAGTCCCCTTGCATAATCCTTGTTGGAGTTTTAATTGGTAACAGTTGTTGTGTACCCTAGACACTGAACTTGGGCCGTGAGGGTGTCTGAGAGCAAATCCCCTACTTTTTTTGTAAAAAGGGGGCCCCCCCCCCCCCTATATAGTTTCGATAAGGCCAGTATCACGGAAATCTACTCAAGAACATGAAACAATAGTATTCAAAAATATTATAATGGAAATTAAATTCAATGATCAAACCCAGATATTGAGAATTAAATAACACAGAATTAGGGTACTGTTAGAGGAATCTTCGATGTACCATCCGGGGGGGGGGGGTGTGGTGGGGGGGGGGGAGGGGTGGGGGGGGGGGGGGGGGGGGTGGTGGGGGTGGGGGGGGGAGTGGGGGGGTCGCGGGGAGAGGGATGAAATAGTGTGTGTGTGTGTAATAAGATTGTTCTGTGGGTTGGTGATATAAAGTAGCTAAATAAGATAAAACAACTGCAAATTATGTAGGTGAGTGGGGGGTGCGTG
>JAMPIV010008346.1:0-59695 GCA_024509875.1 Oreohelix idahoensis
CAAGGCCTTGAAACTCCAACTCCTTAGTCGTAACTCATGTCTTTCCCTTTTTTTAATTCTTCTCTACCTCCTTTTCTGCTTCCCTCTCTGCAGTCAATCTTTCTTTCCTCTCTTTCTGCTTCCCTCTCTGCAGCCAATCTTTCTTTCTTCTGCTTCCAATTTCTTAGCCTTCAGCCTCAATCTGCAGCCTCTTAGTCTCTAGCCTCCGGCCGCCTAATCTCAGCCTACGCCTCTTAGTGTCAGCCTCAGCCTCAAATTGTAACGTCTTAATTTCTTTTCATACTGTAACTTCTTTCGGCCTCTTTTTCTAATCTTCTTTCTTCCGGTTCAATATATTTGTCACATGTGAATTACCCCCAATATTTATAATAGGGAAAGATTCAAAATCCCGGGAGCGAGACCCCAATATATGTGGTAAAGTGGGATGTTATAAATATTTATAGGGGACTTAGTGTACTGACTGAGATCAGCTGTGAAGGTATCTGTATCTAATAGGTGTAGTGTTTTACAGATGACCTTACTTGCTACCACATTTATACCTCAGTCAGAATTATTCTGGAATATTGTGATGACTACGTTAAATGTCTAGGGTTATGTAAATGATGAAGTGTAAGTCACAACAACAACAGACAGATAAACAATTTAATTTATTCCACCACACTTGACAACACTGTGACACTCACACACATTTAACACTCTATAAGACTATCTTAAATGAGTCACTGGTAAAGTTTCAAATATATATGTATTAATTACTTTCACTAATATATATCCTGATTCAACTACACAGTGAACCAGGAATCACAATCAAATGTAATCACAATTTATATGTACATAATTTATAAATATGAACCTTGTAGTGACATATTTTATTAGTATTATCCTATGTGTGTCAGTTGTGTAGTAGTACTATGAGGTAATACTGGTTTTGTTTTTCAAGCTATGTTGTTATTTGTCATCATGACTTCAAGTGTTTGTTTATCTTGGAAATAGTATGGGGAATCTTCACCGTTCCTATCAATTTAAACAATGTATTGACCCTCAGTTTTACTATAATGTCAAGTTTTGAGGGGGGGACACATAATGTTGAGCTCCTCTGGCCACAGAGGCTTAACTTTCGTGATGGCGGCAGGAAAAGACTCCTCTGCTCGATTGCTCCCCTGTGTTCTGGAGACACCTCACTAGTCGCTATCTGGACCCAGGAGTATGCTGTCAGCCTCCAGATTCAGCAAAGCTCAGACCAGGTGCTGCTCAATAACTTTAGGACCACAGTCCCACAATTCATGGAAATAATACACAGTTACGTTGACTGGCAATGAATATAGCACAATTTCGATCTGCCGATGTCCCAGGCTTTTATTTAGAAAAATATGCACTGGCGCTCAACGCACTGGTTCTTTAGAAAGTTTATTTGAAAATGTGGTACTGAACTGACGCTCCTAATTGCCTATATTGGCGGGTCTAACCAATCGAGCCATGTTTACACAAGCGTTTGAAAAAAAAGTACCCTTCCTTCCGTCTCCCCTAACAACAAAAGATAGTATTTGTAGCCCGACTAATCGTGTTTAGCCTTACATTTACTGCGCTCCAATCAAATAGGATTTAACATGGGGACCTATTTCCCGTACAATGGTGGTGTCAAAATCTGCCACTGAGCGATTCTGATTTTGGTGTTGTCTGACACCCTCACTATTTCTTTTGGCTATAATTTGGTAATTCCTAGACTATTTGCGTAACACTTAACATATTATTTGTCAGCAAGTCCTAAGGAACCCAAATATACAAATTTAAGGGAGCTAAGTGGCTGCGTTCAAAATATGTATTTTCTTCTACCTCCCGTTCACTTCGATCGATGTGGTGTCTGGGTACTGTCATGCTTTCAAACGTAAACCAGTATAATGTCATGTTTCCTAATAAGCGTTTTTTCAGGTTTTTAAAACCTAACTCTAGTATGGGTAGTGTTTTTTTTATCACTGTCGATCTGAAAAAAAGTATTGCTTCTGGCCTTTCGCTTGGGGAGGGTGGCATTAATTGTATATCGCGAGACGCGTGTTTAGTGTTGCATGCGTTCCTGCTTTCAGCCCTCCCTTCTCTCTATCCTAAGTTCATCTGTCTTTTCATCACGCCGTGTATAAAATGAAATTAATGGAAGTATTAATTTAGGTCATTACGCAGGGTGCCTAGCTCAAGGTTTTCTTAGAAATGCCGTACACGTTTTATTGAAGAAAGCGTGTAATGATGCAATAGGCTTTTACTATCAATGTGAAACGTTACAATTTGCAGACGAAGTAGAAAACAAGGGGGATTTCGAGTACAGTCATTGTGACAGCACTGTTCTTTACCATTCTTCTTTCCTTTTATTGAAGTTATTTGTTAGGCTTTACATTTACTTTTTAATTTATATATGTGGATTAGAATTTCCAGGGCAAACGAGAGAGAAAGGGAGAGACAGCATGAATTGGCACTTAAGACTATAGAAGTCCAAAATCGGGATGCTTCTACTTCCAATAATGGAGAGCCGTCTTCACCCGAGTCTCAGTTAACGGATCTATCCAGCACTCAATCTTCCCAATTAACAGCAATATCTTTTGCCTTAGAACCTTTCCCGAGCTCCAACGAGAAAATTGACACTTTCCTAGAGAAATTTGAGAAAATGGCGAATCTGTATGGGTTAGAGAGTTCCCGGTGGTGCCTAAAACTTTCACAGGCCCTGAAAGGTACCGCTTATGATGTCTACGTGAAGCTGGGAAGCAGCCTAGATGACTACAACACTTTAAAGAAGGCTTTACTGGAGCGTTTCGAAATTACCGCTCGCAAATTTCTGCAAATGTTCAGACACAGCCGAAAGGAGAGCACGGAGACATTTCCGCAGTTCTCTTTACGTCTGTCGGGCTATTTGACAAAGTGCCTGGAATTGTCAGAACTTCCTCTTACGTATGAGGGAATTCTGAAACTTGTTCTTATAGAACAAATAAAAACAACTTTGTCGAACGAGACCCGTAGATTTCTGGCTGAGCAGGGCGCAGTTAAGTCGGAGGATATCCTGAATAAAGCGGAACGTTATGTAAATGCAATGGCCGAACTTTCCAGCACAAAACGCAAACCAACAGATGAGCCATATCGAAAACATAATCTAGATCAGTCATCCCATTCTTCAAATTCCTCCCAGCACTATAAGGAACGAGAAACAAATACCCAGAGACCTCCCCAAGAAAAATCGAAAGTCTACAAAACCCGATGTCCCACCAACAACAACAATCCTGATCAACCCACCAGGCCTACATGGCAGCGCGGCCACCAAGGTCAAGGCAAGGGAAAGACCCCTACAGCAGGGACGTCTGATCAGGGCAAGCACACCAGGCCTAATCGCATCGGATGCTTGCAAACAGCCTTGCAAGGAAGAGTCAATGTCAGTGATTCTCAACCTGAGGGAGAGAGACCCTCAACGCGAGGAACTGTTATTTTGAACTGGTAGAAATACACTCTGATTTTGTCAGAGGTGTTATTAAAGCGGCCATTATGGATGATCCTATCTACCCAGTTATCCTGGGATGTAGATATGTGTTTGTTGGGAGACCAAAAGAGCCGATTGTGGCAGCGGTAACCACAAGAGGGCAAACCAAGAAGGAATGGAAGCCTGCGCCAAATTTGTTACCGAATGAACTAAAAGAGGCGCAACAAAAGGACCCTACTCTGGAGCCCTGCTTTAGAAAACTGCCCATGGCTAAGGACCCCAGACACCACGGTGACATCTTTTCGAAGGTTGGCGTATTGTACCGTAAAACGGGCGACCCTGATACAGGGAATAACACCAGCTCCTAGTACCGACGCAGTACAGAAGCTAGATCTTAGAAATGGGGCATTCTCTTCTCTTTAGCGGACATATGGGACAAAACGCCACTATTCAGCGAATAAAAACTCACTATTGGTGGCCAGGAATGAACACTGAGATTATCAGGTAGGTGAAATCCTGCGCCCAGTGCCAACGTGTGGCACCCAAGCAACGGACACCCTTTGTTCCCATGGGTGAAATGCCAATAGTGGGGACACCATTTCAACGGGTTGTAATCGACATTTTAGGACCCTTAGAAAGGACTAAAAGAAGGCACAGGTTTATCCTGACCTTAGTCGACACATGCACTTTGTGGGCCGAAGCTATACCGCTAACATGCACGAATTCCAAGCATGTCGCAGAAGCCCTCGTGCAGATATTTACACGGTTGGGATTCCCTCAACAAGTTTTGACAGATAACAATTCCCCATACCGTAGCCTGGTGATGGAGGAGATCGTTAAGATCTTGAGGAACCAGCACATCTACACAAGCCCTTATAATCCGGCTGGAAGTGGGTTAGTAGAACGTGTTAACGGCAGCCTCACCATGATGTTACGAAAGCTGGGGCCTAGTGGCGTCTTAGGCTAACAGCAGATAGGTTTTCTTTGCCATTGTTTCCCATCACGCCTATTGGCGTCTTTAGGGCAATGGCAAATCAATCCATCTGCTGTTGTTTCCGTAATCGAAGTGACTGGCAAACGGGTGATCAGCCCGTTGGTACTGGGATCTTTATACTTGTATATCTGCAGCTTTATTCGCCTACAGAGAAGTTCCCTGGGCATCTACAGGATTTCCCCCAGCTACACTTTTATTCGGCAGACCTATCAAGGGGCCACTAGAAGCCTTACTTCGGTCCCTGACAGACCAAAAGGCCGACGAGACAGTGGTCTCAGCAAGCAAATATGTATCAGAGCTCAAGGAAAGGTTACAACTAGGATGGGACCTAGCAACAATCAACCTTAAGAAAGCACGCGCAAAATACGCTCAACGATACAATAAAGCTGCGAAAGAGAGAGAACTCCAACCAGGGGAGAAAGTTTTGTTGTCACTTCCAACCGGAAACAACAAACTTTGCATCGGATGGCAAGGGCCGTTTACCGTCCTTAAAAAGATCTCCCGCACTAATTACAAGATCTCTGTTAAAGGAAAGGAGAAGGTCTATCACGGTAATCTGCTAAAGAAATACTTGGAAAGACCGGTGCCGTCCTCCGAGCATCTCCTGGCGGTCGCCATAGCGACGGAAGACGAGGAAGATGATGATAGTTGCATGGAGTATCCATTGCAACAAACGGAATCTCTTAAAGATGTCAAATTCGGCGACAATCTCTCGGAAGCACAACAGACAGAAACCAGAGCGCTACTGAAACAGTACACTGCAGTCTTAACGGATGTACCTGGTCGAACAAATCTCATAGAATTCGATATGAAATTGACAAACGAGACCCCTGTTCGAACCAGAGTTTACCCCATTCCGTACGCTAAAGCTGATGCACTACGCGGAGAAATAGACAAGCTACGTCAAGCAGAAATTATTAGTGAGTCTACCTCTCCTTACAGTTCGAGTGTAGTACTGTTGCAGAAGCCCAATAAGGAAGTTCGGCTGTGCATAGATTACCGTTTACTAAACACTGTAACGGAATTCCAGCCCGAACCTCTACAGACCGTTTCTGAGTTGTTCACCAAGCTTAGCAAGGCAAGAATTTTTTCCAAGATTGACCTGAGTAAAGGTTATTACCAAATACCAGTCAAGGAAGAAGTTAAACCCTTGTTAGCTTTCAGCACCAGTAAAGGACATTACACATTTAATGTGATGCTGTTCGGACTGCACAACGCACCAGGAGTGTTCACCAGGATGATGAGGAAGCTTTTAGAACCTTTGCACAGTCCCCATATCCATAATTTCACGGATGACATACTAATTGCATCGGAAACCTATGATGAACATATTGCTACGGTTGCTATGCTCCTCAGGAGACTACAGGAAACTGGTCTCACAGCCAGACCTAGGTCTCATCGGGTTTGAAAAGCTAGACTTCCTGGGACATACCATTTCTCAAGGCTGCATGTGGCCTGTTACCAAAAATATTGAGAAAATAGTCGCAGCTAAAAAACCCCGAACGAAGAAAGACACTCGTTCTTTCCTATCACTGTGCGCTTACTACCAACAATTTATCCGAAATTTCAACGGGCTAACGGCACCCCTTACTGATCTTACCAAAAAAAGGGCGACCGGACAGGGTTATTTGGGATTCCAAGTGCGAACAAGCATACGTCACTTTAAAAGGACAATTGTCCGGATACCCCATTTTGAGGCTACCTGACCTCAGGAAATCTTTCATATTTCGGGTCGACACTTCGGGTCAGGGCATCGGGTCAACCCTGCTTCAAGCAGATGACACCGATCCGAATCTGTTATTTCCAGTTGCATATGGCAGTCGTAAACTGAATACGGCAGAACGTAACTATTCCACAGTTGAAAGAGAATGTCTTGCACTAATTCATGGCATAAGAAGGCACCATGAATTTCTTTATGGTACATCATTCACGGTGCAAACAGACCACGCACCCCTAGCTTTTCTTCGCGCAGATAAGGAATTTAACGCAAGGATCATGCGATGGGCCTTGCTATTAAGCGTGTACTCCTTCAAAGTTGAATATATTCCTGGAAAACAGAATGTCGGAGCGGATTTCATGAGTCAAAATTGGACCACGGAAGAAGAGAACGTAACCGAACATAACAGTCATCCAGAAGCTACCGATCATGGTAGCTTCATTGTCATAAAAGAAACATGAAAAATAGTTTCATGTCTCAAAGCGGGGACGACTGTGACGGGTGAATAATGGAAGCTACCCTTGAGTTATCGGATGATAATAATAGTACCCTTGAATAGCACCGGGGGCCCTGAATTTACGTTGAATTTAAATCGCCAACGTGGATCCCACGTGGAATCTCCACGCGTGCTAATTAGTATGCAATATCCCACGTGGAAATCCCCACGCGTGCTAATTAGTATGCATTATTCCACGGGGAATCCCCACGAGGGCTAATTAGTATGCAAATAGTTATCATGCGGGCAGCCACGACATTCGCTTTGTCTTAATTTTAGTTTAGCCACGACTACTGTCTTCTCTCTCGAGCTATTAAAATCAAACTATCTATGGATCTCTTCTGTCATCCCTTCAAGGAGGCGTCGCCAGAGTGGCAAGCGGTCAGCTATTAAAGACTGTTGTTGTCCCTTAGAACGAAGCAACGTTTTAACACCTCCGGTTGACACCGGTTAACGCGAACTGGTCTAAGAGGGTTAGAAATCGCTGCAGGACGAAGATGAACGGGGGAAGTCAGCGGTAGATAGTTGGGTAACAGAGCTTCGACTCGCGGCCCAAAACGAAAAAGTTCCCGAGAATCAAGAGAGGCGAGAAATTTCGCATGGGGCTATTAATTGTCATTAAATTCATATATATAGAAATCTCCTAAAAATGCAGTTATCATTCGCGCCAGAGAGTTGAAGAAAGTACCTAGCTCATATATTAGAATTCTACAAGAATTTCTTTGGATCTCTTCTATACGTGGAGTCTGAATTCATTCTGTGTGCTGCGGTAATATATATATATATATTGGAGTTTGAGTGATTTAGTCGTTTAGTTCTTCATTTATTTCACTGGATTTTTGTGTTAATTTAAACCTATTAAATAAACCTATAGCAAAGTTCTCCAGATGTAAATCGAAAAAAGTAACTATCCGTTATTTCCCGAGTAATAGATGCGTAACATAATTTTAAGACGCTAGGTGATCGTAATTGTTTAATAACCATATATTTCTATTTCATCTTGTGTAAATTTTAAATAATTAACTGTTCATAGCTAGTGGGGAAATAGATACATTAGCTAGTCACTCGTGTAGTTCTTTTAAATATAAATAATCAAATACCGGAGTGATTTTACAGATCTTACATAAAAACGCGGGTGTTAGAATATAAATTATAGTAGGATTACCTGTTTTATATATTCTCTTTTATACAGGTGATCATACCTTTTCGATCCAACGGTTTTATGGAGATACATGATCAGATGGCTTAAGGCATCCCAATTATATGTTCCTAAACATACAAACATTGACAGTAAAAATCTGATGTTAGAGACCCTTATAGGTCCACCTTCTCAACCCATGAGAGCGGTTAAATAACCAGAACACTTCAATGTTAAATGGTGTTAAATGTTAAACTGGAACGGGACAATGCCAGAAGATTTTTTCTATCTTAATCATATAAAGTTCCCTGGCCTGATGAGGCAGAACTTACAGCACAAATTTCTTTAATCAAACCCATATGACAGTACACTGTTTCTACCACCAAATTCTACAGAGAACATTTACGGCTATTTCCTCCAGAGAACAGCCTGGAAGTAACATTCTGCGGTTTGATAATATTTTCACACTCACTGCGACAGAACCTAGAAAAAAAACTTATCCCCCACCAAATTCGGGTAGTGCGGGGCTCGTGTCGTCAGGCGTACGGAGATGGCGCAAAGCCAAATGTCCTGCAGGAAAGAGAGGAAAACCCCCCCCCCCCCCCCCCCCCCCAGGAAAAATATAATCAATGCACCAATTCAGCGAATCTCCGAGAAAAATAGCAGTTGCCTAGACGGAGTTTTCTGGGGCTGAACTGGACAAACAACAGGACATATAATAGTCTTAAATACATTGTGTTTGATTAATTCCATGGAACATATGCAACAGCGACAGAGGGGTAAGCCTGTATGTAGTGAGCTCACTGTATGTATGTAGAGAGTGAAACGGAACGAAAGGAGTTATTTTCTTAAGTTACTACTAATATAACATCTCTCTTTCTTTTATTTTATCTCTCACCCAAATCTGAAAAACCCACGGGATAGTTAAATTAAGGACATACCCTTTATTCATCCTGACTACTCCCCACTCCCATTGTTAAATCATTTGTTTGATCTTTTGGGTAAATAACCTCGGGTTTGGATCATTCCTAGTTTTCCATTAACCAGAGGGAGGGTCTATGAGAGTATATTTTCTTTTTCTCTGATGTAACATAAATTCACGGATGTAATGATAACTATGTATTGATGTTTTTTATCTATTTTCTATAACGATATTGTGGTGGGGCGCTGTTTGAATATATTGTGGGTTCGTTTTTATTATTTCAGATAAATTGCTACCCCTGTCCACAGTTCAAGTATATGTTGATTATGTTAATGTATATTTGATTACTCCTGCTGTTGTTTCATAAAATGCTCATTATTCTGTTACGTCCAGGGTGACCCAACGATTATAGTTTTATTCCATACTCAACAACATACATGTGGGTTCTTTAACTGACCCAATCACCAATGACGAACTAAAACAGTCTTCCTTTTTAACGAACTCAACATCCTTTAATAACGTATATTCCTTGTAGCATACAGAAGCGTTCGTCAAGATTAATCCTTAATTACCAAACCTCATCAATACAGTATTAATCATATGCCAAGAGTATTCCTCCTCTTGTACAAACCACATCCATTTAGAAAGGTGAACACTTCGCAATATGTTCCCAATGGAACTTACAAGAAAACACAGCGGCCACAAAGCTCAAGGTTTTTTCTTAACACCTTGGCCATACACATTATAAACATCTCTTTTCTCTCATTTTCCGGTGCGCTTCATTTTCAATATTCCAAATAGTGCCGCATTTATCAGCACTGACTCAAACTCAATAAATCCAACATGTGGTGTGCATGGGCAGACACCACAGATATAATAAACCATAGTTTACCTGTCTGTGTCTACGTATGTACGTATTTATATCACAACAATTGTTGTGTGTGCGTACGTGAGGGTAGTGTAATTTGAGTCAGTATCAAGTGAGAAAACACGTCTCCATTAAAGTGTGTCGTACTAGATAGGTTGGATTGAGCAATTACTCAATCCAAGACAGTATTTTCTCTTACACATGTTCTCCTCGTAAACAGGACTATTTCTCACACCTTTCTCTCACATAGCTCTCACTATATCTCCTCTGCTCGAATGGGACCATAAATCTATTAGGCCTATCTATAAAAATTACGACAATCAGACAGATCCAATCATTTTAAATCATGCAGGATAGGCTGGGATATTTCAAAATAGTCCTACGTGAAATAATGTGCGTGCCTGCAAAGGTCACGTATTACCATAGATGGACATCTGATGCCTTGTATACACTCTTTCAAACACATTTGTAGACTCATATTGTCTAAAATGTAATAAATCCATGATTACTTTTTAACCAACGACCGGAAGCAATTACATCACATTTGTCTACCCACCCGTGTCACACAGACGGTAATGTCGTTTTATCAGTGGTTCAATCTAAATGCGCCGGCGACTATCTTATCTCAGATCTTCATAGGCTGGGATGACCAGGTAACAAACCGGTGACATATTTGCAAGGGGTGTCACAACTGTGATAGTTATCACCTACAGGGTGATTTGATAAAATTACATATCTGCTACTTCTTCTTCTTCTTCTTCCGTCCTTAGCCAAAGACCGACCAAGCAGTCAGAGGCCATCACGCCTTGTGGCGTCTTAAGGGCAACAGCAGATTGATTTTCTCTGTTGTAGTTTCCCATCACGCCTAGCGGCGTCTTTAGGGTAACAACAAATAGATCCATCTGCCGTTGTTTCCGTAATCGGTGTGACAAGCCAACGGGTGATCAGCCCATTGGGCATATCTGCTACTTAGCAGACAAAAAAAAAGAAAGACAGACAGACAGAAAAATGCGATAATTGACAGCACCTAATAAAAATCAGTACCACAAATGTACCGATACTGCCGGAGAGAACCAAAGATCGATAGAGGTCGCCCCGTTTCGTCACATTATGTAATTAGTCAAATTACACCGTATTTACATATTCCAACTTCTCCGTCTTCTAAATGTGCTTCTAATGCTGATAGGTTACGGTGTTGGCTTTAAATCTGCTCCCGTCATGTTTTAACGGGTACCGGTATACAAGCTCGTATTATGACTTTAATTTGTATTCCTAAGTGAGTTTTACGTAGCGCAAGAGTTGTTTAATGATCTTTTCAGACTATTTGTTCAAGATTTAGGGCAGGAACGCCTTAAGAGACATGCTCGCCTGCGCCAGTCGGCATCCAGCATATCACCTGTAGAAGTGAATCTATCGAGAACAATTTACAAGCAAAGATGTTTTGCAAGTGAAACAATTGCGTACTTGAATGCACCAAACTTGTTTAAATTGATGCTACGGGCGATCGAACTCGTCAATTGTTGTTTCCGTGCATGAATGCACACATGACGTGCGATTAATCTTCGTCTAGGAACTTTTCAAACTGTTACGAACTCTGGGGCTTGTCCGTAATGTGCACACAGTTCGTGAGTTCAACATAAGATTTTGTTTTGGAGTCGAGGGCGTTGATTTCTACAGGTGTGATAGTAAACATCCGACAAACGTATTTAAAATTCTGATTATTGTGTTGATTTCATTGAATTTCTCCATATTTCCCAGTGCAATGAAGGTACCTCTTGCATTCTGTGTTCTCACTTTGAAATCAATGTTTGTTCCTCCAACGCTGCATATGTGATTCCACATCTTGTATGCTGTTTTTCGACATGCAATCTGAATATCAACTTCCACATTTATTTTCACAATCTTCGTCTTTTCCCTTGTGGATTATCAGACCCAACTGCTGTGATTGTTCATTTAGTGTTGTCATTTTCTCGTACCTCTTTTTGGGGCTATGGGGCAGAAGGACATTAGCGCTGTCCAGACCTGTTTCGCCAGAGTCCGACTTTGTGACAACCCTATTTGTTTTGTGTTGTCAAACTAGCGTCGACACATGTAACCTTTACGCAGAACTAATATTGACAAATTTAACGTTCATACCGAACTTACATCGCCAGATGTAACATTCAAACGGAACTAACATTGACAGATATAACCTTCATACCGAACTTACATCACCAAATATAACATTTATGCAGAACTTACAATGATAGATATAACTTTCACGCAGAGTTAACATTTACAAATATAACCTTCAAACCAAACTAACACTGACAAATATAACCTTCAAACCAAATTAACACTGACAGATATAACCTTCATACCAAACTAACACTGACAAATATAACCTTCATACCAAACTAACAGTGACAAATATAACCTTCATACCAAACTAACACTGACAAATATAACCGTCATACCAAACTAACAGTGAGAAACATAACCTTCACAACAAACTAACACTGACAAATATAACCTTCATACCAAACTAACAGTGACAAATATAACCTTCATACCAAACTTACTTTGGCAAGTATAACCTTCATACCAAACTTACACTGGCACGTATAACCTTCATACCAAACTTACACTGGCACGTATAACCGTCATGCCAAACTTACATTGACAAATACATGGTGTTTATAAAGTCGCTGTGCAGTGAATTTGAAAAATATTTTAGAAATTACGTCACGAATGATGCAAATTTACGTCATGATATTCTGTGTTCCAATGCTGTGTTCCACAATCCCGTGTGCAGCATTACACAACAAGCCCCAATTGAAAACCACATTTCTGGTGACGTAGTCTCGCCCGGGCGTAAATTTCACTGCACAGCGACTTTATAAACACCCTGTATAACCTTCATACCAAGCTAACACTAACAAATAATACCTTATTCCAAACTAACACTGACTAATATAATCTTCATAACAAACTAACATTGACATATAAAACCTTCATAACAAACTAACACTGACAGATATAACCTTTATACAAACTAACACTGACAGATATAATTTTCATAACAAACTAACACTGACAGATATAACCTTCATACCAAACTAACACTGACAGATATAACCTTCATACCAAACTAACACTGACAAATATAACTTTCATACTAAACTAACACTGACAAATATAACCTTTTACTGAACTAACATTGATAGATATAACCTTCGTACAGAACTAACATTGACAGGGTATAAAGTTCACATTCCCGTCCAACATTTCATGATGTTTACCAACAATCAGATTTGCGACTAGTATTGGAACATCATTTCACGTGCCGCTGCCCAAATGCTCGGCTATCTGCATTCCTCGCTCACGGTAAGTGCGGATCGGGAGCGGTTTCAAATTTCACACCAAAGGTCGTGCTGATACACCCACGAGTTGTTATTTCCAAAAATAGACAAATAAAATAGTCAGTGTTTTTTAAAACACTTTTTATTAACTTGACATGCCTGTTGTTTGGATGTTTCAAATCTTTGACGCTCAAAATCACTACGTTCTACTCATCGTAGACAGCTGAATCTTTACATATAGCTCCCTTTCTTGGTACATTTTATTTAGTCAAGTTTCAATTGGCATTGGCTAGGCCGATTTTGTATAATAATGAGAAAAACATGTCAAATAAAATGGAAGACTCTAATAGTGCAAGAGTTCAGTTGTAAGGGAAATAACCAATTGCGAAAACAGATTTGTTTTGTGTTAATTTTTTTAAAGGTGTTTACTACTTTTTTTTGTAGCACGCCTCTTTTAACCATCCACCATATACATGGAGCTGTTGGTTATAGCAGGACGCGTTTCATGTATTGTGATATTTTCTTGTTTGTATTTATTTTATGCTCTATTATTTCTATCGTACGTATTTTTACATTTTCGTTATAGTTCATATTGTTGTCTTGTTTAGAAAAGTTGTAGTGTCTATACTGGTAAGCATTTAATATTGATTGGAGGTTTATTTATAGTCATTACATATTTATCTTGGGGAAACCTACCACTGTAAACTATTGGCTAGCATCCTTATATATATATATATATATATATATATATATAGATCTATATATATATATATATATATATATATATATATATATATATATATATATATATATATATATATATATATATATATATATATATATATATATATATATATATATAAGTTTTTGTATTTGTAATGCTGAATTTTGTGTTTGAAGGGGCGAGCTTGGGATGATAAATGTTAATGTGATATTAAATAAATGTATTCATTGGTAAACAACTAAATCGGTAAATATTTGTTATAAATTTAGCTTTAGTAGTGACCAACTTTCATGTGAACATAAGGTGTTTAATTAAACTTATCAAAATATA
The DNA here is from genome assembly GCA_024509875.1 of Oreohelix idahoensis. Lineage (NCBI taxonomy): Eukaryota > Metazoa > Mollusca > Gastropoda > Stylommatophora > Oreohelicidae > Oreohelix > Oreohelix idahoensis. Next base: position 13,985 of record JAMPIV010008346.1, read on the forward strand.
TTTATTTAGTGCATTTAACTGCAACAATTAAACAAAGTTTCTAAAACGTTGCTGTGGCTTTTACCTGTTAATTTTGTGATTTGCTCAACAAATTTTTTTATTTTCATTTCATTAATTGTACTTTTCACGTTTTAATATATATTTTACTATACAGCGATAAATAAAGATTTGATTAATTTTTGGTGTTTTCATACCACTGGGAAATATTATGAGATTTAAAAAACAAAAACAAATAAAAACAGGTCTAACATACAAATCACAATTTTCAGTTCATATGTCGTCAGTCCTATTGTATGGTTGTGAAACACGGAGAACAAAAAGCTACAGACTTTCATAAATGAAATGGTATGACAAAATCACAAATGTGGAACTGATGACAAGAACCAGACAAGTGCCAGTGGAACACGAGATGAGAAGAAGGCGCTGGCGATGGATAGGACACACATTGAGGAAACCTGTTGATAGCATTACAATGCAGGCTTTGCTGTTGAATCCCCAGAGGACGAGCAAACACCACATGGAGAAAAGAAATGGGACCAGACATGAAAATAAACAAGAAGACAAAGAAAGACCTGGGACAGATGGCACAGAACAAACAAAGCTAGACATTATTTTTGTTTATTGTTGAAGGGTAATGATGACGTTGATGCAACAGCTTGATCTCTACATAACTGTGCCCCAATCTCGCGCCCTAGAGAGTACACTCCAGCTTGACCATGCAGTGTCGGCACAACACGGGAAGTAGGAGAACAGACGCTCTTACAATAAGCAGAAGAGAAACGATCACGTTGAAAAGAACACTAGGGAAAAAATGCAGATGACGGCTATCACCTCAGGGGCTTAGTCCCCACAGTCAGTCATGACTGAAGGGTCTAAGGGGCGTAGTCCCACAGTCAGTCATGACTGAAGGTGCTAAGGGGCGTAGTCTCACAGTCATGACTGAAGGGGCTAAGGGGCGTAGTCCCACTGTCAGTCATGACTGAAAGGGTTAAGGGGTGCAGTCCCACAGTCGGTCATGACTGAAGGGGTTAAGGGGCGCAGTCCCACAGTCAGTCATGACTGAAGGGGCTAAGGGGCGCAGTCCCACAGTCAGTCTTGGCTGAAGGGGCTACTACTAATGATGATGATGATAATGACGGTGATGATAATTATATCATTCTTTGAACGACCTTTCTTTCGAAGGCAATATCAAAAAGTTGCGGGACAAGTGACGAATTTCCGCCATGCCACGTCACATATAACAACGATGGCGTTATGTAAGATACACATATCGAACTGAGATGGTCAGACTGTTCCACGCGGATCTACAGTATATACTAATCAGCTGTAGAGGTCACGTGAAAATGAGGTCAGAACGCATCAAGTGACTCTCCCCTATACCCGTTATGGGATTATAATATCATCATATTCTTTTTCGCTGGCCATGGAGCACGGAGCCGCCATTATAACTAGCCTCCTTGCACGAAGTCTGCACAAAACACTCACGTGATCTTGCTTCGATGGTTTTTGTAGTAATTAATTTTACATGGTGAGGTGGTTAGCTTCATGTACATCCTGATATTAGCCGCCTTGCCTGAAAGTCAGACCCCTGCGAACTACACGGGACAGATCATCGTACATGGACAAGTAAATATAAACGTGAGGAATGGGAAACCCTTGAGTGACTCACCACACTGCGTCTTGTCTCATCCCATCTTTTTTTTTTTTTTTTTTTTTGGTGTTGTTTATGTGAGTTAATTTGTTTGTTTCTTTGATTTTCAGAAGGTTTCTTTCCATAAATTTTCATGTTCTTTTGGTCCATGCTACTGTCAAATAAGTAAATAAATTTAGTTTTTCTTCCTGGGACAGAGTACACGAACTTAACAAACTCAAATTTACGAGCACTATTTCTTTTCCAAGTTATCTCAACCACGTTCAAGCGCGTGCAAGATTTCCGAATGAGCAGTTTCTCCGATTTTGATCGCATTTTAATTTTTTTTTTATATATTTTGCGTCGCTTTTGACGAGCAGTTAAAAAAAAGCAGACGTATTTTGTAATTTCCTTAGAACAGAGTGTTGTGGTGGATCCATGTTTGAGGAGCAAACGTAATTGAGGCGTCGTAATCCTCGCTGTTGCGTCATTCAGGCTTGAAATATTTCCACGGGACAGATTTATTTCCATTTTAAAAATAATTACGCGGTTATTTTTCTAGCACTTGCATAATTCCGGGGCCATAACTTGTTTACACTATAGGCAGAGGCGGCTATAGGAATCTTTCAACGTGGTATGAGGTTTCGTTATGGCGCCCACACCCCTCCACCGTACAGCATTGTACTTTACTCTTAAATAAACAATGGAGGAATAATGTGTGAACCTCTACACCTCACGGTAGAAGGGGAACGACTAAGTAAGTAAGTAAGGAATAATGTAATAAATAAAGGTAATGACCAGGTACTAGTTGGGCATAAGTGAGGACATCAGACAACAGAAAAGAAATATAAGTGATGGACTTTCCAGGAATCGAAGCAAGGACCATCCAAATAATTTTAGAGGTGCAAAATTGGCTGTGCGTCCTTTCACGATTGACTTTCACAGTACGGCAATGTTGCTGTTTGGGTGGTTCTCGATTCGATTCCCGGTAAGTCTACCATTTATAATTCTCTTCTGTTGTTTGGTGTGTCCTTATTTCTGTCCAACAGGTGCCTGTTTGTTTTCTTTTTTATTTATTTACTTATTTATTTGTTACTTTACTCCTAAGACACTCAATTTTATGCGATTGAGTTGGATCACACTTACTTCCGATATTTCCGTTTAATGTAGCAATTAAAAAAAATAAAAAAAACATTATACATGAATGTTTCTCAAATCTGATAGTAAGTCATTTTTTTAATTTATTCATTATGAATTATACATAGGCTCCCAATGCGCAATTTTTTTTTTATAAAAAGAATAATATAGACATATTTTAAACAACCGATGAGTTTTATGTAAACAATTTTTTTTTTAACTTTGACATTTTCTGTTTCATATTTTGTTTTTGTTCCATTAAAATTTTAATTAGTATTTTTTTTTTTTAATTCAGTGCCTTCCCCCCGAATCGGCCCCAGGTGTGACCCACGGGCCGACTATGGATATCTGTAAAGGTAGTCCGACAGCATAAACTGCCGTATTGGAGTGAAATATGAGAGACCTCACCACACTAGGTCCGCAGTTTTATGAAGTGGTCTGACCACTTCCCTTCCTCGCCTGTCCCTTCCCTAACTCAAAAGCAGAGTCAAGTACCCATTTACAGCTGGGCAAACTGGAGTGTGACGATACCAAGTTTCTATTCGGGAAAGTGGTAACAGTGCCACGAGAGGAATGCTCCCTAACGGCTTAGCCAATCGAACGTTCAAGTTCTACAACACAAATTATATTTACATATAAGAATTTCCGTAAGCGTCCGTCCGTCCCAACATTTTACCACCTTGTTGCCCACCTAAGTTTTAGTCTGAACAATACGTAAAAGTCGTGCGCTGCTGGCCATTGCACTAATTTGCACGACGCTTAAAATAGCGCGCATTTTTGTCCCACCAAAGTTGGTGTCTGGAAATTAGGCAAAAGTCGAACATTTCTGGCCATTGCACTAAACTGCGCGAACGCTTAAATTGCACGCAATAATCTGTAGAATTTCTGTCCAAATGTTTCCATCATTTTCCTCCAAAAGTTGCAATCTTTTTCATTGCGCATTTGTGTCGAGCAGGGAACTAACTTGAGCGCGTATTGGCACAACGCATATTTTATTTCCATTTTTAATAATGGCCTTTGTTTGATTCTTGACACAATCTCTGGAATTTTCCCCATTTGTAATTCTGGTGAGTGTGAATAAAATAGAGTTCGTTACACTTGTGGTAACTAGGCCAATCACAAGTTGATACTCCTTTAAACACCGACTCGGGGACGTAGTAATAGACAGTTTATTTTAATATTTATTTTTAATACGGACCAAGGCAAGATTTTTTTTTTTTACTATCCGTACTTATACAAATCGTGTTGTGATAAAGCAGCTATTAATTAATTGATCAAATTTTAGTCCATTTGTTTTTGTATTCTTTATTTTCTCCTCGTGCCATTTTTAGCGTGTTGCTTCATATCTTCATAAAAATTGCGTAAAAGATAAAAGACCTCAGAAGATTGAGTGCCGTCATGCAGCACAACTAAATTATTCCCCGACATATTTTGGCGGGTTATTTGCTCGTTCATTTATAATTTATGATTTACGACGAAGTCTTAGTTTCAGCTTTTACATCGTTCCCGGCGTTATAATAATTTGTCTACAGTAAACATGAGTATATATAAAATCCCAGCTTTTTCTGTCACTAAATCTAAGGGATGCAACTGTGGTTGAAAGTTAGACATTAATTTTATTGTTTCCCATATTTACTCTCCCGAAAATAGTAACACTCGACAAAGAAAAGTGCGCAAATGACGGTGTGCACAAAAATATATTTATAGAATGTGTGATCCCGTATACACACATTGGGATCTTCGCTGCTGCTACGTAGTTCGTGTACTGTGGTGATGCACAGTGGTTTTTTTTTTAATACTTTTGATTAAGTAAAATTGCCGTTAGGTATTGGTGCTTTTGAATTTAATTCCCGTCTTATGACGGGCTTTTACACTAGTTTATTTATAATTTGAAATTAATTACGTGCTTATCGTCTTAGCTGTTGCATCATTCTAGCGTTATAACAGGTCTATAGTACGAATGTATTTAAATGTTTAGTTATGTTTGGAAAGGGTACCAGAGTAGAAAGCCCCAGGGGCCGCCACAGTTATTGGGGGGGGGGGGGGCCTAAGGAGACAAAGAAAGAAAAAGACTAATATGCGACTGTGTATGAGCTGGCAACGTTATCAGGTCAAACATATTGCAACATAAACAAATGTTACAATTATTACATGAATGTTTGGGGTATATGGTTCCTGTAATAACATGCGTAACTAAGGGTGGTTCCATGCTCCATGTAAAGCGAGACGAGGGAATGTTGATGATCATGATGATGATGGAAGGGGTAGTTTGTATGTGTGTAAAAAGGATAATTTGTTAACGACTGTTAAAACTTCCAATGGAGGATGCAGTGAGATTTAACTAACGGTCGTTTCTTTAACAATCTGAACGCTACGCTTCGATGAAAACAAAAAGCTTATAAAATGTATGCTCACTCTCTCTCTCTCTCTCTCTCTCTCTCTCTCTCTCTCTCTCTCTCTCTCTCTCTCTCTCTCTCTCTCTCTCTCTCTCTCTCTCTCTCTCCTCTCGTATCTCTCTCCTCTCTCCCCTCTCTCTCGTGTCTCTCTATCGTGTCTCTCGTGTCTCTCTCTCGTGTCTCTCTCTCTAGTGTCTCTCTAGTGTCTCTCTCGTCTCTCTCGCTCTCGTATCTCTCTCCTCTCTCCTCCTCTCTCTCTCGTGTCTCTCTCTCGTGTCTCTCGTGTCTCTCTCTCGTGTCTCTCTCTCTAGTGTCTCTCTAGTGTCTCTCTCGTCTCTCTCTCTTGTCTCTCTCCTCTCTCTCTCTCTCTGTCGCGCTCTTTCTATTTTCTTTATATATCGATTTGCCCCCAGCTTCCGGCTAAACATAATTAATTGATGGATAATTAATCACCTCCGCTAAATCACGTAATGTGAATATAATTGACACATTTTGTGATTTGCTATGGTGTTGAGAGCTGCATTTTCACAAAATAAATTCGTCCAATATTTGTTTGTCATCCCCATTATTAAATTATCTCCTTCTCTTCCAGGTCGACCAATTTCTTTAAATAAAACTATCAATAAATATTTAACGAATAATCAGATTATATCACGCTGTTATTAAGCTGTACACGTGTGAATGTAACCTTGTTTACGCCTATTATATTACCCTTAAATAGTTGTTTTTCCAACATCATACATGCACTCTCACTGTCTTTAAGCTGCTAGCGGAGCATGAGTCTTCATTTAGTTTATGCTAAGCCTGGAAAGGGAGGGAGAGTTTATTTAAGCCTTGTCGAACTTTCTACTCCCTTTTTTAAAATCTAAAGGTTACTAATTATTGGCGGATCGGTTAATTTTAGGAACATAAAATGTTTTGTATGAAATCCGAAATATATGTTGATGAGGTTGGTCTATATTAAGAAAGTTTTATTTACTTTATTTTGCGTTCCTTACGGAGCATAAACCCACCACTGGAACCAGGTGCCTTGCAGGAAGACTGCACCATGCATTAACATGAGCTTGTATCAGTGGTTTGTGTAGCTATTTGTTTTACATGATGAGGTTGCAAGCCTCAGGCATAAACTCATGTCAGTCGCCTGTTACGACACTGTTGAGGAAACAGTTGTCCCAGTCTTATCTAGAAAGTTAATGAGGACAGAATGAGAAACTGTGAACATTAATAACTGGCAAAAATAAACATAAACAAACGTACCTTCAGTGTTATGTCCTATAAACTTTCGGATACCAAGATCGTCGAGGTCGATCAGATCTGTTAGAATCTAGATTTGTTTCTTGGTTCTCTACCAGGGAGTCGATTTCTTCATCATCAGGATAATTATTTCCGGTTTCGATGATATCAGGGTCACGTATCGTCGTTCCATCGCTGGTCATCTGAGATAAGGCCAGACTCTGAGACAGCGCCAGTAATCGGAGCCTGATTCTTTCAAGAGTCTCCGATCTACCGAGTCTTCGATTGTCAACATTAGTACTAATATCTGTGCTTCTCTTTTCCGCTATCTGATGCTGGCAGTACGGACCGACAAATCCTCGAAGACACCGGCACCTACAATGTCCCCAGACGCTGTTGTCTACGAATAAATGGCCTCCATTTGCGCAAGGAACTCCACGACAAACCCCGACACTTCGGGCTTCTGTCTGAGTTCCGGTCAGAACCAGTGTAAACACAAACAGACTGAGTATTAACATGGTGAGGCGGCCTGATTTGATGAAGGAGATGTTAGAAAACCTTTGAGGAAATCGGCTTTCAGATAACGGTGTCTTCTTTGTTGAACTTTGCAAAGAATTTAAGAGACGGCTATTGTAACATTGCAAAATTGTTTCTGGCATTTCCGTGCGCGGGGAAAAGTTTAAGCTGTTGGTCATTTCCGGTGATGATGTAGTAAATGCTAAATGTGATATCAGTGAAAGGCGTACACGTCTCCGCGATGATTTTGTTCTAGAAAATGCCAGAGCTGGCAGACGGTCGAGGTATTTATTGCTCTCTGATGCTCGCTTTGGCTTCGGTTGAGAAACGGACCGATCGCTGTGTTCCAGGCAAGTGTCTTTGGAACATTTGTCAAGGTTAAGTCTTGAGATATGAGCCTGCAGCTCCATCAATATTTGTAGATACAAGAAAAATCTGCTGTGACTGTCCTAGCTAAAACAACGTGGACTTTCTCAGTGCCACATGTGGCTATAATCTATAAATCGCTACTAGTGTGTGTTAGGCTGTAAAAAAATGAAGAGCTATTTGGTTACGGAAGCTCAGTTATCTTTTGTTTTAAACAATAGCATTAATATTCACAAGAGATTGCATAAAACATCGAGAATCTAAACCAAACTCAGAAATTAATGTCCTATAGAGATCGCAATCTAATCGTTGTGATAGATCGCTGGCAATCTTCTCGCTACTATATCAGTGGACGTGAAAGTTTTTAGCGGTTGCTAGGACCTCAGATTCTCGACTTTTGTATCACTCTGTGGGCCGGGGTTCCAACACCGCCTACAACTTTCGTCACATAGCCCACCTCTGATACCTGCCCCTCCCATTTCTGCAACATGGCTTCTCTCGCCAGGTTTTCCGGCCTGGATGTGGGAGAGAGATAGATCACTTAGTGACGGTTTGGCCCGTCAATCATTAGCTTAATAAAGGATAGGCAACAATTCGCCAGTTGTCGCGGGCTGTTTGTCGTTCCCACATTCTGTTAAATCACTTTATTCTTCTGTTTTGTTAGAAGTTTTGGGCATAAATTAACACTACTTGCTTCCAGAGCTTTAACTTTACGGAGTCCTCCCCACATTGCCGGAAAGCGATTCCAGAATATCATAAGAATAGGCAATATGACACTTAGATAGGCGAGAGACGGATCGAAATAAAGTATGAAATAGGGGGAGAGATGGAGAGAACAGAGGAATGACTCAGGAGATAAATTCTGAAATCTCTACACGTGGAAATTCATGAAGAATTCAGAAGTGGACGGGAAAGGACGTCAGTGAGCGAAAAGATAAAAAGTTTTATTTGGTGCAAAAAAAAGAAAAGTGAGACGTGAAAGGTACCTCTCCTAGATTCTTCCCCTACTTAAATATTTGAGCTTGCGTAATATACAAGAAAGCAGAAGCAGAACCGTGTAATTTCCCCCCCCCCCCTTCCGCCCCGGGGGGGGGGGATATTTTGAACGCGATATTTTTAATCATTAAATGTTTTAAATCCCCGGGGGGTAGGGGGTCTGATGAGACAAAGAAATAACAGGACCGCTGTTTGTCTCAGCCACGTCGCACTAGGCGACTAATTTGAGGTCGTGACCGGGGTTTACAGCGTCATCGTGTCAAATAAATTGATACAAGAACTACTCCTGCAAAAGCATAATCATTCTTTGGTGCCGGCTTACTTTAAAAAAAGGAGGAACTGTAGTCGTGGCTCTATGCTCAACAGGAAGCAGAAAGATACATGATAATTAATGAGAACGTGGCGAGACAATGGCGTAAACTGATGTAAACCGAGCCAAAAGTATTTTTAGCTTCACTTTCTTACCTTCCCAGAATTTTCCGGCAATACGTCTTACTTTTAATAATCTGGTTCCACCACATTCCAACAATGTCAGAAAACTGTGTCATGTGAGCAGAAGAATGTCCGTAGTTTCAAACTGAACTAATCAGTGTAGAATGTGTGTGCATGTGGTAATGTCTGTGTGTATGTGTGAGTGTGGTGAAGAGTTTATGTGATACGCGAAAGCAGTTCATTTAAGGCTCATCATCCACGACAAAGTCAGGATGGGTTTTAGGTTATTTTTAACACTGCATGTCCACTTTTCCCGCCTTCTGTATTCTAGTTTCTGCGTCCCATTACAATCCCACGGACTAGCCAAAAAAATTTTAATATTTTTTTTTTTTTAACTTGTCCTATTAAGTGCAACCTAAGATGTTATTTCCATTATTATGATTTATCTTGCTAATAAAGGTTAATAAATTGTTTCAGCTTAAGTTTAATATTTTATAAAAAGCGGAAAGTGGTATTTCAGTAAGTTTTACAAACTAACAATACACAGGACGATTCGGCAACCAGTCACGAACAATAAATAAAGATGTGAAATATAGAAAGACTATGAGAAAATGGCATACTGCATAAACACGAAAAAGCTCTTGAGTTAGTTTTACAAATAAGCAATACACTACAGCCACGCGACGGTTCGGGATTACCCTTCGTCAGCCACAGTTACTCACATAAAGAGAGGCTATGTGAAAACAAAATAGGGCGTGAATTTAGATAGATAGACAGAATGACAGACAGAGTGACGGCCAGGCAAGCATACTCACAGGAAAATAGACAAACAAAAAGATTTAACTGTAAACAAAGGTAGATGAAAATACGTAGATGGATATAAATAGACAGGCAGACATGTAAAGAGATAAACACAAACACACATACACGTAGATATATTGCCTGACACAGAAAATTACTGACGGACGTTTAAAAAAAGACTGATCGACATTTGGACATACAAATATTTAGTCTAGCATATTCTGATAGACAGCTAGATATATTTAGGTAGACAGACATACAGTCAGAACATTATGATAAATGATAGCAGTAGTAGCAGTAGAAGCAGTAGTAGTAATAGTAGTAGAAGTAGTAGTTGTAGTAGTAGTAGTAGTAGTAGTAGTAGTAGTAGTAGTAGTAGTAGTAGTAGTAGTAGTAGTAGCAGTAGTAGTAGTAATAGATGTAGTAGTATTAAAGGTTATATTAAATTAGTCAGGACCAGCGAACCAGAGCTGGTCAAGACCGTGCTCTCCCTCCACGTGGTGGTCCTGGAAACAGCCTGCAGCAATACAGTCTGGCTGAGCGAACACAGATCGCAATGGGAAGGCAAACCCGGTCCTAAAAAATGCCGTGCAGAAGTCGGATGTGTCGACCGAAAGGTGCAGATATCACAGCTACGTTGTAAACAGACACAACGCAACCACCGTCCTTTTCAGGGCGAACGAGGAAGAAGGAAGAAGAATATTAAATTAATCCTGCCATGCGGGACAATTACTACCCAACTAGGAAAAGTACTGCACGCCACTGGGATGTGGTTTTACAGAAGAATGTTAACAATATCATGGACAGCTAAAAAGACTAATGAGGATGTCCTGAGAGAGGCCAATGCCAAAAGGAAGTTCATTCCTCACGTTAGAAAAAGGCAATTCACTTTCTTTAGGCATGTTATAAAGAGGAGAAGAAAACTGGAGAATATGGTAACAACTGGAAAGATTGAAGGAAAAAGAGGACTAGAAAGAGAGAATATACTGGACACTTTGACATCGTGGCATGGACAGAAGTCAACACGATAATTAATTAATAGTACTGGAGACATCAAGTTGTGAAGAGATATTATCACCTACGCAACCAGACAAGGTACTTGAAGAAGAAGTAGTCGTAGTTTCAGGGTCGGCCTTAGAACAGGGCTAGCGGGAACAACCGCCCTGGGAGCTAAAAGCAAGAATCGCCGGAGCAGACACAATTTAAAAAAAAAAAAAAGATTTTTTCATTAAGAAGTTCGACTTTCCTTGTTCTGTAACACTATTCGCCCAGGCCAAAGCGCGGCGTTTAAATGTTTTATAAGAAGATACTAAGATCAAAGAATGCCATTTGTAACATTAAACTTTCAATCGTCATCGTGTTACTGTTTTGTAAGTAATAACTATCTACACATATCTGCATTTTTTTTTTTTTTTTTGACTAATCTGATTTGATTTTTTCAGTAGACTTTAATAAACCTTCGGAGCTAGTAGTGAGGGGGAGATGAGCGCATGTCAAACCACCGACTTGGAAGATGAATGCTCCAAAGCCGGCTCTGTATAGTAGTAGTAGTAGTAGTAGTAGTAGTAGTAGTAGTAGTAGTAGTAGTAGTAGTAGTAGTAGTAGTAGTAGTAGTAGTAGTAGTAGTAGCAGCAGCACAGTTGTGGTGCTCGTTAGTGCGCATTTAATGACGCCCAGTCGGTCAGCTGTACATGTTAAATGTTTTTCTCTGTGGCCACGAATATTTATTCCTCCTATAGTTAGCTGCAAGACACCAGGAACTGATAACACAGCCGTCTGTGCGAAAACGTTTTTAAAATAATTTTTCATTAAGTCTTTATTCATTCATTACCCTTCAGCCTCTTCTCCCCCCCCCCCCCACCCTAGGAACATAGACCCTCATCACCTGCACGCTAAACCTTCCTGTCCAGTGCCATCCGTTCCAGGATCATCCATATTGTCTTTATGCCGTTTACACCTGTCACCAGTTCTTACTACCATGTGCTTTTAGTTCTCTCTCTCTTTTTTGTTTACCCTGGGTATTCCCGAACAATGACTACCTGGTAATGCTATCATCACCTTTCCACAATGTCTGACGACCCCACAGCCAGCATCTTCTTTAACTAAATCATACTAGGTACATTTTCAACGTCCAACCATATTAAAAAGGTGTTTGTCTTCTCCGCCAAGTTTGCATTAAAGTCTTAAAAAGACATATTTTGTATGAGACGGTGGGGGATAAGTAGATAACGTCGAACGCAAATATTCTAATTTTTCTTAGTTTATTTATTGAATATACACATGGAGCTCAATTTAAAAAAAAAAAAAAAAGGCAAAGTAAGCCTGTCTGGCAATAATAAATGTTGTGTTTAATAAGCTTGTTGACATTGATGGTCCGGAAATCAGGAAAACAAAAGACTCCCTGGCATACATAATTCTGCCGTCTTGTTCACACATCGACGAGGCAAGCGTTTCTTTACCAGATGCAGACGTTAGAAAAAATGCCCTAACTGTGGGGTCAAGTTACAGCGGTAAGGACAAGAGTTACTACCAAAGCCCACAAAACACTCAACATTCTGCAGTGGAATGCTAAAGGAGTTCGTACCATCTATTCAACAAGATAAAGATAAGAACTACCGATGAGTGTAACTGTGAAATGGATAAAATAACTGCTGAACATCTGCTTCAAAGATGACCAACATAAGAGCAACAGAGAAAGCAAATATGGCCGTCACCAGTACTATTCTTGGAAAAACTCTATTAAGATACAAATAGCCTCAAGCTTACTACTGTTTTCTTCGAAAATATTCAAGTAGATGTCTGAGAGTGTACGAAGAAGAAGAAGAAGAACCATTAAAATGACGCAGACATCCAAACGAAAGTATTTGTACTCGTACATGAATAATGGAGGCCTATACAAACAATCATCATCCTTAACCGACATCTTCCCGTGTAAGATACTTGAACACAAACTTCTTGAGGCTTCCTGTATTGTGGCTTCCTGTATTGTGGCCTCCTGTATTGTGGCTTCCTGTGTTGTGGCTTCCTGTATTGTGGCTTCCTGTATTCTGGCTTCCTGTATTGTGGGAAGGTCTTCTTTATCCCTTTCATTTCCGTCTACAGTTATCTTCTCCTGTGTGTGTGTGTTTTAGTATCCATCTACCTCCCTTAACTTGGGGGTTCCAGAAAAGGGACAACCCTGTAATGCTATCAACAGGCTTACTCAATGTGTGTCCAAGCCATCGGCACAATCTTTTTTCTCATCTTCTGTTCCACTGGCATCTGTCAGGTCTTCGCCATCAGTTCCACATTGTTGACCCTGTCATACCATTTCAATCCTATTTTCCGCAAGCATTTTTTTAAATTTATTATAAAAAAAATTATCCTGTTCAGCTCCTGCTTAGGTTATAATTAGGTCATAGGGTGACTAATTCAAGATAAAATCTTTGTTTTTCGATATCTGAATATTTGACATCATTTCCCACCCCCAATCAGTCCAAACATAGTAAATCAAAAGTGTCAATACGTCTGAATGAATGTGTGTGTGCCCTCCCCTGTCCTAAAACGGCAATCTCTAACACCTGCCCTGTGTTAGTGCAAGGAGGAAGATGATGGGAAAGCCCGGGGTCTCTGAGATAACACCTTATTCATTTAATTTAATCGCTTCGCCGTGACATAATAATATAATATTGAAGTTGGCATTTATTTACGTCAAAGTACGTCAGCTAATTGCATGCCGTCGAAATGCTGCTCCACTTGGGATGGGGGCCGAGCCCTTCATCACGCGATTATAACGAGCAAACAAAAGGTAAGGCTTCCAAGTTCAGGAATTTTATTCCAGTCACAGATCATATTCCGTGGGAGCATATCAAATGCAACACGCAGACAGGAACGCGCGTGAAAAGAGTTCTTGCACAGAAGAAGTCACAGAAAAAAAAAAACTACAGATTTTTTTTTAAATGTGCATTATTTATCGAAAGAGAGGAGTAATAGATTAATAGGGAGAGAAAACAAGTGAATTAAGAATGAAAAAAATGTGACATGAGGAGGAGTACAGTGGTACTAAATCGGTTGTGAAGGCTGGTATATTATGTATACCAACCATTTATTTGTATGTTTACATCCCTTTCAAATTTGACAGTCAGTGTAGCAACAGTGCACCAAATTTATGCTCGTTTGCTTCGTTTGTTTGCTTTTTATTTTCAATCAATGATTGTGGAATGAACGATCGAATGGAAGGAAATCTTTATTAGTGCGTATGGGGAAAATGCTATTTAAGCCGTTTTCACTTTTCTGTTCTGAATTATCGGCAAATTCTTCATAATCTCAATCATCATCATCACCATCATCACCATCAACACCATCCCCATCATCATCATCATCATTATCACCATCATCACCATCACCATCATCACCATCAACACCATCCCTATCATCATCATCACCATCATCATCATCACCATCATCATTATCATTGTCACTGGTTGCCTCCCCTTAGCTCTGCAGTAGTGGTCCACCAGTGGCCAACACTCAAGAGTAACTAATATGGGTTTTCAAAGGTGTCTACCTTCGCACAAGATTAGTCTTGGCAGAGTTGTAGATAGAAGGATAATGACGCTTCTATCTCAAGGTAATTTTCACAAGATGTTTTCATAAGTCAAGAACAATGCTGCATAGGGCAGAGCTATATTAACCTATACCTGATCCGTCGTCTTTTGTGAAGAATTAAGCAATGGTTTTAGCCAGTTCAAGCCCCCAGCTGGTGTAAATCCAGCGAAATTCTTTTATAAGTATTTGCTCTACAGATGTAAATTTATGTATATATATATATATATATATATATATATATATATATATATATATATATATATATATATATATATATATATATATATATATATATATATCTTCTTCTTCTTCCGTCCTTAGCCACCGACCGTCAAAGCAGTCATTGGCCATTACGCCTAGTGGCGTCTTAGGGCAACAGCAGATAGGTTTTCTTTGCCATTGTTTCCCATCACGCCTATTGGCGTCTTTAGGGCAACGGCAAATCAATCCATTTGCTGTCGTTTCCGTAATCGAAGTGACTGGCAAACGGGTGATCAACCCGTTGGTATATATATATATATATATATATATATATATATATATATATATATATATATATATATATATATATACATATATATATATATATATATATATATATATATATATATATATATATATATATATATACATGAGTCTTGCTCATACGATTGCTTTCATACCTATAACAACTGAATCAACTATGATTGTTTTGTTTTAAAATAACATGTAACAAATTTAATAATCAATTAGTCTTAACGGGCTAAAATAGCGATGGAATGGTGGTGAATTTTAGATGTAAATAAAATTGTCTTCACTGAGACTTGGTTTGAGGATTGATAAAAACAATTGTCCTTTTGCTGGTTCTCTTTACACGAACTTAGCTGGTATACGTGAGTCCTGCAGCCGTGGTTTCGTCAATTCTTCTGTGATGAGGGCCCTTCACACAACTCGTCCAGTGTACGCGGTTTGTGTTGATTCTTACTTACTTGGTCGTTCCCCTTCTACCGTGAGGTGTAGAGGTTTGGAAGAGAGAGCGTCAGACTATTATATCGGCTGTCTTCCTCCTGGCCTGGTTCCATTCTAGTCCTCAGTCCTTCGAAGATTGTCTAATGTTGTCCTCCCAGCGGACTTTAGGTCGTCTTGGAGATCTGGATCCCCGGTTCTTAGTTTCCCATGCTTGTCGTGGTAGCCGATCTTCTCCCATTCTGCAGACATGGCCAAACGATCTCAGTTGGGACTGTTCTATTTGGGTCTGCAGGGGTGGGATTTTAGGCCTTGACGTATCGTCTGGTTGCTGACCATGTCTCTTCTTGTTGTTTCAACCGCCTTCCTCAAATACCACATTTCTGAGGTCTGGATCTACCTTTTGTGGGTTGTAGTCATTACGCATGACTCGCATCCATACGTCAAGACTGGGACATAGGTGGTGCGGTATACAGCCATCTTCGTTTTCTTACCAACTTCTCTCTTGCAGAGGAATCTTCGATTTATGGCTTGAAAAATTCTCCCAACTGCTGCTATTCGAGTTGCCAACTCTTCTTTGATGCCTACCTTCCGGTCTATAACAGCTCCGAGGTATTTAAAGTGGTCGACCT
Organism: Oreohelix idahoensis; assembly: GCA_024509875.1. Taxonomy (NCBI): domain Eukaryota; kingdom Metazoa; phylum Mollusca; class Gastropoda; order Stylommatophora; family Oreohelicidae; genus Oreohelix; species Oreohelix idahoensis. The sequence continues at coordinate 29,656 of JAMPIV010008346.1, forward strand.
GCTCCAGGACCTGTTCTCACAGTTTAATCTGATGTCTTCTTTCTTCTCGTGATATCACCGTGGTTTTTGGTTTAGAGCTGCTTATGACCATCCCTCTCTTCTCCAGCTCTTCCATCCAGACTTGCAGGTTGGATTGGAGATGTGCCTCTGATTTAGCAATCAGGGCAACATCATCAGCAAATGCCAGCTCTGAAATACAGACCTGTCTCATCTTCCAATACATTGATGACATCGTCCACGAGGAGTATGAAAAGATAAGTTGACAGGATATCACGTTGTCTTACACCAGTGGTGGTCCTGAACTCTTCTGACTTATGGTTTGCTATCCTCACATAATTTCTGCTAGACTTGAGAAGCTCTGTATAGCATGAATCAGAGGTGCTGGAATGTTCTTCCTTCCCAAACAGTCCCAAAGTTTGCTCTAGTGGACCCTGTAAAACGCCTTTTCCAGATCTATGAAACAGAGATAGATCTCACTCTTATACTCAAGAGCCTTTTCACTCAGCTGTCTGAGTGTGAAGATTAGGTCTCGAGTACTTCGGTTTGCTCGGAATCCACACTGGACCTCATCCAATTGTAGCTCAGCTAGGCGTCTGAGTCTCTGCTCTAGGATTCTAGAGTAGATTTTACCAGGGACACTGAGAAGGGATATGCCTCTATGGTTTCCACACTGTCGATTGTCACCCTTTTTGAAAATCGGTGTTATGATGGCAATCTCCCAATCCTTTGGTATGGTCGTGTTGCACCACGCTGCCTGTAGGATCCTTAAGAGTAATAGGTCGCCTGCTGCTCCCATGTACTTAACCATTTCTGGTGTTATACCATCATGCCCTGCTGCTTTGCCCATCTTGATTTTCTCCAGTGCTGCATTCAGTTCTTCCATCTTTATGTCATCTTCACCACCATTGGTGTTCTCTTCTGTGCTAGTGGTTATCATTTCTGATGCTTGACCTTGCTCACCATCAATGAGTTCTGAGAAATATTCTTTCCATCTTTTCATTACTTCTTTCGGGGCAGTAAGCAATTTGCCTTGCTTGTCCTTCATAAGTTTAAGAGTGCGTTGTTTTTCCTTCCTAATGTTCTTTAGGGTCTTATATAACAATTTCTGGTTTTCTTGCGCATCTTTTCTAGCTTTTCTCCAAATTCTTCCCAGGACTTCTGTTTTGCTGCTTGCACCTTGTTCTTTGCTTCTGTTCTGAGAGTGACATATTCTTTTCTATTTCTCTATTTGTCCTGCTGTGTTTTTAGCTCCTAAGTATTGTTTCCATGCCATTTTCTTCTCTCTTATTTTTTCTTTAACTTCCTCTGTCCACCAAGGTGTCCTCTTTCTCTTGTTCCTAAGTCGGACTTCACCACATGCTTCTGCAGCAGCTGTCTTTATGGTGTCCTTGAATTTAAGCCAGAGGGTTTCCAAGTCATCAGGTTGTTCTTCTGTGTTGCTCGCTGCTGCAGCAATAAGCCCCTGATATCTGGTCTTAATTTCTGGCTCTCTCAGCGTGTAGGTCTTAATGCTCATTTCTCCTGTTCCTTTACTTAGTTTCTTGCGTAATGTTAGGCAGTTCCTAGGCTGAGCAACTCTTTCAGTTGTTCTTTTGATGGTCAGCAGGTAGTGATCACTTCAAATCTCTGGCCCCCTCAAGACTCTAGCATCCCGAACATACTTGAATGAGCTCCTCCTAACTATTGCATAGTCGATCACTGACTTCTCATTCTTTGTTGGTTCACATCTAGTGTAAGCATGTATGCGCTTATGGGGGAACTTTGTGTTTGTAATGACCCGATTATGTTCACTGCAGAATCTAGGAAGCCGCTTCCCATTGTCATTAAGAGTATCTTCTCCATATCTTCCGTTAACTCCACCCCATCTAGCATGGTCATTTCCAACTCTATCATTGAAATATCCGAGCATGATAATTTCATCTAGGCAGTCATCCACTGCCCTTTAAAGCAGCTCGAAGAACTGCTCCTTGACCTCTGCTCTCTCATCCTCATTTGGCCCGTACACTATGACAAGGTTGACTATGGTTTCTCCTTCTTTTAGTTTTACAATCATAATGCGCTCCGAGACAAAGTTCCATCCCTTGATATTATCTTTTTGGTTTTTCGCCACATTGCAACTCACACCCCCTTTAGTTCTTTCAGATGTGGGTACACCACTGTAGGGCTGCGTGTTGCCATCGAGATCCATGACTCCCTGTCCCTTTTTCTTCGTTTCCGTTATAGCCAGGATTTCTAGTTTTGCTTTCTTCATCTCTACTATCAGCTCCTCTTCTTTCCCGTTTATACTTCTTGTGTTCCATGTTCCATAAGTCGTAGTCCGTACTAGTTCGTCGCCTTTAGAATCAGTTCAGTTTTCTATCTTGTATTGCTCGTAATCGTGATTTAAAGCAAACAGGTGATTGGCCTTTGCATGGTGGAGGGGCTGCCTCCTTAAGGCCTCCATGCAGGCCGCCCTCCTCCATTTTCAGCCGGGCTTGGGACCGGCCTCGGCGGAGTTTAGTGTTGATCCCCTGCTTTTAACTCACAACTAGTGACGTCGAAACTTTAGTCTTGCAGCTTCGTTCCACGAACTTTAGACAAAATAAATAGAAGAAGTGCCTTTGCTAAGTACACTGAGTAGGAAGATTATTAATCTCCTGGCACAGTTAGAATGGACAAAGAAACTTAGGTTAGATGCTTTCGAATCACTTGGTCTGGGAAATTTTAATATTCCTCTTATGACGGGTGATCTGATTCCTTAGGTCTCCAGTTTTTGTATTTAAAAATGCGGACTTACTTTTAAGTTTCAAAGTTGCACAGATACTTCCATCTATCATTCATAATTTTGGAATTCTTAGTCCGATGTCTCTCTGGCTCCTGGGAGTTGCTAATTTGACGTTGCGATGCAGTCTGATCTGTGACTCCAATTTTGCTAGATTATTTTGCCATTTCTCAGGTCAAGTCCCAGATTGTACTTTTAGACCAACTTGCCAATGAAAGTTAAAGTCTATTCCGGCTCTCAAATTAAGCCAAGGGTAAGCTCTATAGAACTATATGGGTCGGGGTATTAAATCATAATATCCCCCGCGTGTTTTAAAATATCAAATTTTAAAATTCTAATCTCGTGACCTCTTTCTAATAAGACTGTAATACTTCCGATAGTATCTTTATGCAAACTCACAAACAAATCTGTGAACTTATTTCCTGTATAGATGCTTTCCCATTGTTTTGATTACAATTCATAATGATTGTGTCGGTATAATTAGGTTGCTCGACAGGACTCCTTGTTTGTTTATTTTTATTCATTTTATTAATGGACGCATGTGTCTGCGAGCCTTCTACCATTCTGGACGCATGTGTTTGAGCTCCTAAGAATATATGTGTTGTACATCCCTATGTTATTCCAACACTGATACATCAAGTTCTTCTGTGAGATGTATCTAGTTATCTTCATTCAAATGGAGTATGGATTCTCAATGTCGAGTGTGAGAATATGATTAATAAAATGTGGAAAATGAAAAGGACAGCGTTCCAGACATGAACGGACTGCGTAAAGTTTTATCGACGACTGCATAAAATATGCCATTTGTAAGTTGAAATGAAATGTATCTCAATTTGGAACATCGTGACATTTACATAAAAATGTATACTGTCCACTTCGTCCATTGTGGTTCAAATAAGGGTGATTGATGTTGGCTGGTTTCGGTGTCTTGATGTTTGCTACCCTAGAAGTGAATTTGGCCTACATAAACCATCCTGTCAATAAATATTAACATTATCAAGTAAAAAGACACGTAACAGCTATAGATGGGAGCCTCAAGCCGGGATTCTGAACAAAACATTTTCCAATAATGTCTAAAAAAAATTTCAAGTCGATGGACTATATTTTCTGCATTTGCAGAATATTTTTCAAGATGGTGGTGTCGGTCGGCTGCAAGCCGGTATTCTAAGAATAACCCTTTTAACTGCACTGAATTTGAATCGTCGTTTCCTGTGGCAGAGGCTGATGCCAGGAGGATTTTTTTTTTTTTTTTGGCATGAAAAAGCAGATAAGTAAATTTATTGATTCATGCAGTGTGAGACTTGAAGAATCTCTTTTGACAGAGTTCTTTCTTTTACATGGTATATGTATTTCTGTATTTACATGTTTTGTGTTAGACGGGTTGGTTGGCGATGGAACCATTAATTCACAATACCAATCCCATGGTCGTGAATTATTGGTTGTTCTTTAGGGTTTGGTGCATGGTTTTCTCAGATAGTGGGGCCGGCATTACAAAGCTGTGTGTCAACTGCTACTACTGAGCTTATCATTACCGTTTCTGTTGCTGTTTTACTCTGTTTATTTGTAAATTTGTATTTGTTGTCAGGGTCATTGTATTTTATTTGGTTTATTCTTCATTATTGTTTGTAAATTTGTTCATCTAATCTTCCTATCCCTCAGTTATTACATGTAATATACTTACTTACTTAGTCGTTCCCCTTCTACCGTGAGGTGTAGAGGTTCGGAAGAGAGAGCGCCAGACTATCCTATAGGCTGTCTTCCTCCTGGCCTGGTTCCATTCTAGTCCTCGGTCCTTCAAAGATTGTCTAATGTTGTCCTCCCAGCGGACTCTGGGTCGTCCTGGGGATCTGGATCCTTGGCTCTTTGTTTCCCATGCTTGTCGTGGTAGCCGATCTTCTCCCATTCTGCAGACATGGCCAAACCATCTTAGTTGGAACTGTTCTACTTGGGTCTGCAGGGGGTGGGATTTAAGGCCTTGACGTATCGTCTGGTTGCGTACCATGTCTCTTCTTGTTACTTCAACCACCTTCCTCAGATACCTCATTTCTGAGGTTTGGATCTGGCTTTTGTGGGTTGTAGTCATTGCCCATGACTCGCATCCATATGTCAAGACTGGGACATAGGTGTAGCGGTATACAGCCATCTTCGTTTTCTTACCAACCTCTCTCTTGCTGAGGAATCCTCGATTTATGGCCTGAAAAAGTATCCCAGCACATGTAATATATGTTGTGAAATTCTGCTTGTATTGTCATAAGTGTGGTAGAGCCAAATTTGTTTTTCATTTTTCTACAGTTCATAAATTTATGCCTTGTTTAATCATTAGTATTTTCTTCGGTTGGCTCTTTCAACTTTTATTCTGTAATCTTGTTGGTATCTCTTTTTTTTTTTTTTTTTTTTTTTTTTTTTTTTTGCTCTTTAAATAACATCTATAATTTCATGCAGTTGATTGATATTGACGGGTGAAATAATTGTTCCTAATATTATTCACTAATTAAAAATATATATTAATTATAGTATTCGTGGACAAGCTTGAGTCCCAATTATAGTGAATAATGGCTACTTTGGAATATTTTACCAAGCTTAGAAAGGAGTTTGGTATGGAGGGTGAGGCTTTAAAAACATATGCATCCACTGAGCATGCAAAAGAAATAAAGAGGTTAGAAGACGTGGCAAGAGAACATAGGCTCTTAGATAGAGATGATAAAAAGAGAGAAGAAGAATTAGCTGAGAAGAGGAGAAGATTTAGATGAAAGGAGAAGACAGGAAGAATTAACTCTTGAGGAAAAAAAACTGGCCTATGCTCAAGCAGAAATAAGAGGATTGAGGAAAAAAATTGACACATGCACATGCTCAAAAAATGGCAGAACTTGAGTTGGACTTGGCCTACAGGAACCATCCTGTCAATAAATATTAACATTATCAAGTAAAAAGACACGTAACACCCATCATATTGTCTCCCCAGACAGATTATATTGATACAAAGATGGGCCAGCGGAAACGATTACGTATTATCACCTGTGTTTTCGTGCATCCGCCAGACAGTCAAATGCGGATCGCCGGCAGCTCAGACAAACAATATGGCTTTCTTTCCGTACTCTGCCGGGTCGTATTGTTATGAGGAGTGGTCAGGACACCTTGGATAAACACAGATCGTCCCTGGGAAACAATACAATTATTGTCTAACTTTCAGCCACAGTTGTACCCCTTTGCTGTAGTTGAAAGTTAATATACTCTGTCGACAATAGAAACGTGCGCAAATGACCGACGTACTTACGGCTGGAATTATGGTATTGGATTAATATGATATAAATGAAGTGTTCGGGGCTCTTTGTAGGGACAACGACAGAATATGAATATGCATTGGCATGTCGTACAAGGCAAGTAATATGATTTTGTGCATGGGCCTGGCAATTACATAATGTAAAACATATTGTTACATACACCACCGTTGCTAGAGCATATGAACTTTTGGTGCAGGCTTCCTGCAAGGGGAACAACTGTAGTGATGGTTCCACGCTCACATCAGGAGCGAAAGAGAGAAATAATGTTTTGATTAACTCGTTAATGAGTTGATAAGTTGATGAGGTGATGAATTGATGAGGTGATGAGGTGACGAGATGATGAGTTGATAAGTTGATGAGTTGATGAGGTGATGAGTTGATGAGGTGATGAGTTGATGACTTGAAGTGGTGATGAGTTGATGAGGTGATGAGTAGATGAGATGATGAGTTAATGAGGTGATGCGTTGATGAGTTGATGAGATAATGCGTTGATGAGTTGATGAGGTGAGGAGTAAATAAGTTGATGAAGTGATGAGTTGATGAGATGATGAGGTGATGAGTTGATGAGATGATGAGTTGATGAGGTGATTAGTTGATGAGTTGATGAGTAGATGAGTTGTTGAGGTGATGAGGTGATGAATTGATGAGGTGATGAGATAATGCGTTGATGAGTTGATGAGGTGAGGAGTAAATAAGTTGATGAAGTGATGAGTTGATGAGATGATGAGGTGATGAGTTGATGAGATGATGAGTTGATGAGGTGATTAGTTGATGAGTTGATGAGTAGATGAGTTGTTGAGTTGATGAGGTGATGAAATGATGAGGTGATGAGGTAAGGAGTTGATGAGTTGATGAGTTGATGAAGTGATGAGTTAATGAGGTGATGAGTTAATGAGGTGATTAGTTTTTGAGTTGATGAGTAGATGAGTTGATGAGGTGATGAGTTGAAGAGATGATGAATTGATGAGGTGATGAAATGATGGCGTGATGAGGTGATGAGTTGATGAGTTGATGAGGTGATGAGTTGATGAAGAGGTGATGATTAGATGAGTTGATGAGGTGATGAGTTGATGAGGTGATGAGTTGATGAGGTAATGTGGTGATGAGGTGATGAATTGATGAGGTGATGAGTAGATGAGTTGATGAGTTTATGATTCAGTGGAAGTGGCATTTAATCAATAAAAAAGTGAGTGATTATTTGAGTCGTGCCCGAATGCGTCACTGAGTCAGTAAAACCAGGTGTTAATGCATGAGAGAATGCGTAATTGAAGGAATTGTGGAGTCAGGAGAAAAAGGTGTGAGTATGTGAATTAATGAAACAGTGATTCAGAGAATTAGTAAAAGAATGTCTGAGTGAATAATTGAGTAAGCTAGTCAAGTGTGAGTGACTCCATGAGCGCTTGTGTGAGTGAATGGTTCAGTGAATCAGTGAGTAATAGAGGATGTGTAAGATTGAGGGAAAGAGTTAGTGCGTGATTCAATGAGTGGCTCTGTGAGTTTACAAGTAAAATAAGGTATCAGTTCATTAGTAGATAAGTGGATACCTGAGTGACTCAACGATTCAGTGAGTCAGTGCGTGAAAAAAGCTGTAACTTGACGGATGAGCGAGTGATTGAATAATTGTTTCACTGAGTCAGTGAGTGAGTAAAATACGATGTGAGTGAGTAAAATACGATGTGAGTGAGTAAAATACGATGTGAGTGAGTAAAATACAATGTGAGTGAGTAAAATACGATGTTAGTGAGTAAAATACGATGTGAGTGAGTAAAATACGATGTGAGTGAGTAAAATACGATGTGAGTGAGTAAAATACTATGTGAGTGAGTAAAATACGACGTGAGTGAGTAAAATACGACGTGAGTGAGTAAAATACGACGTGAGTGAGTAAAATATGATGTGAGTAAGTAAAATACGTTGTGTGTGAGTAAAATACGATGTGAGTGAGTAAAATACGATGTGTGTGAGTAAAATACGATGTGAGTGAGTAAAATACGATGTGAATAAAATACGATGTGAGTGAGTAAAATACGATGTGAGTCAGTGAGTGAGTAAAATACGATGTGAGTAAGTGATTGAGTAAAATACGATGTGAGTCAGTGAGTGAGTAAAATACGATGTGAGTCAGTGAGTGAGTAAAATACGATGTGAGTCAGTGAGTGAGTAAAATACGATGTGAGTCGGTGTGTGAGTAAAATACGATGTGAGTCAGTGAGTGAGTAAAATACGATGTGAGTTAGTGAGGGAGTAAAATACGATGTGAGTCAGTAAGTGAGTAAAATACGATGTGAGTCAATAAGTGAGTAAAATACGATGTGAGTCAGTGAGTGAGTAAAATACGATGTGAATTAGTAACATACGATGTGAGTGAGTAAAATACGATGTGAGTGAGTAAAATACGATGCGAGTGAGTAAAATACGATGTGAGTGAGTAAAATACGATGTGAGTGAGTAAATTACGATGTGAGTGAGTAAAATACGATGTGAGTGAGTAAAATACGATATGAGTGAGTAAAATACGATGTGAGTCAGTGAGTGAATAAAATACCATGTGAGTCAGTGAGTGAATAAAATACCATGTGAGTCAGTGAGTGAGTAAAATACGATGTGAGTCAGTGAGTGAGTAAAATACCATGTGAGTCAGTGAGTGAATAAAATACCATGTGAGTCAGTGAGTGAGTAAAATATCATGTGAGTCGGTGAGTTAGTAAAATACCATGTGAGTCAGTGAGTGAGTAAAATACCATGTGAGACAGTGAGTGAGTAAAATACCATGTGAGTCAGTGAGTGAGTAAAATACCACGTGAGTCAGTGAGTGAGTAAAATACCACGTGAGTCCGTGAGTGAGTAACATACCATGTGAGTCAGTGAGTGAGAAAAATACCATGTGTCAGTGAGTGAGTAAAATATCATGTGAGTCAGTGAGTGAGTAAAATACCACGTGAGTCAGTGAGTGAGTAAAATACCATGTGAGTCAGTGAGTGAGTAAAATACTATGTGAGTGAGTGAGTGAGTAAAATACCATGTGAGTCAGTGAGTGAGTAAAATACCATGTGAGTCAGTGAGTGAGTAAAATACCATGTAAATCAGTGAGTGATTAAAATACCATGTGAGTCAGTGAGTGAGTGAGTAAAATACCATGTGAGTCAGTGAGTGAGTGAGTAAAATACCACGTGAGTCGGTGAGTGAGTTAATTAACATGTGAGTCAATGAGTGAGTAAAATACCATGTGAGTCAGTGAGTGAGTAAAATACCATGTGAGTCAGCGAGTGAGTAAAATACCATGTGAGTCAGTGAGTGAGTAAAATACCATGTGAGTCAGTGAATGAGTAAAATACCAAGTGAGTCAGTGAGTGAGTAAAATACCATGTGAGTCAGTGAGTGAGTAAAATAGCATGTGAGTCAGTGAGTGAGTAAAATACCACGTGAGTCAGTGAGTGAGTTAAATACCACGTGAGTCGGTGAGTGAGTAAAATAACACGTGAGTCAGTGAGTGAGTAAAATACCATGTGAGTCAGTGAGTGAGTAAAATGCCGTGTGAGTGAGTGAGTGAGTAAAATACCATGTGAGTCAGTGAGTGAGTAAAATACCACGTGAGTCAGTGAGTGAGTTAAATACCACGTGAGTCGGTGAGTGAGTAAAATACCATGTGAGTCAGTGAGTGAGTAAAATACCATGTGAGTCAGTGAGTGTGTGTGTGTGTGTTTTCAGAATGTATGTCAAGAGTCTCTCGCGGCAAAGGAGTCGGGTTCGAATCACGGTACCGAAACGCTCTAGTCTACCCAGCTGTAAATTGGTACATGACTTTGAGCTAGGGAAGGAAAAGGCAGCGAGGAAGGGAACTGGTCACCCCCACCTCTCGATGATGAACCTAGTATGGAGAAGTCTCTAACACTTCACTCCCCTTCGGCAGCATCTGCTATGGGACTACCTTTACCTTTTTTTCTTATGTCAAGAGTGTGTGTGTTAACAAAGTGTGTGTCAAGAGAGTGTATGTCAAGAGTGTGTGTGTTAACAAAGTGTGTGTCAAGAGAGTGTATGTCAAGAGTGTGTGTGTTAACAAAGTGTGTGTCAAGAGAGTGTATGTCAAGAGTGTGTGTGTTAACAAAGTGTGTGTCAAGAGAGTGTATGTCAAGAGTGTGTGTGTTAACAAAGTGTGTGTCAAGAGAGTGTATGTCAAGAGTGTGTGTGTTAACAAAGTGTGTGTCAAGAGAGTGTATGTCAAGAGTGTGTGTGTTAACAAAGTGTGTGTCAAGAGAGTGTATGTCAAGAGTGTGTGTGTTAACAAAGTGTGTGTCAAGAGAGTGTATGTCAAGAGTGTGTGTGTTAACAAAGTGTGTGTCAAGAGAGTGTATGTCAAGAGTGTGTGTGTGTTAACAAAGTGTGTGTCAAGAGAGTGTATGTCAAGAGTGTGTGTGTTAACAAAGTGTGTGTCAAGAGAGTGTATGTCAAGAGTGTGTGTGTTAACAAAGTGTGTGTCAAGAGAGTGTATGTCAAGAGAGTGTATGTCAAGAGTGTGTGTGTTAACAAAGTGTGTGTCAAGAGAGTGTATGTCAAGAGTGTGTGTGTTAACAAAGTGTGTGTCAAGAGAGTGTATGTCAAGAGTGTGTGTGTTAACAAAGTGTGTGTCAAGAGAGTGTATGTCAAGAGTGTGTGTGTTAACAAAGTGTGTGTCAAGAGAGTGTATGTCAAGAGTGTGTGTGTTAACAAAGTGTGTGTCAAGAGAGTGTATGTCAAGAGTGTGTGTGTTAACAAAGTGTGTGTCAAGAGAGTGTATGTCAAGAGTGTGTGTGTTAACAAAGTGTGTGTCAAGAGAGTGTATGTCAAGAGTGTGTGTGTTAACAAAGTGTGTGTCAAGAGAGTGTATGTCAAGAGTGTGTGTGTTAACAAAGTGTGTGTCAAGAGAGTGTATGTCAAGAGTGTGTGTGTTAACAAAGTGTGTGTCAAGAGAGTGTATGTCAAGAGTGTGTGTGTTAACAAAGTGTGTGTCAAGAGAGTGTATGTCAAGAGTGTGTGTGTTAACAAAGTGTGTGTGTCAAGAGAGTGTATGTCAAGAGTGTGTGTGTTAACAAAGTGTGTGTCAAGAGAGTGTATGTCAAGAGTGTGTGTGTTAACAAAGTGTGTGTCAAGAGAGTGTATGTCAAGAGTGTGTGTGTTAACAAAGTGTGTGTCAAGAGAGTGTATGTCAAGAGTGTGTGTGTTAACAAAGTGTGTGTCAAGAGAGTGTATGTCAAGAGTGTGTGTGTTAACAAAGTGTGTGTCAAGAGAGTGTATGTCAAGAGTGTGTGTGTTAACAAAGTGTGTGTCAAGAGAGTGTATGTCAAGAGTGTGTGTGTTAACAAAGTGTGTGTCAAGAGAGTGTATGTCAAGAGTGTGTGTGTTAACAAAGTGTGTGTCAAGAGAGTGTATGTCAAGAGTGTGTGTGTTAACAAAGTGTGTGTGTGTCAAGAGAGTGTATGTCAAGAGTGTGTGTGTTAACAAAGTGTGTGTCAAGAGAGTGTATGTCAAGAGTGTGTGTGTTAACAAAGTGTGTGTCAAGAGAGTGTATGTCAAGAGTGTGTGTGTTAACAAAGTGTGTGTCAAGAGAGTGTATGTCAAGAGAGTGTGTGTGTTAACAAAGTGTGTGTCAAGAGAGTGTATGTCAAGAGTGTGTGTGTTAACAAAGTGTGTGTCAAGAGAGTGTATGTCAAGAGTGTGTGTGTTAACAAAGTGTGTGTCAAGAGAGTGTATGTCAAGAGTGTGTGTGTTAACAAAGTGTGTGTCAAGAGAGTGTATGTCAAGAGTGTGTGTTAACAAAGTGTGTGTCAAGAGAGTGTATGTGAAGAGTGTGTGTGTTAACAAAGTGTGTGTCAAGAGAGTGTATGTCAAGAGTGTGTGTGTTAACAAAGTGTGTGTCAAGAGAGTGTATGTCAAGAGTGTGTGTGTTAACAAAGTGTGTGTCAAGAGAGTGTATGTCAAGAGTGTGTGTGTTAACAAAGTGTGTGTCAAGAGAGTGTATGTCAAGAGTGTGTGTGTTAACAAAGTGTGTGTCAAGAGAGTGTATGTCAAGAGTGTGTATGTTAACAAAGTGTGTGTCAAGAGAGTGTATGTCAAGAGTGTGTGTGTTAACAAAGTGTGTGTCAAGAGAGTGTATGTCAAGAGTGTGTGTGTTAACAAAGTGTGTGTCAAGAGAGTGTATGTCAAGAGTGTGTGTGTTAACAAAGTGTGTGTCAAGAGAGTGTATGTCAAGAGTGTGTGTGTTAACAAAGTGTGTGTCAAGAGAGTGTATGTCAAGAGTGTGTGTGTTAACAAAGTGTGTGTCAAGAGAGTGTATGTCAAGAGTGTGTGTGTTAACAAAGTGTGTGTCAAGAGAGTGTGTGTTAACAAAGTGTGTCAAGAGTGTGTGTGTTAACAAAGTGTGTGTCAAGAGAGTGTATGTCAAGAGTGTGTGTGTTAACAAAGTGTGTGTCAAGAGAGTGTATGTCAAGAGTGTGTGTGTTAACAAAGTGTGTGTCAAGAGAGTGTATGTCAAGAGTGTGTGTGTTAACAAAGTGTGTGTCAAGAGAGTGTATGTCAAGAGTGTGTGTGTTAACAAAGTGTGTGTCAAGAGAGTGTATGTCAAGAGTGTGTGTGTTAACAAAGTGTGTGTCAAGAGAGTGTATGTCAAGAGTGTGTGTGTTAACAAAGTGTGTGTCAAGAGAGTGTATGTCAAGAGTGTGTGTGTTAACAAAGTGTGTGTCAAGAGAGTGTATGTCAAGAGTGTGTGTGTTAACAAAGTGTGTGTCAAGAGAGTGTATGTCAAGAGTGTGTGTGTTAACAAAGTGTGTGTCAAGAGAGTGTATGTCAAGAGTGTGTGTGTTAACAAAGTGTGTGTCAAGAGAGTGTATGTCAAGAGTGTGTGTGTTAACAAAGTGTGTGTCAAGAGAGTGTATGTCAAGAGTGTGTGTGTTAACAAAGTGTGTGTCAAGAGAGTGTGTATCAAGAGTGTGTGTGTGTGTGTTAACAAAGTGTGTGTCAAGAGAGTGTATGTCAAGAGTGTGTGTGTTAACAAAGTGTGTGTCAAGAGAGTGTATGTCAAGAGTGTGTGTGTTAACAAAGTGTGTGTCAAGAGAGTGTATGTCAAGAGTGTGTGTGTTAACAAAGTGTGTGTCAAGAGAGTGTATGTCAAGAGTGTGTGTGTTAACAAAGTGTGTGTCAAGAGAGTGTATGTCAAGAGTGTGTGTCAAGAGAGTGTATGTCAAGAGTGTGTGTGTTAACAAAGTGTGTGTCAAGAGAGTGTATGTCAAGAGTGTGTGTGTTAACAAAGTGTGTGTCAAGAGAGTGTATATCAAGAGTGTGTGTTAACAAAGTGTGTGTCAAGAGAGTGTATGTCAAGAGTGTGTGTGTTAACAAAGTGTGTGTCAAGAGAGTGTATGTCAAGAGTGTGTGTGTTAACAAAGTGTGTGTCAAGAGAGTGTATGTCAAGAGTGTGTGTGTGTTAACAAAGTGTGTGTCAAGAGAGTGTATGTCAAGAGTGTGTGTGTTAACAAAGTGTGTGTCAAGAGAGTGTATGTCAAGAGTGTGTGTGTTAACAAAGTGTGTGTCAAGAGAGTGTATGTCAAGAGTGTGTGTGTTAACAAAGTGTGTGTCAAGAGAGTGTATGTCAAGAGTGTGTGTGTTAACAAAGTGTGTGTCAAGAGAGTGTATGTCAAGAGTGTGTGTGTTAACAAAGTGTGTGTCAAGAGAGTGTATGTCAAGAGTGTGTGTGTTAACAAAGTGTGTGTCAAGAGAGTGTATGTCAAGAGTGTGTGTGTTAACAAAGTGTGTGTCAAGAGAGTGTATATCAAGAGTGTGTGTGTGTGTTAACAAAGTGTGTGTCAAGAGAGTGTATATCAAGAGTGTGTGTGTTAACAAAGTGTGTGTCAAGAGAGTGTATATCAAGAGTGTGTGTGTTAACAAAGTGTGTGTCAAGAGAGTGTATATCAAGAGTGTGTGTGTTAACAAAGTGTGTGTCAAGAGAGTGTATATCAAGAGTGTGTGTGTTAACAAAGTGTGTGTCAAGAGAGTGTATGTCAAGAGTGTGTGTGTTAACAAAGTGTGTGTCAAGAGAGTGTATATCAAGAGTGTGTGTGTTAACAAAGTGTGTGTCAAGAGAGAATATATCAAGAGTGTGTGTGTTAACAAAGTGTGTGTCAAGAGAGTGTATGTCAAGAGTGTGTGTGTTAACAAAGTGTGTGTCAAGAGAATGTATATCAAGAGTGTGTGTGTTAACAAAGTATGTGTCAAGAGAGTGTATATCAAGAGTGTGTGTGTTAACAAAGTGTGTGTCAAGAGAGTGTATATCAAGAGTGTGTGTGTGTTAACAAAGTGTGTGTCAAGAGAGTGTGTATCAAGAGTGTGTGTGTGTGTGTGTGTTAACAAAGTTTATGTCAAGAGAGTGTATGTCAAGAGTGTGTGAGTTAACAAAGTGTGTATCAAGAGAGTGTATATCAAGAGAGTGTATATCAAGAGTGTGTGAGGTAACAAAGTGTGTATCAAGAGAGTGTATATCAAGAGTGTGTGAGTTAACAGAGTGTGTATCAAGAGAGTGTATGTCAAGAGAGTGTATGTCAAGAGTGTGTGAGTTAACAAAGTATGTGTCAAGAGAGTGTATATCAAGAGAGTGTATATCAAGAGTGTGTGAGGTAACAAAGTGTGTGTCAAGAGAGTGTATATCAAAGGAGTGTATATCAAGAGTGTGTGAGTTAACAAAGTGTATGTCAAGAGAGTGTATATCAAGAGAGTGTATATCAAGGGTGTGTGAGTTAAAAAAGTGTGTGTCAAGAGAGTGTATGTCAAGAGTGTGTGAGTTAACAAAGTGTGAGTCAAGAGAGTGTATATCAAGAGTGTGTGAGGTAACAAAGTGTGTGTCAAGAGAGTGTATATCAAGAGTGTGTGAGTTAACAGAGTGTGTGTCAAGAGAGTGTATGTCAAGAGTGTGTGAGTTAACAAAGTGTGTGTCAGGAAAGTGTGTGTCAAGAGAGTGTATGTCAAAAGTGTGTGAGTTAACAGAGTGTGTGTCAAGAGAGTGTGTGTCAAGAGAGTGTTTGTCAAGAGAGTGTATGTCAAGGGTGTGTGAGTTAACAAAGTGTGTGTCAAGAGAGTGTATGTAAAGAGAGTGTATGTCAAGAGTATGTGAGTTAACAAAGTGAGTGTCAAGAGAGTTTATGTCAAGAGAGTGTATGTCTGTGACGGTATTGCCTCACCTGCTTTGCAGTAGTGGTCCAACAGTGCCCAAAACTCAAGAGTATCTATTATAGGCTTCAATGGAGTCTATCTTTACACAAGATTACTCTTGGCAGAAATGTCGATAGAAGAGTAGTAAAGCTTCTATCACATGGTAGTCATCACAAGATATTCACATAAGCGAAAACAATGCTGGCTCTCGCTAAGCACGTTAATTCTATAATCTGCCGCCACTTTTATGAAGAATTTAGCAATGGTTTATTCTAGCTCGTTAAGCCCCCACTGCTGAGTTAATCAGTGGAATTTATTATTATAATATATATGTAGCTCTGTTTAGAGTGTGTATTTAGTAACTTTGACTGAGACAAACATGTTGTACACTTAAAAGGATTGAATCGAAGTTAAATTTTTAACATTAAAAATAACAAAATTTAATAATCACTTTAGGTTTTAACAGTTTGGAAAATAATTTGAATGTTTATGAAAAGGTTTCATCACTTGGATGGGATTTAACTGAATACAGGAGGTCACTTTTGGCAGCGGATATTTTCTCTTAGCTGCCAATGGTAGTTTCTTCTCCCGCTGGGTCAGTTCCTTTCACTCTGCTCTCGCTCGTCTCTGGTCAAAGTTCAGGCGCCGCACGTTCCCAGAACGTTCAAGGAGTAACGGCTAAGTTGGTTCTGCGTCTGTCTATAAGACCCTCTTATGATGGCGTCTCTTACAACGTCAGTCCACTTACCTTCACTTGGTTTCAGAGATAGTACTTTTAGCTGGTACCACCAATAAGCTTTTCTGGCTACAAACTTGTTTGCTCAGATGATTAAAAGAGACGAATTGTTCTCTTACACGCGTCTAGGATGTCTTTAATTTTACAATAGATTGCCCCTTCTGACTCCGTGTTTTTTCAGTTTCCTAGTCCCGGTGTTCCTTATTAAAATTTGAAAGAGATTTCCTGTGCTTTGTAAATCTTATCTGGTTCTCCAATAAAAGGTCCGGTTAACAAATAGGAATTATGAATCTAGTCTTTACTCTGGCGAGGTCTGATGTCTTAGCGAGCTTGAAAATCACAGTGAGTTAAAACTACGTAATGGTCAGGCTATATTTCCCCTAAATGTTGTTATGAATCTAATCAGAAAGATCCAATCATTTCAAACAGGTCGGGTGTGGCACTTTCGAAATATTTCCTACGTGGAAATATTTTGCAAAAGGTCACGTCTCCCATATATGGTAATATGATGTCTTGCATACACTCTCACAAATACATTTGCAGACTCATATTGTCTTAAATGTAATAAATCCATTATTACTTTTAACCAAGTGACCGGAAGCGATTATATCACTCTTGTCTGCCCACATGTGTCACACAGACAGTAATGTCGTTATCTGTCGCATGAGTGCGCAAACTCCGTGTCTTATCGGGGATTTAAGCCTATAGAGCTGACCGATGTACGTTTTAATCTGCCGCGCCTATAACCACAAATCTGGGTAGCGTAAAGCAAATGTGATGTTTCATATCAGTCGCTCCTTGCAAATTTGATATTTATCACCTACAGGGTGACTTGATGAAATCAGATATCTGCTACTTAGCAGAAAAATACAGAAGAAAGAAAGAAAGAAAAGTGCGATAATTGACAGCGCAAAATAAAAATCAGTACCACAAATGTACCGATACTGCCGGAGAGAACCAAAGATCGATATAGGTCGTCCATTTCGTCACAATGTCAAGAGTGTGTGAGTTAACAGAGTGTGTGTCAAGAGAGTGTATATCAAGAGTGTGTGAGTTAACAAAGTGTGTGTCAAGAGAGTGTATGTCAAGAGTGTGTGAGTTAACAAAGTGTGTGTCAAGAGAGTGTATATCAAGAGTGTGTGAGTTAACAAAGTGTGTGTCAAGAGAGTTGTCACGTAGACATTTATGATCTATAAATTGCCTATATCTTCTTCTTTTTCGGTCACCCGTATCCTCTATTTTTATTATCACTCTTTACCTTTTTTTCCTGTGTTTTTCGCATTCGTTCGTTTGCGACTATATACATTACTATTTTCCCATTCTAACGTTTACCTGTTTCTTTTCTCAAAACTGAGAACGCAGTTATGACGTAACGTGTCAGTCTCTACAGAGACGGGAGAGCGTTAAAATGTATTCTATTTGCATTAGATGTCAGGACACGAAACTGTGACTTTCGCTTATCTCAGACATACGAGCAGACTATGTCTGCACTTTCAGCTGACAGGCGCGGTTTCTTCGGTTGAGCGCTCAGGAAAAGCGCGATAACTGACACCTCTACGGTGCAGTTCGAGACATTTGTCTGGAAATTCCACCTGACACGACACTCATTGTGGGCCATGGTCAGCGTGAAGTGTGAAAACTGCCGGGGCATTGGATACAAGCCGTCTGAGACTCGCAACTGACACGCGCACTCTCGGTCAGAAGGTGGCAGTTACGGCATGCGTTTAAGTGTTAAACGTAATTGTTATAGACGGAAAGGGGGAGTATTTCGTTTTGCGAAATTAAACGTTTACCTCTTTGTCTGGTAATAGATATAACTAGAGTTTGAAACTAGATTTTCATTCTCGCTCCTAAATTTTGCAGTAGACAGATCGCTGTGCTAGATCTTATATCTGTGTTTTGGCGAAGTCTGAGTTTCTTGGCCATTTTGCCGAGCTCTAGACTACCATTAGATTGCAGTATTCTAGTTCATGGTTTAGTCTGTAGTTCTGTGTGGGGAGGTAAATATTATACATATTATCTAGTATTTTGTGAAGTGTTTAAAGCGTTAAATCACTTATTTTATTTCACTAGTTAGATTTGGTGCAGAGCGCTTAATTTATATAGTCTGTATTATTTTATAGTGACGAGTTACAGTGGAAAACAGAAATTATATTTCTAGCTTAAACTCAGTCGGCTTCCTGAGAAAACTCTAGTCATTTTTCCGCCTTGGTGGCAAGTAACATATTTCAATCAGTAAATTTCCCGACACTGTTGACAAGTGGTGGTGTTACCGACTAAATTCCTATATTGAGAAAAGGTACCGACCTGACATTCCTCATTCGTTTGAAATCTAAGATGTTGACACTGTGCTAGCTATAAACGCTCGTGCCTGAAAAAATTTTATGTGACTTAAACAGACATCCAAAACAATAGTATTCCCAAGAGAAAGGTCCCGGAAGTAGTGAATTCCACCCGTCTTTTTGGACCTGGGGTTTTCTTGGCCAAGATTACCATTGAAGATTCTGTATGGGCAAGTCCTAAAAATAATTTTTGTTGTTGTTGAAAAATGCACGTGAGCACAGTTGAATGAATAGAGTGAATGCTGGACTGAGCGATCCCTTTATGGTGGTATTTTGACACCCATTCATTTTTGCTGTCATAACATTTCTTTATGCAAGGTATTGCTAACTATATATCTATATATTCCCTTATACTAGATCAGAGTATCCAGTCTGTTCATACCTTAAAGGGGGAAGAATTTTAGACTAAATCATATGTATATGTGACTCTTTGGGCTATCACTTTCTTCTAACGGGACTGTGGGCTATCCATCGAGGGAAGGATCATACCAACGGGTCTATCATTCTTGTAGCATTTCTTGATTTTTGTTTATGATTTTTTTTGTATATGCTTGATGTGATTTGCTATGTTGTGAGAGAAGTTTAGTCTTGATAAATAAACTACTCATAAAATTTATTCCAGCGTGCCGGTCAGTTCGTTCTTCCCAAACTATTCATATAATCATTGTCATAGTTTTTCCCACGTCTGTACGTCTAACTGTCGTCTTATGTGTGTATGTATGTGAGTGGATATATATATATATTATATATATGTGTGTAGACTGTCTGACTCAATCTAAATTCTGTCGTAGAAGACATGTGAAAGAGAGAAGATTTTCTTGATTTCAGAGACCGCCTCTATCACATTTTCTACCACCTCACTCGTGTAAAATCTATTGCTATTACTACTTCTCACTGTGACTATCACTTATTCTAATCTATTCAGAAGGGACCAACCCAAGTCTTAATTCTCCTATCAAAAATTTACGACAAATGGGGTCTCGTCTATCGGGATTTTGAACTTTGAATAGGAAGACTAGACGATAAATATCAGCTCGTTTGTAAGATTCTGTATTCTGATATAGAGTAAGAGTGTGATGTCTTGTGAGTTGTTATATCTTTTAAAATAAACTATCCCCTAGACGTAACGATCTGTTTATGGGCGTGCTGACCACACGGCTAATAATTGTTTTTCCACAGCATTATTGAGCAGTATACATTTGAGTTACAGGTTGATTTTATCGGAATATATGTTAATTACTGATTTTGTAATACTAAACGCTGGTAAAGTTTTGTAAGTGTATAACATTCACAGGGTTCTGAAGAAGTA
The DNA here is from genome assembly GCA_024509875.1 of Oreohelix idahoensis. Taxonomy (NCBI): domain Eukaryota; kingdom Metazoa; phylum Mollusca; class Gastropoda; order Stylommatophora; family Oreohelicidae; genus Oreohelix; species Oreohelix idahoensis. Next base: position 49,256 of record JAMPIV010008346.1, read on the forward strand.
GGTGTTTGAGCTAAGCTAAGGAGCGCGATCAGACTATACGTCCTGTAATTGCCTCCCTTACCCTAACTATCTTCAGGGGTGAACTTATAGTGGATTAAAAAATTAAGGGATTTTTTTTCTCCTTAAAATTGTTTGCAATAATTATTTTGTTTTCCACTGTAGCAACTTATTTTTCAGTAGTAATCTTACTACCATTTATTTAGCGTAGTCGTCTGCATTAGGTGCTTTATTGCCGATTAATAGCAGCGATAGTTAGACACTATAGTATAGGAGGAGGTATCCCAGGTTAAAGTATATCATCTTTTGTTTGGTATTTTTCTCGTAAGTGGTAGGAACCAGTGTATCCTTTCTTCTTTTCTTTCTCGAGCTAGTCTCAGCCACTGACTTATTATGGCAGAAAGGGCAAAGCTTAGACAACTCCTCAGAGACGAAGCGAGAGAGGAGGGACTGGAAGGAGAGGAAGCGAAAGCGTTTGTCAGAGACGAACTGGAAAGATATGATGCGGAGAGGAAAGCAGCTGAGGCTAAAGAGGAAAAAGAAGAACTAAGGAGGAAAGAAGCAGAAGCTAAGGAGATGGAAAGGGAAGACCGTCTATTAGAGCAGAAGAAGATGGATGAGGAAATGGAAATCCGCAGGATGCAGCATGAGGAAAGAGAGAAGGAGAGACAGCATGAGGAAAGAGAGAAAGAGAGACAGCATGAGTTGGCTCTTAAAACTCTAGAATTCCAAAGTCGTGGTGCTGCCTCTACCTCCAGCAATGGAGAGTCTTCTCCTCATTCTTCGTTAACCGATCCTTCGAACACTCAATCTACTTACCTCACTGCTATGTCTTTTGCGCTAGAATCTTTCCCTTGTCCAAATGAGAAGATTGACACATATCTAGAAAAACTTGAGAAAATTGCAACCCTGTACGGTTTAGAGAGGTCGCGTTGGTGTATGAAACTTTCCCAGGCCCTTAAAGGTTCTGCTTATGATGTTTATTCTAAACTGGAAAGTGGCCAACAAGACAACTATGACTTGTTGAAGAAAGCTTTGCTTGAGCGCTTTGAAATGAATGCGCAAAAGTTTCTGCAACTGTTTCGCAACAGCAGGAAAAAGAGCTCTAAAACTTTTCAGCAGTTCTCATCTCGTCTAAAGGGATATCTGACAAAGTGCCTTGAGCTTTCACAGCTCCCCTCTACCTATGAAGGTCTGGAGGAATTTGTTTTGACAGAACAAATAAAGAACACTTTATCTGCTGATACCCGGAGATTTCTAGCTGAGCAGGGGGCAGAAAAGCTTGAAGACATCTTAGAAAAGTCTGAGCGCTATCAAAATGCGCTAGCCGAACTGCCGGCCACAAAACGTAAACCGACAGAAGAGCATTTTCGGAAAAATAATCTAGACCAGTCTTCTCATGCTTCTCACGCTTCCAACCCGAATAACCACCGAGAAACTGGACCTCAAAACCCCCCTCCTGAAAAATCCAAGTTCTACAAAAACAAGTACCCCAACCACAGTAAACAGTCTGATCAACCCGACCGTCCTTCATGGCAGCGTGGCCAGAAAGGTCAAGGTGGCAAAGGGAGAACCCCTGAGCACGGGACTAATGATCAGAGTGAGCACACCGAGTCTAAACGCATTGGATGCTTATTAACAGTCTCGCAAGGTGGAATTATTGACAGTGATTCCAACCTGTTGGGGATACACCCTCAACGCGAGGTACTGTTATTATGAACGGTTCTCAACCTTCTTGTTTATTTGACACGAGGCTTTCTTATGGTTGTATTGCTGCCAGAAACCTGGTTAAACCCGGTCAAGAGACAGCAGAGACCGTTCAACTTTGTGGAGTTCGTAAGAGTGATGCACCTACAGCGCTTCCCATTGCATTGGTGGAGATCCACTCTGATTTTGTCAGAGGTGTGATCAAAGCGGCTGTTATGGATGACCCCATCTACCCAGTCATACTTGGCGGGAGATACGTGCGTATTGGGAAACCGGAAGAGCCGATTGTGGCAGCAGTAACTACAAGAGGGCAAACCAAGAAGGAACGGGAGCCTGCGCCTAATTTGTTACCCATGGAACTTAAAGAAGCGCAACAAAAAGATCCTACTTTGGCACCCTGCTTTAGGAAACTGCCTATGGCTAAGGAACCCAGACAGCACGGGGACATTTTTTCTAAGGATGGCGTACGTTATTGCAGAACGGGCAAGCCTGACCAAGGTTACAACCAGCTCTTAGTACCGAAACAGTACAGAAGCCAAATCCTAGAAATGGGGCACTCTCTTCCCTTCAGCGGACATATGGGACAGAACGCCACAAACCAACGGATAACCACTCATTATTGGTGGCCAGGAGTAAATACTGAGATTATCAGGTATGTCAAATCCTGTGCCCAGTGCCAACGTGTGCCACCCAAGCAACGGGCACCCCCAGTCTCTTTGGGTGAAATGCCAATAGTGGGAACACCATTTGAACGGGTTGTGATCGACATTTTAGGACCCTTAGAAAGGACTAAAAGAAGGAACAGGTTTATCCTGACCTTAGTCGATACATGCACTTTATGGGCAGAAGCTATCCCGCTAACATGCGCAGATGCCAAGCATGTCGCAGAAGCCCTCGTGCAGATTTTCACTCGGTTGGGATTCCCTCAACAAGTGTTGACGGATAACGGATCTCCATACCGAAACCTGTTGATGGATGAGATCGTTAAGATCTTGAGGACCCAACACATCTACACAAAGCCTTATACTCCGGCCGGAAATGGGCTCGTGGAACGTGTTAATGGAAACCTCAACATGATGTTAAGTAAACTGGCACAAGTGAAACCTGAAGATTGGGATCTTTGTATTCCTGCAGCTTTATTTGGCTACAGAGAATCTCCTCATACTTCCACAGGATTTCCGCCAGCTACGCTTTTATTCGGCAGACCCATTAAGGGCCCGCTTGAAGCCTTACTTTGGTCGCTGACAGACCAGAAGGCGGATGAGACAGTTGTCTCAGCAAGTAAATATGTGTCGGATTTAAAGGATAGGTTGAAACTAGGATGGGACCTAGCAACGACAAACTTTAAGCGAGCACGCACAAAGCACGCTAACCGATACAGGAAAGTCGCGAAAGAGAAAGAACTGGAAGCAGGAGAGAAAGTTTTGGTTTTACTCCCTACCGGAAACAACCAACTGAGGATCGGATGGCAAGGGCCGTTTACCGTCCGGAAAAAAGATTTCTAAGGCTAACTACCAGATCTCTATTCAAGGAAAGGAAAAGGTTTTCCATTTAAATCTGTTAAAGAGATACTTGGAGAAACCAGTGTCAACCTCCGACCATCTCCTGACGATCGCCAAAGCTGACGAAGATGACGATAGTGGCAGGGAAACTCTACTGCTTACTTACTTAGTCGTTCCCCTTCTACTGTGAGGTGTAGAGGTTTGGAAGAGAGAGCGCCAGACTATTCTATCGGCTGTCTTCCTCCTGGCCTGGTTCCATTCTAGTCCTCGGTCCTTCAAAGATTGTCTAATTTTGTCCTCCCAGCGGACTCTGGGTCGTCCTCGGGGTCTGGATCCTTGGCTCTTTGTTTCCCATGCTTGTCGTGGTAGCCGATCTTCTCCCATTCTGCAGACATGGCCAAACCATCTTAGTTGGGACTGTTCTACTTGGGTCTGTAGGGGGTGGCATTTTAGGCCTTGACGTATCGTCTGGTTGCGTACCATGTCTCTTCTTGTTACTTCAACCACCTTCCTCAGATACCTCATTTCTGAGGTTTGGATCTGGCTTTTATGGGTTGTAGTCATTGCCCATGACTCGCATCCATATGTCAAGACTGGGACATAGGTGGAGCGGTATACAGCCATCTTCGTTTTCTTACCAACCTCTCTCTTGCTGAGGAATCCTCGATTTATGGCTTGAAAAAATCTTCCAGCTGCTGCTTTTCGAGTGGCCAACTCTTCTTTGATGCCTCCCTTTCGGTCTATAATAGCTCCGAGGTATTTAAAGTGGTCAACCTGCTCCAGGACCTGTTCTCCCAGCTTAATCTGATGTCTTCTTTCTTCTCGTGATATCACCATGGATTTTGTTTTAGAGCTGCTTATGACCATCCCTCTCTTCTCCAGCTCTTCCTTCCAGACTTGCAGGTTGGATTGGAGATGTGCCTCTGATTTAGCAATCAGGGCAACATCATCAGCAAATGCCAGCTCTGAAATATAGACCTGTCTCATCTTCCAGTACCCCACTGAATACTTTCTTGTTCTCTCCTTACATGCCTTGATGACATCGTCCATAAGGAGTATGAAGAGGTAAGGTGATAGGATATCACCTTGTCTTACACCAGTGGTGGTCCTGAACTCTTCTGACTTATGGTTTGCTGTCCTCACATAATTTCTGCAAGACTTGTAGAAGCTCTGTATAGCATGAATCAGAGGTGCTGGAATATTCTTCCTTGCCAAACAGTTCCAAAGTTTGCTCCAAGGGACCCTGTCAAACGCCTTTTCCAGATCTATGAAACAAAGATGGATCTCACTCTTATACTCAAGGGCCTTTTCACTCAGCTGTCTGGGTGTGAAGATTAGGTCTTGAGTACTTCGGTTTGCTCGGAATCCGCACTGGACCTCATCCAATTGTGGCTCAGCTAGGCGTCGGAGTCTCTGCTCTAGGATTCTAGAGTAGATTTTTCCAGGGACACTGAGAAGGGATATGCCTCTATGGTTTCCACACTGTCGGTTGTCACCCTTTTTGAAAATTGGTGTTATGATGGCGATCTCCCAATCCTTTGGTATGGTCTTGTTGCACCATGCTGCCTGTAGGACCCTTAAGAGTAACAGGTCGCCTGATGCTCCCATGTACTTAACCATTTCTGGTGTTATACCATCATGCCCTGCTGCTTTGCCCATCTTGATTTTCTCCAGTGCTGCCTTCAGTTCTTCCATCTTTATGTCATCTTCATCACCATTGGTTTCCTCTTCTGTGCTAGTGGTTATCATTTCTGATGTTTGACCTTGCTCACCATCAAGGAGTTCTGAGAAATATTCTTTCCATCTTTCCATTACTTCCTTCGGGGCAGTAAGCAATTTGCCTTGCTTGTCCTTTATAAATTTGAGAGGGCATTGTTTTTCCTTCCTCATGTTCTTTAGGGTCTTATAGAACAATTTCTGGTTTTCTTGTGCATCTTTTTCTAGCTTTTCTCCAAATTCTTCCCAGGACTTCTGTTTTGCTGCTAGCACTTTGTTCTTTACTTCTGTTCTGAGTGTCACATATTCTCTATATTTTTCCATTTGTCCTGTTGTGTTTTTAGCTCCTAAGTATTGTTTCCATGCCATTTTCTTCTCTCTTATTTTCTCTTTGACTTCCTCTGTCCACCAAGGTGTCCTCTTTCTCTGGTTCCCAAGTCGGACTTCACCACATGCTTCTGCAGCAGCTGTCTTTATGATATCCTTGAATTTAATCCAGAGGGTTTCCAATTCATCAGGTTGTTCTTCTGTGTTGCTCACCGCTGCAGCAATAAGCCCCTGATATCTGGTCTTAATTTCTGGCTCTCTCAGCTTGTAGGTCCTAATGCTCATTTCTACTGCTCGTTTACTTGGTTTCTTGCGTGATGTTGAGCAGTTCCTAGGCTGAGCAACTCTTTCAGTTGTTCGTTTGATTGTTAGCAGGTAGTGATCACTTCCAATCTCTGGCCCCCTCCAGACTCTTGCATCTCGGACATATTTGAATGAGCTTCTCCGAACAATGGCATAGTCGATCACTGACTTCTCATTCTTTGTTGGTTCACATCTAGGGAAACTCCACTGCACACACACGAAATCTTTCAAAAATGTCAGAAGCGGCGACGCTCTTTCAAGCGCGCATGGGAGACATTCCAGATAAAGGAAACTTTGAGAGTAGACTTGAGTAGGAATTGGAGAGAGATGGAGGGGGGAGATGAGAGGGAAGAAGACAGACACCCTGAGGCTACGGATATAGGAAATTTAATTCCATAACGTAGACATGGAGTGCTTCCATATCTTAAAAGGGGGACGTTCTGTCACGTAGACATTTATGATCTATAAATTGCCTATATCTTCTTCTTTTTCGGTCACCCGTATCCTCTATTTTTATTATCACTCTTTACCTTTTTTTCCTGTGTTTTTCGCATTCGTTCGTTTGCGACTATATACATTACTATTTTCCCATTCTAACGTTTACCTGTTTCTTTTCTCAAAACTGAGAATGCAGTTATGACGTAACGTGTCAGTCTCTACAGAGACGGGAGAGCGTTAAAATGTATTCTATTTGCATTAGATGTCAGGACACGAAACTGTGACTTTCGCTTATCTCAGACATACGAGCAGACTATGTCTGCACTTTCAGCTGACAGGCGCGGTTTCTTCGGCTGAGCGCTCAGGAAAAGCGCGATAACTGACACCTCTACGGTGCAGTTCGAGACATTTGTCTGGAAATTCCACCTGACACGACACTCATTGTGGGCCATGGTCAGCGTGAAGTGTGAAAACTGCCGGGGCATTGGAGACAAGCCGTCTGAGACTCGCAACTGACACGCGCACTCTCGGTCACAAGGTGGCAGTTACGGCATGCGTTTAAGTGTTAAACGTAATTGTTATAGACGGAAAGGGGGAGTATTTCGTTTTGCGAAATTAAACGTTTACCTCTTTGTCTGGTAATAGATATAACCAGAGTTTGAAACTAGATTTTCATTCTCGCTCCTAAATTTTGCAGTAGACAGATCGCTGTGCTAGATCTTATATCTGTGTTTTGGCGAAGTCTGAGTTTCTTGGCCATTTTGCCGAGCTCTAGACTACCATTAGATTGCAGTATTCTAGTTCATGGTTTAGTCTGTAGTTCTGTGTGGGGAGGTAAATATTATACATATTATCTAGTATTTTGTGAAGTGTTTAAAGCGTTAAATCACTTATTTTATTTCACTAGTTAGATTTGGTGCAGAGCGCTTAATTTATATAGTCTGTATTATTTTATAGTGACGAGTTACAGTGGAAAACAGAAATTATATTTCTAGCTTAAACTAAGTCGGCTATTAAGGAATTTAATTTAACTGCTAATAATCAGACGAGAATAAACTTTCTAAACTAACTTATAAATGCTAGAAGCCTCATGAGTGTTGACGGAATACGCATGTATTCCTAATTCATGAGGATTGATGATTTTTATATATAACTTATTTCACGGGAAAATTTAAATGATAAGACAAGCTACGCTTGCAGTTTAAATTATCAGTTATAGTATGTATAATTATTTGATATGTGTTCTTTCCATTTATATATAGTGAAACTGTGGTACTGATATGAGTAAATATCATATCATGTTTCGTATTCGATCACTTCCTGATATACATTGTTTACACACGGTATCCCGTGGTTGCAGGAAGTGACGTCTTGACTCCTGCTTTGAATTGACAGCAGACGTCAGTTTTGATTTGGGACAAGCTAGCGTCTCTAACCGGCAGTCTGCTTGTGTCGTTTGACCAGTATGCAAGGAATGTGTCCAGTAGGACCTGCTTTTAAAATGTGTTAAGTGCCTTTGGGCATCTTTATATTTCACCTGCAAGATCGATTACCATCACTGCCTTATGCTTTCATCTAACAGTATAATGTCAGATTAGTCTTAGCAGTGTGTATGGAATTCTTGGGCACGTAAGTTGACTGTACCATTAAAACTGAGAGTATCAGAATCAAGGACAGTAGAGACATGTGCTAGTAAAAGCTACGATGTCATATCATACTCAAGAGGAGTAATGTGTTAATAAATATTTGTGAATCGTGCCAAGAAGTTAGGCCTTGTTAATGAGTACCTGAGGTGCGGGCCAGGGAGATTGTGAGTGACTGGCCAAACTTAAATATATCTACTATAATTCCTCAAACGGAATATGCAAGGAGAACCCTGGAGGGTACTCAGCAGGCCACAGTAATACGGAGTGTCAAGCCTGAAGTCTAATGCACTCTTACCACAGGACGTCGGGAGGACGGTTCCTGAAATAATAAACATTCTTAAAATTTACCCGTACCAGTTTCTGGGGGCCAAAGCCATTGGATGCCTTACAAGCCTAAGAGCGCCTAACGAATCTAGGACTATTTTTTCAAAATGGCGGCACGCATCGTCTGCCAAAAGTTTTTATGTATGGAAGGGATTTCCATCATCATGAATGTGCCTCAAGTTGTCACTAAGTTATAAAAGTTACCTATTATTACACAGAAGTCATAGGAACTGACTATCTTCATTCAAGAAGCAAATATTTTATCAAAAATCATGGACCATATCGATGTCCTTCGATGTCAGCATGAAGCAATTCTAAGCCTAACCAAATACTAGGCTATTATCATCACTACATCCCTTGCTTGTCGAAGTCTCAAGAGGGATTGGTTTCTTGGCAACAGATAAGTCTATTTATTGTTACATACAGCTTGGCTGTGAATATAATCTGTTTGCCTGATATCGGACTTCACCATATGTGTTTTCATTACGTGTTTTTGGTTTTGTAACTAGCGGGCTGGATGGAGGGACTTGGTTTGTGATCATTCAATACCGCGAAAGCTAGGTCGAATGAGCAAATCAAGCGTTCTATAGGGCAGTATCTGTGTGATTCAGATAGAGGACCCAGCATACTCTGCTGGTTGTATAAAAGTTTGCCTCTATTGAATTTAACAGATCCATTTTTGTTAGCTGTGTAGTCATGTTTATCTATTGTTTGTTCTCATAAGTACTGTCATTGTTATATTTTATTTAGTTCGTTGCATTATTGTTTGTAATATTGTCTATTCTCATCTTACTATCATTCATTTCATAGATGTCATAATTGTTGTGATATGCGTCTTGTCTTGTCTATTTGTAATAGAGCATTAGTTTAAATTAATTCATGTATATTTTATAGTTATTCCTTTGTTTTCCCATTTGTATTTCCTTTAGTTGCTCTAACCCTGTCTTGCTGTTCTTACTTGTTGTGGTTCTATTTTTTTCATTACTCCATATTGTATAGCTGAATACATCTACTATTGCAATTATAAATTGATCTGAGATTGGTGGAGTGAATATTGAATATAGCTGACATATTCATATACATAAAAGTTAAAATATTGTGTATTATTGATAAACACAAGAATAAGCAACCATGACTTCATTAAAGGATTTATTGAAGATTGGAAAGGAACTTAATTTGGAAGGTCCAGCTTTGCAAGCTTATATTGATAAAGAAGTAAACAGACAAGAAGAACTTCGCAAAGAGGAATTGGCTGAAAAAAGGAGACAAGAAGAACTCCATAAAGAAGAAAAAAGGAGACAAGAGGAACTGCACAAACAAGAAAAAGAAATTGAATTGGCAGAAAAAAAAAGACAAGAGGAACTTCACAAACAAGAAAAAGAAATTGAATTGGCTGAAAAAAGGAGACAAGAAGAGCTCCATAAAGAAGAATTGGAGGAAAAAAGGAGATCAGAAGAATTGGCTCTTGAAAGGGAAAAATTAGCCTATGCCAGATCTCAAGAAGAGAGTAAATCTCAACAAGCTATAAGATTAGCTGAGATTGAACTGGAAAAATTAAAATTACAACAACCACTGTTGCATCCTGGGGTAGGTGAAGATAAAAATAAAGATCATACTACTGCCATAAGGATTAATTTGCCAAAATTTAACGCATCCATAGATGACATTTCATGCTTCCTAAATAGGTTCGAAACTTATTGTGAAGAATATAAGATTGACAAATCTACATGGACATGTAGACTTATGAATTTATTGGTTGGTGAACAATTAACTGTAGTCTCCACTTTAGATGACCAGACTAGAAAGGAGTATGAAGCTGTTAAGGTCATTTTATTGCAGAGGTATCAATTAGATGATGAGGGCTATCGTCAGAAATTTCGATCTTTGTACCCTGATTCTGGAAAAGATTTCACTGAATTTATTTCAGCTGTTAAACTGAATTTTTCTAGATGGATTGAACTATCCAAAACTGAAAAAACTTTTGAGGGTTTATCAGATTTGATTCTAAGAGACAAGGTTTTGTCATCTATTAGTTCTGATTTTCTTGCGTTCCTACAGGAAAGAAAACCAAAGAACCTGACTAAATTACAAACCCTAGGACGTCAATATCAAGTTGCACATCCTAATAGAATATTGAGCAAAAATAATGTAAGGGACTCATTACCAGCTGCATCGGCCAGATCATTCCAAGACAATGCACCTAGGTATAGATCAAACAGCATAGATAGGAATCAAAGATTTAAACCATCACATAATTACAGTCAAAATAGAGGTAGATACAATTTTAATAAATACCAACCTCAAAGACATTGGAATTCATATCAGGAGGATAACTTTTATCCACAAACCTCATTTAAGTCCAATAACTGGCAAAATAGAGGAGAATATAACTCAAAATCAAATAGAGGTCAGAAATCATTTTTATAGAGGGGGGGGGGGGGGGGGGTGGGGGGGGGGGGGGGGGGGGGGGGGGGGGGGGG